>JAZKJV010000755.1:0-600000 GCA_037367405.1 Ottelia alismoides
TATGATTCTCATTATTTATGATTTACTAGGGGTTTAGGGTTGAGCTTGAAGGATGTTCTTGGGAGTGGTTGAGCTTTGACGTAACTCAATATTCTAAATTAATCATTGACTTAATCAATATATGATCACATATTTCACATTTTTTATGTATCTACCTTTTCTTTGTATCCTTATTTCGTAACTTGTACTTTTTATTTGAAATAATTTAATGGCAATTAGTTGTAAAAAATAAATTAATGCATGATTTATAAAAAAATAAATTACAAACTCAATAATTGTATGGTTTTCAACTTTTTATAATGTATTAATGGAATTCTTCAACTTTCATTTAATTATGTGATCTTTCTTTTCTTTTCTTTATATCTATTAATATTATCAGTTTTAAAGTCATTATTCAAATGTCGAGGGCTACTGTTCTATAAAATATAAACTTGAGAGATTAGACCATTGAGTGAGAAAATGTAAGTGTAAAAATCCGATCCAATCCGTAATTCGATGGATTGGATAGGATTGGATTAGATTCGAAAATAAAAAATCTATTTCGGTTGGATTGAATACATATTAAGCTAAAATCCTATCCAATTTGATCCATGTGTACCCCTAGCGTGTCAGATGTATGCAAGGGTTTAAATATCGATATCGGCTTCCATATCGATACAGTGTCAATATGATATTTTGGCGAAATTTCATCCAATTTTCACTGAGGGCCTCCTAATGCCACATCGCTCGATATTTCGTTCCCATGTCGAAACCGAAATATCAGTGACATTTCACGAGATCTGAAACCCTGGATATAAGGAACTAATTCTTCACATTCTGATAGCAAGGATGTAATCGGATAAGGAATTTGTAGACCTGCCATTTGGATCTCTCTATCTATTGTTTAGTACAACATGCATGTTGGAAAATAGCAAGCTCCTCATAGAGCCCATAGAGGATGTGATAGTATCCCCCAAGAGTTGATTCGCCTTGGGGCACAGATTAAATGTGCATATAGATATCAACAAGGTGAGACTCGTAGCCCTTGTCGGTTTCCTTCAAAGGATCCTTCTTAAGGATGGGGATCTTCCTCTGGCCTCAAAAAATACCTTGAATGCATGAGACTAAAGAATGTAGTTGTCAATGCCCTTGAGTTCGATGATGGTCCCTTGTACCACCATAGAAGACGTAATGTACGTGGACTTGGTCTTCTTAGGGTTAGATTCCATGAAAGAAATCAAGGATGGATAGACACCTCCGATAAACATTGTGCCATGAGTGCAAGATTTACTCCTCGTACGGTGTTGAGTGGAGGGTTAGTCACCTCCATTAGAATGCTTTGCTTGTCATGGTGGCACCCCTAGGAGTCTTGGCGGCGATGACCGAGAGGGTTATTACGCCTTGGAGCTAGGGGTTGCTTGTGGATCCTATAGAATCCATAATCCGATTCAATCCGTTGTCATTGGATTGGATGAGATTGGAATTTTTCAAATCCATTCATTTATGGATTAGATCGGATCAAAATCCGATCCCATCAATTCCATTAATTCGTTAATAAATAAATAATATGTAATTATTCATTTGTTACTACTAAAGCATATTATATATTTATTTTTGTTTGAAAGTTTTGTGTAAATTTCCAAGCTACTCTCTTTATAGTTGAAACCTATTTCGACTCAAGCTTTACCCCACTCTACTGGTGAAAAATTCCTTAACCACATCCCATTGGTTGGTTTTAAAAAAGTAATACCTGCCCGAAGCGCTCTTCAGGAAAGTCCTAATTTTCCATAAGAAACACCCTTTAAAAAAACCTAAACCTAAACTCCCTTCGGATCTTTCTATACAAAACACCCACCCGTACCGCACACCTCTCCACCCTTGGTTGCACACATCTTCATTGGCCGCCATCCTCGTCCCTAGCTACGCACGCGCATCCAGATCTCCCTCGTATACACATTACACACAACCAGACCTCATCCTCGCCTCTCCTAGACCTCTCTCGTGCAAGTGTATCTAGCCCTCGTCCACAACCGGCTACCATCCTCTTCCTCATCTGCACGAGCGTATCTAGACCTCCCTCATGCATGCGCATCCAGACCTCCCTCACGCACGCGTAGCCATGCACCTTATGTGCCTCCATCCCACACCGCGTACTCGCACATGGTCCTCGTCTCAAACATCTCTCGTGCACATGCCTCCTCGCACATCACCGTCGTGTAGGTTAATTGCAAATTAGTTGTAGTTTCTATTTGATATACACAAACTTACAATTTTCTTTAAAGTCAACGTGATGCTTCTACAGTTTGTATGGATATCAGGTATGTTATGTATATTTAGTTATATAATGATTGTTCATACTAAATTCATAACAAGCATATATTCTTTTGTTTCCAAAAAATTAACTATCATTTTCTTTACATTTATTCATACTCTCATTTTGAGAACCATGATTCAAATGTTGAAGTCGCACACTAATCATATCTTATGAAGTGATAATAGACAAGCATTATATATTTGATCCAATCCGTAATCTGGTGGATTGGATTGAAAACAAAATAAATAATCCGTTATGTATTGGACACGAATTAAGCCAAAATTAGATCCAATGTGATCCATATGCACTAATGCCTGGAGCAGTGGACGATGGTGCCTGAGAAGGTTGGGCACCTCCACGCGTGGAAGGACGACACCTTGGAAGGGCTGTTGAGCCCTAGAATATACACCAACTTGGAAAGGGCTCTTGTGACCAAAGTAAGCAGTGGTGGTGCCGTGGAAAATGGTCTTTGTGCTCTGGAGCTGATCGCGATGGCCGAGAAGAGGGGCTAGCAGCAATGGCCGGTATGTGGGTACGGCTTCCGATGTAGGACCATTGCTCAGATACCATGTGGAGAAACAAGAGAATGCGTTGCTTGTACCATTCAATAGATTTACAGTTTCTTATATATCGTAAAACCCTAGAAAGCTAAAAAGAGAAAATTACTTATGGGCCCCTGAAGGATTTACATGACTCAACGAATGGATAAAAGAAAACCCAATAAAATAGCTTCAGCAATGATCATCTGAAGGTTTCCTTACCATGCTAGGAGGCTTCGACATCCTCATGAAATCCCACACCCTTTGATTAGAAAAACTAAAGGTAAATATAGAAGCATAAGTACCATCAAACTAGGCATCTACCATACTCTGGTCTTGATTAGCTGTCAAAGAAAACAACCTCGAGAGCCGTTCAGATAAGCCCCCATCCTCAAACCATTCATTTTTTTATACCTGAAAGAACAACCATCAACAGTCACTGATTTCAAAGGAGTGCAACCTCTGGAAGGATAACAAAGACCATTTGCCAAAAGCTCGACGACAAATTAACCGAACTCACCTCAGTTATTAACCTAGGTAACCCCATGGCCTGTATATATTCTGCATTAATTGACACTTCATGCCCTCCAGTTCCCCAAAGATTCGTAAAACCAACTCGTCAGAAGAGCCTTATTCATCTCCCTAAGCCTCAACAACTGTAAATTTCCTCCTTTATACAATTATGGTTTTAAAAAACTAGACTCGAGGCAGTTAGTCGTAAGCCTCGAGGTGTTCTTGAGCCAAAATAGCCTCGTGGATATAACCTTGGTCTGTTTAAGTGAAACAAGCCTCAGTTGGTCAAGGCGGTTTTGAAGCGGTGAGGCGTACGGATGAGTTGGTTGAGACAGTTTTGAGGTGGTGAATCCATGCGTGGATGAGATTCACGAGATCTTCACTTTCTTTAGTAGCCTGAGTGTGGCGATCAACACCACCGAGGACAACTTGGTGAGTGATGTGAGATGCGATTTCTTCGAGATTGAATGTTTAAAGCCCACATTGGGGGGAGGCGGGCATCAAAGCCTGCTGCACAAGCGTTGGTGACTGCTGTGGAGTCTCATCAGAGCTTTTTAGGGGAAATGAAGTCGGGCAGTAGTCAAGCAGAGACGGTCTAGTGAGGGAAGGGAGGGGGAAGGGAGAAAGAAGAGGAGGGGAAAACAAAAAAAAGAGATATATTATACTTTAAAGGCCGATTTTTTTATAAAATTTTATTACATATAGTCCTTCGACGGGTATTTCTAACAGTCAAAGTCATTGATCTTAATGGCGGTACAAGTGTTAATATAAATGTTTTGTACGAGTCACGTTATTGCAAAATAGGCAGGCACAATTTTTATTGGCATGTTTGGAAGGGCACAAGTGTAAAAATCCATTAAAGTTTATGCAAAAAATTGTGTGACCCTAACTGTAAATGCTTATCATTTAGCTTCTTGCATTTATACTAAGCCATGAATTGATCTTTTCGACAAATGCCCGAGGCACCTCAACCATACTCTAGTTTTATTTTCTAGCAGTACTACATCAAACTTGTTTTGTAGTTATTTCATTATTGACGTGGGACTGCTTTACGACCTTTATTTCTCCCATAGACATCTGCAAGTTTATTTTTGACAATCCAAAACTCGACGCCTTATATTCTAGAATTACACAGGTTTCTTCACTTGATCGTTTTAATCAGCCAGTGCATCGTGTTAGGTAATCTTAGAACATTCGTCGTGAACATGCATTTCAAATAAGTTGAAATGATTTCAACAACAATATTTCCATTAAAAACATGGCGCTCATAAGCATTTTGTTTTAGGGATATTTACACCCATAGCTGTGAGTAGTTTTGTAATTACCTCAGGAACCCTTGATAATTCGTAATTACATGAGTAACCCTAGATAAGTGCTTTGTCTTGCACTCGTAACCCTCCGTTATTTCAGTTAACTCAACTAGACCTAAAGTTAATCTAACCAATCCTAGATCCAACGGTTAGAATTAAAAGCAAAAAAAGAAAAGAAAAGAAATAAACCTCTCTTTCTCCTCTCGACTCCCCCCTCCGCCCCATCCACCCACTTCGCCGACGACCATCCCTCTCGGCCTCCGCCTCCAGCAGCCCCCTCAGCCTCCGCCTCCCAATGCCCCCCACCCCTCGTGCCGACCACCTCCTCCAGCAGCCCCACCGGCCTCCGCCTCCCAGTCCCCCCCAAACTCTCCGCATCGACCACCTCCTCCAGCAACCCCTCTCCCTTGACCTTCGCCTCCCAGATTCCCCCACCCCCCGTGCTGAGCACCTCCTCTAGCAGCCTCCTCGGCCTTTGCTTCCCAGTGCCCTCCCCCCTCCTCCAGCAACCCCCTCAGCTTCCGCCCCCACCCCCTGTGCCGACTACCTCCTCCAGCAGTCTCATTTCCCTCGGCCTACGCCTCCCAGCACCCCCATCCCCGCATTGACCACCTTCCAGCCGACCACCTCCTCCAACATCCCCCTCCCTCTCGGCTCCGCCTCCCAGCCCTGCCCAGATGTTGGAGAGAGAAGGATATGGCATGATTTGCAAATAAAAATGTGTATTAGGGTAATTTCATCTTTTTTTAACTGAAACCGTCAAATATAACGAGCATCCCTAACGGAACATAACACAGAGTTCTGCCATATAAGAGTTAAGCATTATCCGGGGTTACTCATGTAATTATGAATTATCGAGGATTCTTGGGGTAATTACGAAATTACTCAGGGTTATGGGTGTAAATATCCCTTTGTTTTAATGAAGACTGTCCTCTGGTAACCAACGTAACATAACCAACGTAACATAATTGCATTTACCACATTCACTGTTTTATTTGCTCTTAATGAACTCCATGTGCGTAGGATCCTTGATTCTCTCGTTTGGACCAACCTAACACATCTTTTTCTTTCATTATTTAGAATCAAGCTTCTTGTATTGAGGAAAATTCACCGGAACGGTGCTCGTGGAAACTTGTTCCACATGACCCTTAGAAAATTTATAAAAAAAATTGTTAAGTACCTCAAGGAAGCCGTCACCTCAACCCACGGCATCCTTTGGGGTTTGTTTACATGGGAAAAAATCACACGGAAGCTGCCTCTTCAAGAGGTGGCTTTGGCCAAAATTGAAACGGCCTCTTGAAGAAGCGGCTTCCATGCAAAGAAATCCCATGTAAACAGACCCAAAAGGAAGCCGTGGGTTGAGGGGTGACGGCTTCTTTGGGGTACTTAACAAGTTATAAATTCGTCTAGAGGTTACGTGGAATAAGTTTCCACAAGCACCGCCCAGGCAAATTTTCCTCTTGTATATATGCTCACAATCTTTTGCGTTTCATTGTTTTTTATACCTTTTCACCTTATTAGAATTAAAGTTTTTTCAAAAGAAAAATCGAAATTGGGGATGAAATGGATAAGAATGCAAGTATATGGTGATGATTTGAATGAGTTGGATGCATATATTGAATTCGACTACAAATCAGGATAATGGTTTGATATTTTCGTTGTGTACACATCTGCATGATTTCTCCACGTTTAAATGTTGGCTACGAATACAGACTCCATTGGATGTTCATTAATATTGTTTTTTCTGCAAAAAATTACTTTTATCTTAATATGTATGATTTTTCGCATTTTTTGCTTAGCCTGATATATGAGTTAGCTTAGCTGCATTTCCATTTATAGACCCTGTGTCAACCGAGATCCTGTCATTAGGTCATTTCTTCTATGGAGTAGTTGGCATAATGCATTTATAGATCATCATATATGATCACGCTGAGGATCATTTTCTATTCAACATGGTATTCCATCTGGTCATTCCTTCCTATTGTTCGTTACCATATGGCATCTTTAATGCATTCTATTACATCCAGTTATTCAACGTGATATAATCGCATCAGTTATCACTCGTTGTTCGTTACATGTGACGATTACTCTCTTACTGTCTGTGCTATTTTCCTCAATGCTTACACAAAACTGAGCCTATCGGTCGCATCTAAGTTCGATGTCTAGCTCAATCGATTTTTTGTTATCCAATGCAGGATGGCAACATGAACGGAATGGTGACTTGCCGATGCAAGACCTTTTTGATGGAGGCCTATCGTCCGCCCCGGTGTACCTGTTGCTGGAATCTTTGCAGGCCATCCAGGGAGCTGTATATTTTAGGTTCTGATCATAACCATCATTTTCTGCATGTGTGCAGATTCGTTACTGTTGTTGTATCCGATTGTTGTGCCTTCTTGAAGAAAATTATCATCAGTAAGTTGGCCATCTCAAGTTGAACCCTTGTTGGTCATCATTCTGTAGATGATTCTGAACAGAGAATGGAGAATTATACCGTGAATTCGATACTTTGATAGAGAAGAAGCAAACACGTGATATATCAATACTAGCATATGGTGTTTTAGTTTGTGAGTTCACATGGTATGTAGGAGTGCATATATGCCCTTTGGAGAGCAGTGCGGAAACTAATCATGGTCCAATTCCTCAAATGTTTGATACAATGAAGGCAGCATTCAACAACAAATGATGCCAATATAAATGTTTGTGCTTACTTCAAGGGTTGAGTTGTTGCGCAAATGATCGTCTCTATGCGTTGGATTTCCTTCTGCAGAGAGGTCTCAGCCCAAGATTCATCTGATAAGTGATGTAAGTAACCATCACTTGCCTAGACCAAAGTTGTAGCATTTGCGATCTCGAAAGTCGCATGCTCGTAGCAATCGGTGAATGGCTACCAAATACCAACTCAACCGTTTCTAGCCCGAGCCTGGGGTCAGTTATCATCCCTAGCTTCTGTGGTCTAGCTTGTGGTTCTTGCGTCCGACTCACAATGATCATTTATCGAAGAATGACTTCGCTCATCAAATTATTGAATAACCAAGATCAATTTATTTACAATATGTAGTTGATATTTGTAAGTAATATATAATGAGTTATGAGTTCATAGATGGTGTTTAGCATAAAGGTGGATAATTGTTTTTGCTCATTTCTCGATAATCTCTTGTTCACAAATCTTGTGTGGGGTTAATAGTTTTTATTTCCCATTCATGGGGATTTTTCGCTCCATTTACTCCTATCCTTTTTGGTGGTATTTTAGTAATTGGATCTACGTGACTTAGACGATCATATTTGATCAAATATCTAGTGACAACCTTGTTCTTGTCAAATGACTGAATGTTGAACTTTTGGCTTTGTTCATCGAAAGACAATGGTTGAAATAAGGGTCATAAGAACAAGGTTTTAAAAACAAAATCGAATGAAATAAGGGTCATAAGAACAAGGTTTTAAAAACAAAATCGAATTGGATGTTTCAACCCGTTAGATCAAGAATAGGAAGAAAAGTGGTCCAACCAATCGATATTTACTCAAAAAATAAAAACTAGTCAAAACAGTTTGACTGTTTGACTCGTTTGAACCAGTTGATCCAAATCACTGGTTTGACTATTTATTTTATTTTCTGATAAAATAAATAAATTTTAAGTGTTTAATCTAGTTTATAATCTAATTTCTTACAAAATTATTCATAACCTAGTTTCACGCCAATTCTCCTTCTATGTATGCCAATGACCCAATATTGCCTATTCTTTCGTGCTTTATGACCATTGCCTCTCTCTTATCACATTGCGTATGAGGTCACCTCCTTTCAACGGCAACAAATAGTACCTCCATGCAAAGAAGTTGTCATATTCATACTACGAGAAGAAGTAAATTAGGAATGCTTGTCATCTAAGTCATATTGAATAGTTTTAAAATTTTTAAATTATAGATATCACATAATTTTACGTATCTGACAAAATTTATTTATTACATCATGTCATGTTTTTTTCTAATAATACTTATACCCCTATTTTTTTGCAATTACACGCGTGTCCCTGTATTCTTAAAAAAATTACAATAATCTTTAGGTTAGTATAATATATGAGCACAAGTGTACTGATGAAGGCCATCACTATGAGTTTGGTAAAAATACATGGGTACACATAATTATAAAAAAATGGAGTATACGTGTTATTGGAAAAAGTTGGAAGGATATAAGCATAAAAATCCTTTAATACGATGCAACATTATTCATATTTATTTATATGAATTACCGATTTAATGCATTTCTACCCAGTTGAATTATACGAAGCAAACCAAAAATATAATGATTTGATTTTTTTCAATTTGTATGAAATGCTGAAGTTATCACCGGTTCAATTGGTCGGTATCATTGGTACGACTATAAAAATCCAAAACTGATACTTGTTTGGTTTGATGTCCGGTTGGATTTTTATAACCTTGGTAAGAAGTAGGATCAAGAAGCTACAGTGTGATCATAATGCATATAACATTGATTGTTCTCTTCAAATCATGTTTTGGTGCATGAGGCTGCTTGGGATAGAAACAAGCTGAAGGGGTAAGAAGAAAAACATGTTTTTGTTATCCAAAGGTGAAATAGAAACCTCAAGTTGTTTGTGAGAAGAGTTATATACTGATATGAGTGGTGGATGCGAAGAGTAAGAAGGGGATTAAAACGAATGGGGATATATTTTCATATTCATATTTATTTAAAAATAATTGGATTTGATGACTAATATATGAGTTCAATGGGAATACTCCCTTGAGGCAGCTAACAATGTATGTCCCCGTCTTATTTTTGACGTTTTTTTTATTTTTTAAAAAATATCACCATGATATTCATCTATATCTCTCTCTCCTATATGTCATTCGAATTTCGTCAGAAACAGACTCCTATGTACTTCATCTAGAACAGGTCGATTACAACAATTTTAAACCTTTCAAATTACTCGTTCTAGATGGAGGGCATATGAGTATCTGTTTTCGATGAAATCCGAATGAAATATAAGAGGGATATATAGATGAATAAACATGATTTTATTTTGCAAAAAAATAAAAAAAATACGAATAATGACCGAGCGGGCAACCTCATTATTCTCATAATATGTAGACACACACAAACTAAAATATATTATGGTCCTTCAAGTGAGATGGGATCATTCACGAGTACAAAAGCCACACCAAGTTTAGTAGAACCCTGTACAAATTTTGCAAACGGTAAACTTTACATTGTAAAAAATGTTACATTAGATGTTTTGTAAAAAAAATAGCACATTTTTGTAATTAACGTATTCATCCAATTTACTGGTATTTTTGCAATTCTATCTTGATACGCATTTGATGTTAATGCCTATTATTACATTTATGATATAAAAAATGTAAACTATTAGGAGAAATACCTAAAATACCTAAACTGAGGTTGACTATCTATACTCGAGAAAGACTCCACCTCATTTTGAAGCCTTTTCTTAATGTATGCATGCATGTACGTTTTGCTCGAGCCAGAGGGTCAAAGGTCTCACTATGATCATTCCCAGTGCGACTGAGTTTCGAATGTCTTCTTTCGAATTCCCGAGTCTGGGTAAAGATAGCGCTTAGGGCTCTCTCTGTCTTAGTACCAACTCAAAAAAGATAATACAGATTTCTTTCTTTTTTTGAAGAAGCTATTCCTGCCCTCTGCTAAGCCACTAGTAGCTCCAGCCTAGACGTAGACGTCGAACCAACCAACTAGCCTAGAAAATCTCCCACCTACCTTTCGTAGCCTGAAGCCACCACGGAGAACTCCCACACCTCGACTACAACCCTAGCCCTCTTTCATATCTGAAATCAGAAACCATATATTCAAACTATGGAAATGGAAGCGAGTCCTAGTTGTAGTAAAAGTTGAGACGGGTAAATCAATTGCAGGGACATCTATGACATTCTCAACTACCTCCTATCTGGACGTTGTGACGACTTGTCTAAAAATGACTTGAGACTTGCAATAGCGAACAAATACAAATACCAATGTGAATGTTATTTTCTATGGATTGATAAACACAAATATGAATATGAACTCTACAAACCTGAATGGATGTGGACAGATATTTGTTTTTCTTGCAAGTGCATGTTGATTTCTAAGATGTTTTATTTATTTATTTATTTTAAAATGATAAGCAAGTGAATAAATAATCAGAAGCGTCACGCAATCAATCTCTATTCAGAAGTTTCTTCCATGTTGTCATCTAGGGAAGAGATCTCCTGCTATGAGTGATTTCACAACAGGGGATGTTGTGACGATCGCATCATTTCACACATGAGCCTCTCCTCATCTGACCACCAAGACATCAACAAACTCATTAGATTAGCACTCAAATAATACAATCGCGGGAGACACAATATGAAATAAAATGCAACAAACATTCATTCTCATTGATCATATATATGGATTATCCTCGTCTAAAATGAGATACACAAGTACTATTATAAGCAAAACAAAAGCTCTCAGAAATATGTCATTATCTCTCAGAAAAATATCAAAAGTGCACAGAAGCGAAGAAATTGCTTAAAAATGTACACACCATGTTTGGTGCTAGTAAACATGCTAAAGCTATTTCGATACAATCCTACATCCTTTTCTTTTATTTCTTTAAAATGAGTCAAAGGTCATTCATCTGTTAATCAAACCAAAACCAAGCGCTATAAAATCAGTAACGCACTATTCACTTGAAGAGAGCAGTTAAGTTCTTAACCCGCATATGCGCGGGGTACAAAAGAAGAAGCAAATCGACCATCTAGTTACCAATCAAAGTAGTTCAAGTTCATCAAAAATGGCCCTTAAGGAAGAGATATTAAATTGAATAGTAGCATTAACATCCCATATTCAATGGGGGAGACGATAAGTCCGAACCAAACCTGACATGAAAAATCAATCGAATCTCCTTTGTTCGAATATATCAAGGACGACCTCACGCTCAAAACCACCGCCAGAAGTTGTGCACGTCGGCAGTTGAGCGGACCAGGTCTTTCGGGCATGGAGGGATGAGGGCGGATTGTGCAAGGGGCATACATGCCATATATATAGAGAGAGAGAGAGAGAGAGAGAGAGAGAGAGAGAGAGAGAGAGAGAGAGAGAAGGGATCCTACTCCATGGAGTAGGTAACTTACCTACTCCATTTTCTTCTTTTTCAAAATTTTTTCATTTTTCGAAAAATGCTTCCATTAATTTTCATAACTATATCCCTCTAATATGTCATTCAAATTTCGTCAGAAACAAAGACTCCTACGGCCTCCATCCAGACAGTCATTTTTTAACGGTCTCAGATTTGCTGTATTTTTCGCATTCTGGATGGAGGCCGTAGGAGTCTCCATTTCTGACGAAATTTAAATGACATATTAGAGGGATATAATTATGAAAATCCATGGAAGCATTTTTCAAAAAAATAATTTTTTTTAAAAAAGAGAGTGGAGTAGGTAACTTACCTACTCCATGGAGTAGGATCCCCTTCCTCATATATATATATATATATATATATAGGGAAAACTTGAATTAAGGTGGCACCTCACCACAATCATGGTATGACATTGCATAAAATCCGTTAGATCTTTGATCAACGGTTATAAACAAAACCACCAAATTAAACCCAAAACCATCATCCAAATAATATCTAACTCGCTATATTTAGAAACAAAATTGAATATTCTATTTAGTTGCGTTATTAATCTCTTTACTCATTAATTACTCGAATTCATTTTCTAAATATAGCATCCATCATAATCAAGCCTCTCAATTACTCGAAATTCCCAAAACATAATTCGATGGGGCATGCTTCCTCTCCAGATCTTCGTCCTCCCTCAACGTAGAGGCGAAGGATGTGCATAGAGATGATGGTGGTGTGTGACGATGACGATGTACGACGACGACGACAATGCATGGTGCAACATGAGGTGGTTGTGCACAGAGGATGATGTATGTTCTTAGTATGTTTTCTTATTCTATTTATTCATCTATTAATCAAGTTTCAGGTTATTTTAGATTACTTTTGTTTTTTATTTGGATTTTGATTTTTCTTTCAGTTTTGATTTCATCTCAATCCAATCTTCAAAGTTTCTTCTTTATTTTATTTTTTAATCAATGTTCCCGATTCACTACAGGTTATGATTGGATGTTTTTTCGAACAGTTATTACGATTTTGTAATTTATAACACTGGATTGTAAAATATATCAATCCTTTGTAAATTGATAATAATTATTTCAAAACGCGAGGCTTTATTCAATCATATTTTCTGGAATATTCAACACACTTTTTGTTCTTTTGAGTTCAATCATATTTTCTGAAATATTCAATTATTTGTAAATTTGATTTCCCATGTACTTTTGAGTTAATCATACTTTCCATTTTTTTCTTTTAAGTTTTGTTTATAGATTGAATTCAGTAGATAGAGAATGAAAATATCACCCAAAAGAAAGAAATTGTTGATTCAGCATGTAAATATTTGTTTACATATTAAACATGTCCCAGGTTGCTAGTATCAATAAATAATTTTTTTATAATAGAAGATTGTGCATCTTGTTATTTTTTGCCCAGAAGGTGATGTATTTTGCAAAAAATGAAATTAGATGAAATCTCATCTATTGTGCATTAAATACTAAAGGGATGAAGTTTACAGATTCAATTGGATGGATTAAATATCAAATATGATGGTATATTTTTACCTTTTGATCTACTAATTTACATAATTGATTGTATAATTGATATTTTGATTCATTGATTACAATTCTGCATGTATTTTTTACATGTTATCCTTTTTTAGAAATAAATGATAAACTACTAACTGATTTTTTATTTTGCAGATTAGCACATAATTGTTAAATGAAAGCGTGGATTTTACAAAATCTACACAAACTTTACAATGGATGACAAATTTCAATGGACCCATGATATTGGAAAACATGTTGGATGGACATATAAAATAATTTATACATTAATAATAAGAATTCTATTTTACAAAAATCACATGTATTTTACAGAAGAGACCACAAAATTTACTAAATAATATCACATTTTACAAACGTTACTCCCACATAATGTTCTAAAAAAAGACTGCAAAATTTTCAAAATAAATCAAATGTGGTTTGCAAAAGAGACTGCAAAATTTACAAGAAAATGTTGCAATTTACAAATATTGCTTCCACGGAATGTTGGATGAAATGAGATTCAGTATGTACTATAGCATGTATTTTCTAATTTGTGGACTAAAAATATACCTCAAATTTTGTAAGTAAAAAATATACCTCTAATTTACAAGAAAATATTGCAATTTACAAATATTGCTTCCAAAGAATGTTGGATGAAATGAGATTCGGCGTGTACTATGACATGCATTTTCTAATTTACGGATTAAAAATATAACTCATATGTAAATCCTTCTAAAAATAATATGCATATGACGTGTATAATATTTAATGCGTTCGCAATTTACAACATTCGATATATTTGGAAATACAATTGTAACAAAAATCCCGTCATTATAGGAATGTTTTACACGTGTACATCAATTAATTAGGCCATTATCAAAAGCTCCCTATATTTTAGGAAACACAGCTATACGTAATACACCAATTTTGTCGAATTTGAGCTTTTTTCCCGTACATCAGTGACTTTGATTTTTGTAATTTACAGCACGCGATTGTAAAACATATCCATCTTTTGTAAATTGATAACAATTATTTCAAAATGCAAGCTTTTATTCCATCATATTTTCTGGAAACTACAATGTACACTTCTCGGATTTTACTAAATATAGAATGTTCAATGACGTGTATTTGACTAAATTGACACTAATTTAATCCGCCCAAATTTAGGAATGTTAGTTGACACGAAAACCAGCTAGTGGTTTCAATCTCATTCATACACTCACCATCCAACGACTTAAGATGACACCTTTCTATAATCAAGGAAAGGTGCCACCTCAATTCAAGTGCACCCTATATATATATATATATATATATATATATATATATATATATATATATATATATATCCTCCAGGAGGAGAAGCACATAACGCAATCTCTCGCATTAGGGAGCCCTCTCCAAACATATCTCTCTCTATCATTCTCTCTCAAGTAACAAGGCGGTGTACCTCGACTTCTCTGATCTTTCATCGGTCGACTGTGAACGAATGATATATTTTGGAAGGATATGTTGCAACAAGATTTCCAAATGGCCTAGTAAATTGTCGCATGAAGCACAACCATGAATCAAATATTTGGTTCAAAATCAATCACAAAATTCTGGTCCGGTCCATGTCCCATAGACTGGTCCATGTCCCATTTTGTTCTTTTTCCATTGAATTTTTAATGATATTTAATATGTGTAAATTATTTTATTAATACTATTTATACTTTTATATAACTAATATAAGTAGTTTACATATTACTTGACATGTAAACTACTAAGTTTTATTTAAAACTACTGTCACATATGAAAAACTTGAAGTATATCATATTAATACATGTATTATTCAGCTTATATTTATAATTTTTATTTTTTGAGGGCTGGACCTCTCAAATCTACTAACTCATGCCCGACCCATGAGCAGGATGAGCCGACTAGGCGGGCATACCTCAGCCCGTTGTCCAGGTTTATTCACGACTAAATAGGAAAATCATATCACCACATCTCCGTCTTTATTACTCATGTTTCCCAAACACCTCTTATGGCACTAAAATCCAAAATATCATCGACGTAACCTCACCTAATGCTACTCCAAAAACTAATGTTATAAGTGTTAGCACCCATAAGTGCCATTCGATCCTCATTGAATGTCTCCCCTGCATTACAACGCCTGCTATAACAACAGAGGATCCACTCTGCGTGCATGGTATAACGGTGCACGTGTCTATTGTATCGAAGCTCCAATGACTTACGCGTATTTTTTCCCATCTTTTTTGTTGTTATCGACGTATTTCCATGAGGCTTAGATCTCATGATCTTCCCTTAAAAATTTTCATGTGACGAAATTACATGATCCAAGAATACTTCTCGGATCATTTCGTCTAAACCACAAACAAGTAATAGGATTACCTCTTGAAGCATGGTTGTGATTGAGTTTCTAAACAAAGAGACCTCCTGTCTCAAGTCTGATTCGACAGAGGAGACGCCTTGCGAGCACGTTAATGAAACACGTGTTCCTCGCAATCCATGTTGATGATCCAAACATCAGCTCTCCTGATCTCGACACATGAAATCTGGCGTCTTCTTCACGAGCGAGTCGCACCGAAGGAGACGGAGATCCACGAGCAAACTATCGGGCATCATAACGATGACGCTGCGACGATGGAGACTCTCTCTAGGACATCCATGGTGGACGACCATAAGAGAGAGAGAGAGGGAGAGAGGGCATGTAGAGAGAAAGAGAGAGAGAGAGAGCCTTGTGTTTCTCATTAGCATTTGAAGAGTAATGGGTGCCCTTCTATTTATAATATTTTGAGATCCATGGATCTCAATCCATGGGCAACACAAATCTAATGACTCATATTGATTTGTGTTTCTTTTAATGGTCAAGATGTTGTTGGTAAAAACACAACAACAATTGATTTAATTTAGAATAAATATATATTGATAATTCAATATGATTTAATCCCAAAATTAAATCAACTAATATTGGAGATAATGGAAAGGAGGCTCCTCCCTTCCATATAGGAAGAGTGGACAACCACCTTTAGGGATTGGTGGTCGTCCCCCCTCTCCTATTAAGTTAGGGGGGAATCTCAATGTAATCTCAAGATTACAAGTTTCCTTATGTCTCCAATTATTTACAACAACAATTGTTATAAATTATTCTACAAAAAAATTCATAATCATTTTGTGAATATTGTAATCTTGCCATTGGAAATTTGTGAATCACATTCGTAACCCAAAATAAAATGTAAATTACATTTTCAATTAATTGTCCAATGTGAATCCAATTCACATTAACATTTAAGTAACAAATGTAAATTACAAATAGCTCTCTCTTATATATTATAAATCACATTTATAATATATATGATTAATATGGATAGTGCTATCCACATTATTCATATCCATGATATTTAAATCACATTTAATCATCTTGGATCTCTTATTCTCATGATAACTAAACCACATTCACATTATTCACCTTCTTGATAATTAAATCATATTTAACCCATTTTAGAGAACTCTCTTTATAATATAAATCAAATTATATTACTCATGATAATTAAACTACATTTAATTATCAATTTTCTCAATGCTCGGATATATAATATCAACAATGAAATTATTCTGAACTCTTTCAAGGATAATACGTTTTCTATGCGGATACTTGGAGATAAGGACAGGGCGATTGCATTGTCCCACGTATAGCGACTTCTCTACATTTGGACCAATATTAGATTACTTCTCTACTGAGAGGAGTCACTAAAATCCGGACCCGTTTCATCACTCCCTAGGAATGGAAGCATCATGGTTATACAATCGTTTATGATCACATCACCCTCAGGTATTCCCAACACATGTACATCCTGCACACTGGAAGACTCAGAATAAACTCGAAGTACTAGATCAATTTTACACTGTCTACTTCTTGATTTTATCAGTAAGTTTCTCATTTGATCATTGGGAGTCGGTATCGATCATATACTTTCCAAAAGCATATATCATACCTAGGTCTTGATCATATACTTTCCAAAAGTATATATCAAACCTACGAATTCAGTCAAGCTTCCAAAGCAAGATGACCGTGCACATAATTTGGTTCTTCTCAATATTTCATGAGTGAGCTCATGTCTTCCGGTTCAGTAAATGAACCTGTATGATCCCTTTGAGAGATCGTATTATCATATTCCCTTGTATGCACATTAGTGTATTGGTGTATAGACCTTGATTAGGTCATCAACCTATTGGTCTGGCAAATGTGCATACTTAGACATATAGTAACACATCTGTCTCCGGTCAGAGGATGTGTGCTTATATCGTGACAGCATAAGACATAGGACCTTGGTTATCTCGATCTCATTAGATCAATTCTTTGACCTAACTTATCTAACACCTCTGAATCTCTATTCATATGCAAAGGAACTGCATCAAGAGGTCCGTTAGATATCATTCTAAATGAGAAAGGATTGTCATCTCTTACTCAGGCTGGAGATCATCTCTTAACAATCATTTGATGGTGCTTGATGAGTCCTCAATCTAACTCTTTAGATATTCATCCAAGCACCAGCATCTATGATTCAATAATTGAATCAACAGCTATATGAAATTAAGACGGCCATGGTACATAACCCTAATTGTACAAAGGGACAAATTAGTTATTCTTCATTTCAGATGAGGGAATAGTATTCGCAATAACATTTATTGCATAATGGCTCGTTGTGGGCTCGCATGTCCAACACGTAGTTGTACATTTAACATCGGAAGATTATGCAATGAATATTCAATTATTCGTTGCCTCGGGTCAAATTTCTTGCAGTGGAAATCATGCCATAAGATATTCCTAGGTCTCTATGGCTATAGAAGCGCGTGAGACCAATAAAACACTTGTAACCAACATCAAGAAGGGAATGCAACTTTGTTACCTATGATGTTGTTCCCTCATGATCTCTTCCCATGTGATTTAGCATCTCCAAAACTCATTTCCGAATCTAGTTTGGATCATGTTGTTGTCCATGATCTATTTATGTAAAACATATTTGCAGAATTTCGTATTCTTGGGCTCGTTGAAAATGTCTTAGTGAGTTATATGATATCGGGGTCGGGATCCTCTACTTTTACCTAGAGTGGGTAAAGTATGGTGGATGCAAATCACTCCCATTCCACGTGGCGAAAATCTAGCCAACAAGACTTTGAGGATACAATATTAAATGAGACAACACCAAGTAACCAATTTTTAAGTTTTTAGTACTAAATAATTTATACCATCACTCAAGTTACCAAACTAAACAAAACTATATTCAAAATATCATTCTTCCCATGTGATGCCTACTTTCAAGGATTGCAATTTTTTTGCGGATGCGAATATGATACAACTATTGTTTCTATTTTTCAAGGACATGAATGCAGATAAAGTTAATATTTTTGGTTGAAACGATATCTATATCTGTCCGCTATCGTATCCATTTGTAAGCAGATATTTGTATGTATTTTTTTTTATTTTGGCATGATGGGGAAATTGATGGAGATGTTGCAATAACATTCATAATTCAGCATAATCGTGAATTACATGAGAAACCTCGAGTAATGCTTAATTCTTACATGACATAACCATGTGTTATATTCTGTTTGGGTTACCAGTTATATTTGACAGTTTCTGTTGAAAAAAGATAAAAATGCCCTTAAAACTCATTCTTATTTGCAAAACATGCCATCGTTCTCTCGATTATTTGAGAGGAACTGATAGGCGGAGGTGGTCGATGCGGAGGTCGGAGGTCGCAGGGAGACGGAGACTGCTGGAGGAAATGTTCATCGGGTGTTGCAGACGTTGGGGGGGGGGGGCTTGCAGGCGGGACGGGGTGAGACAGGGGCGGAGGTGGCAGGAGCTCCTACCGGCGGTGGGAACGGGACGACACCCCCCGGGCGGGGTGGCAGAAGCCTGCTCCTCTCTTCCTGCCGAGTACTCCTTCAAGACCCGAGCACAAGACCCTCCCCCACCCCTCCCGCTAAAGCTCTCCTGGAAGGCTCCTCTATTGCTCAAGACCGCCACCCGCCCGAGCACGAAGCCCCTCCCCCGCGCAGAAACCCCCCCCCCTCCCCCGAGCACGAAACCTCCCCCCCGGTGCAGAGCTTCTCCTCCGTTGCTCAAGCCCGCCCCCCATTGAGCTCTCCTGGAAGCCCCACCAGCTTCTCCTCTGTTGCTCAAGCCCACCCCCCGCCGAGCTCTCTTGGAAGCTACACTTGTCGAGCAAGAAGTCACCCCCACCACCTGAGCACGGAACCCCTCCCCCGCCGAATCTCTCCTGAAAGCCCCCGCACAGATCTCGCAGCACCAAGCTTTACGTCGAGCTATCCTCTCCCTTTGGAATCCCACTATCGAAACGACCCCCCCTCTTCCCGTCGAGAAGCCTAAGTTCCTCCCATGCTCAAGTCTGCCGCCGATCCTCCCCTACTAGGCAAGGGAAGGGGAGGATGTTATAGGAAAGAGGTTGAGCTGGACGGAGGTTGAAGGGAGAGGGATATTTTTTTTTGCTTATTTCCTAACCGTTGATCGAGGATGAGTTAGATTAACTCACTCATATGGTTGAGTTAACGTATTAAACGGAGGGTTGTGAGCATGAGACGGAGTGACTATCCGGGGTTTCTCATGTAATTCGCGATTATGCAGGGTTATGAATGTTATTACAAAATTACTCAGGGTTATAGGTGTAAAAATCTCATAAGAAAATTCCTTTAAAAATTAAAGGAAAGTTTTACATAGCAGCCGTGAGATGGATCTGAAGTTGGCCTGTGAACCATAGACATGTGCATAGAATGGCTATAGCAGAAATGAAAATGCTAAGGTGGATGTGTGGACACACACACACATACGTAAAGATCGGATTCGGAATGATGCAATCAGAAAGAAAGTCGGTGTAGCTCCGATCGAGGATAAGATGCGAGAAAACCGCTTAAGATAGTTTGGTCATTTGCAAAGAAGATCAGCTGATGCATCAGTTAGGAGATGCGAAGGTTGGGATGTTGAGCCGGCTAAGAAAGTGTGCGGACGGCCCAAGAAGTGTTGAAAGAGACCATACGAAGGGATCTTAGTTTTGTGGATATAAGCCCGGGATTGACCGAACATAGATCTAAATGGAGGTACAGAATCCATGTAACCGACACTACTTAATTGTGGGAAAAGGTTTTGTTGTTGTTGTTGTAGATATATTAAAATTAAAGTTACATTTTTTGTGAATATAGATATACCCTTATCCATTTATCATCGTATTTGTTTTTAAAAAGATATGCATATGTATTTTTATTTTGACGAATAAATAAATGGACAATGATATAAATTTCTGTTGTTTCGTTGATACATAGGTGGATACTGAAATCAGTTTAATTTTGTTAAATATATAAAGATATGTTAAATTTTTTTATTGATATGGATATGGACATATCTATCTGTCACTGTATATGTTTTTAAGCAGATATATTTTTTTGGTGGATTCAGCAATGGTAAAGATATGATTTTTTTTGCGAACATAAATATGAGTACGGATACCCTTTTTATTTTTTTTATTGATATGAATACGACTAAAGATATTGATTTATATTTTTTTTGCAAATACAATGGATACATATATCCTTTTTATCTTTATCATGTGATATAGAAATAGTTAAATATTTTTCGACGAGCAAGCATTCTTGATAGTAAGGTATAAAACTTGATTTTCTATGATGTGAATGGAATAAGAAAAAAATTGCAAGTAGTTATCATGTGAAGGGGCGCTGTTTGAATATAACTTTTTAAATTTATATTTTTCGAGGATAATTAGTATCAAATATGTGTATCTGGATTGTGAATATTTGTTGCGCATCCATATATACATTTTGGCAATACGATTCTTCAATCTACATATTTGTCTAAAATGAATATTCGAATTAAAAGAGGCGTAAATATACGATAATACCTAAATTTGTATTTGCATCCGTCCATTTTCATTCTTATTTATACGGTGTCAAGATTGATAATGCTAGTAAAAGTGAAGTCTCGTACGTGCATCTAAACTAACCTAACCTCAACCGCAGCTCATTTTGGTAATAACGTCAGGTTAGGTTTGATTAAACTCCTTTCGAAACGTTGGCAAGATGTGCATTCCCTTTGTAAATATTAGATTTTGGATGGTTGGAAGGGTTGAAATTGTAAATATGTGGTGTGATACGGTATCGTGTATATGTTATATCAGAATATGTTTTTGTGCCCACATGTGGATAACTCAGACCCACATGTGGATAACTCAGACCCAAACATGAGGTGGGTAAACCGGTAACCAAACAAATAGGAAAACCGATGAGTTTCGCGGTGGCTATAGCTAAACACTGCCACACTAATACATGCAGTAGATCAAAATGCCAATGGGTAGAATTTGGTACACTGTCTGATTGAGATTGCATTTAGGAAACGAAGAAGTTATACAATTCATTGCTTAGTAAGTATTCCAATTATAAATCGTAAATTGTAGCGTCATTCACATTCATTCAGATTCGATTCATTAAAAAATCGTTAAAGATTCGATTTAAAAATAAACAAATTAAACACTAATATGAATCTATATTCGTTTACATAGATGGACCGAACCTAAATAAGATAGCTCCATTCATGTTTGGTTCGTTGAAGATTCCGCTAAGTATAACATATGTTTCTACGTACATTGTTGTTACTACTTATTAGCCATTAAATATAAAACTTCATAGAAATTTAATTGAACTTTATTAAGGTTAAATGAACGAAATCACCAATACATGTTTTAAACAAGCATATATATATATATATATAGAGAGAGAGAGAGAGAGAGAAAGAGAGAGGAGTGATCCTATGAGAGCAAAAAGTTGTGAGAGCATGAGAGGAATAATTGTAGACCACATGATTCTATTTTCTCTCTCATGCTCTTCTCTCTCTTGGGTGAATCATGTGGTCCAGAATCACTCCTCTCATGCTCTCACAACTTTTTGCTCTCATAGGATCACTCCTCTCTCTCTCTCTCTCTCTCTATATATATATATATAAGACATAGTGATCTCAAGCGAGAATCGAGAAAAATTGAGTATAACCAAACATTATGAAGGCTTAGTCTAAATTGAATCTTTAACAAATCAAATCAAACATTTGAAACGTAGATTGAGATGAACTCTCTGCCCCCAACCTTCCAAATCCTCCCCCTATCGATCGCCATGCTTGAGTAGCTTGAGCACCTCGTTCAAGAGAAGTAGATCCAGATCGAGGTCGCCAAGATCCTTCGCGAGCAACTCAAGTCGTGCTAATTTATAGTAACAACGTTAAGGAAGGAGGCATCACTAGAGGGGTTGGGGTCACGACGATCAAGACAAAGGAGGGCGACAACGACGAGGATGGTGGGAAGGGCATGGGGTCAAGAACCTCAAAACGTGTAAATAATTATTACTTAACTACACATTGGTTCGAACAAACCATGGTCACATTTATCATTAGACAATGCAAATAAGGGAAGGATGCAACTGTTAATGGTGCAAGAATATATTGGCATAAGTGTTACTACGAAAACTCGCAAGACACGATTGTTAAAATCTCTTAATCGAAGTACTTTCTCATTATAGAAAGCATTGTTTATGCCCTTATTCACACGATAGAAACCCCACCCAAGCAACAAATTCAGTACATATGGTATTTCATTTCTTTTTCTATTCTTTTCTTTATTCTTTTGTTTTGACTTTAAATAGAGTATTTTACACAATATTTAAAGTGTAAATAACAAATGTTATTTTATGCAATATAATGCTATATATATATATGAATTTATTCAGAAATAAGAAAATAAGGGGGAAAATCCAAAGGAAATAAAGGAAACGAAATTAGAAATAGTTGAAATTTAAAGTTGTAGATCTCGATGAGATCTTCAAGTTTCATGTGAAACAAAAAGTCAAAAGAGATCAAATAAACAACCTTTTATCCCCTATCCCTTCTTTTTTTTTGGTATCATCCCCACCATAGCTATTCCATGCTAGATAACCCTACCTTGTATGCCTCCATGCTTGCAATCTTTGCCAGTTTCTACCAACAGCACCATGTCACGTGTGAACGCCCTCTTACTTAGAGAATTACACCTCAACCTCATGATTCTCTCTGCCACACCAACCTCTATCATTGTGATGTTTCACCTCCATGTAACCTCATCGTCACGAACAACTAGAGGCATCTATTGAGTCAAGCTCAGTTTGACTCAAACTCAAAACTCGATAATAAATTGCGGCCAAGCTCAGACTAAATTGAGTACAGGCTGAGCTTAAGAGCTGGTTAACAATCTAACTCAAGTTCAATTTGCCTAAGTCCAATCCATAGCAAATTACTCACTAATCAACCTCCCATGCCTTCAAAGATGGCATAGCTCTCCACCTCTGCACATGTCCAAACTATCTCGATCGCTATTCATCAGTTCATCTTTCCATTACAAGTACTCTCTACATGTACATGCAAACAATCGACAATCCAACAATTAGCAGCAGATAACATGAAAAGAAGTGCGGCAGATGGCATGTTGTGCAATATGTGCCCTAAACAATATTGCAGACTGACAGGGATATGATTTACAGTGTTAGTCCAGAAGGTCTGATCCTTGCAGCTGAGTCCAAAGAACTAGGAAGTCGCAAAGATGAACTATAAATTACAATTTTCTGTAGTTATGATGCGACTCCATACTTTGATTCCATCACTGGTGATAATCACAATAGGGAGTCTTCTCACCATTGAATGCTTTCGCTTTACACGACAGCTTCAGAGAGGAAGTGAGCCTTATCTTTGATGTTCCTCATTTTGATGAACTAAAAGATGAACAAAAATTCAATGAGTTGGAGCCATCTTTTAACCTGTTTGAAACACCGGAAATCAAAACGTATTTTGGTTATGAGAATTGTTGGGGACACTAAAACTTCATCAGTTAAGGAGAAACAAATGATATTGCTTTCTGTGGAACTAAACTTCATCTGATGGGAAAAGATCACAAAACTATATAATCGAAAGAGCAAATCTTCAGTGCCTATGAAATCAAGTGCGATTCATTGGGACGTAGAGAGCCTAGCTACACTAAAAGAGCAGTGAAACTTTCTGGAAACATAAGCAGCATAAAAGTGGCTTCTAACAGTGCCAGAGGCTTCAAATTTTGCTTCCTGCAGTTTTATGGCGGAACCAAGTCCACCACCGCTGACCACCATCCTCTCTCTTAAGCAGCTCATAACCTCCCCGATGAACAATAAACACTGTGCCATTAAAGCAAAGACAACACAAAGTAAATCAAAGATTGAAATGGCAGAAGAAAAAACTCGGCCATCTTAATCATGACAGGGACAACTAGTAGGCATCACAACCTCCCATATACCCAACTTGAAGGACCACTCAACAAGCAGAGCTTCTTTATAAAAAGGAGGTAAAAATTCCTGAGTACCTAACAGATGTGAGGTTGCCAGTCCAATCATCACCACAAAATTTGAAACATTTTCACCCCTTAATGTTGGGCTGAAATAACTAGCAACTCAATGTATCACAAGACATGTTCTGCCAGAAGATTGAGGAACCAAGAAGGACGCCATAGTTTTCCCCACAGTTTAATGATCTCCTTCAATGTTTGTGCATTTACCACCTATTTTGTAAACAAGGCATCGTTAAAAGCAGATTTAAATTAAAAGAAACTCACCGTATTGAATACTGCCTGGCCAACACACCTCGTCCGAAGGCACAAGCTTGTCCTAATGGGATATATTTTTAGAAACCAAAGGATGAGCATTAAACTGGGATTTTAGCTATATTTTATTCAAAACTGCAAATTCTACCACATTACAAAGGTGTTATCTCTTGTAGCTCGATATCAATGCATAGACACCCACAATTCATGCAGCCCTTGGCACTGTGAACTACATACTCTACATAATACATCTCTCCCTACACAACACGTCATTCTTTTATCCCTACAAGGCCCAAAGAAAAGCCAAATATAGCACTCTGATCCTGGCTTCTGGACATACAATCATACTATGAAGCCCACCTGAGTCTAAAGCTTGCCCATAATCCCCATTCACACTGTGGCTGTACTCAGACAAGATAAGAGCAAGTGGCTACATCCTCCTCCCCACTGCCACAAATTGGATAGGGACTGTCCAGATCCATGTCCCACCTGCTTCTGAGTGCCTTGGTGACGAGCCTGCTCCACAAAATCTGGATCCTCATCGCTCGACCCACTCACACCAATCTCAACCTCACCTTCTAAAGTGTCCTAGTCTTCCAATCATACAACAGTCCAGCATGAAACATGGATCGGATACCAGTGCATCTCCCTCAGGGCCTCGTACACCATAGCCACAGAGAAATACTCCCCTCCAAGCCCAAGCATTTGGTACCCACATCATTGGGACCACCACCCCACCCATTTGATGAGGGCTGAGGTGTTCGCCATCCAAACAATAATTTGTATCATTTTTTTAAAACAAGAGGGGAAACAAGCACAAGTGTCCCCCTAAGATTCGAACCCTAATCTTTTGGATGGTAGGCACACTGCACTACCAATAGACCATAAAGCGGGTGATAATTTGTATCATACAATTAACATTGTGTTAACATTATATATTATCTAATTATTAAAACATGTTACAGGCATCCACAATCCCATGGAGAATCCATGTCTGATTATTATCCATATTCATTTGACTATGCATCCACCCATTTTCATGAGGATGGTACTACATTTTTCATATCTATATAATATTTGTATTTGTATCAATATTTAACTTTGAAAATGTATCCGCCTATTTGCATCCCTGTTGTAACGTCAATCTTAATATTCAAATGGACGTGACTTTAGATCTCTTGTTTGCAACAAGTAACAAGTGCAGAAGGATGCACCATTTGAAAAGAAACCGTGTGTGATGTGCCCCAATACATATAGGGTTGAGTTAATTGGGTAATTAGATCTTCGGGAAAGATCCATCTATTGTGGTGATGGGGTTGATTGTTTAGTCCCACGTTGCCCATTATGGGATAGCTAGATATGGAGCCTATATATAGTGTGGAGAAAGATGAGAGAATGACTTGTTTATTCCATAGGCTCTAAGGCTTTAGGGTGCAAAAAGACAAGAATTACAAAGACACCCTCAAGGAGTTACAAAATAGAATGAAATAAAATGACTCTAACAATAATTCTAACACTCCCCCTTAAGTTGGAACATATCTGTTGATTACGCCCAACTTGGAAATAAGCTCAGAAGCATGTCTCTTGGGTAATGCCTTTGTGAGGATATTTGCAAGTTGAAGGTCGATAGATACATGCGGAGTGCAAATCTTCCTTTGGTTACAACAACCCATATAAAATGGCAGTCAACTTCATTGTCTTGTTCTTTCTTAAAAAATGGATTGGTAGCAACATGTGTGGCAGATTTGTTGTCACAATGCAAAGGAATTGTGGTAGCTGCAGTAAGATCAATTTCTGTTGAGAAAGATGTCAGCCAAGTAATCTCACATGTGGCATGAGTCATTGCCTTATATTCTGCTTCAGCACTTGAACTGGACACAACTGTTTGCTTTTTAAGTAACAAGATTTCCTCTAACAAACATAGTATATCCATAGGTTGATCGCCTGTCATCCTGGGAGCTAGCATAGTTTGCATCAGCATGAGAAGTAATGTTTGTGTGGCCATTGGTTCTGTAGAAAAGACCACATCTAGGAGACCCTTTCATATAACGGAGCATCAGGAGAACTTCCTGTCAATGACTGCAGCACGGTTTGTCCATATGTTGGCTTGTCCGACTGACATCATATGATACATCAAGCCTAGTGACAATGACGTAGTTTACCTATTAGGCCTTTGTATCGAGTAGGATCCTCAAACACTGGATCTGGAGAAGTGGTATGTTTCAGTGCCTCTGTTGGGATGCCTGATGGTTTGCATCCAAGCAAACCTACCTCTGTAAGAATGGCCATGCAGTATTTCCTCTGTCACAAATGTAGCCCTTATGTTGTGCGGATCTAGCCTCTATACCTAAGAAGTAACGTATCCGACCAAGGTCCTTGGTGACAAACACCTTCTGGAGGAAGGCATTGGTCTCTGCAATTCATGCTTTATCATCACCAATTATCACCATGTCATCAAAATAAAGACAGTCAATATCACAGTCTCAATGGCCCATTGTCTCACAAAGACGAAGTAATTTGACGTCATCCTTTGGAACCCAAGAGAACTAATCTCAATAGTGAGTATGTCAAACCAAGCTCCTGGACTTTTCTTCAAGCTATAGATAGCCTTGTGAAGTCGACATACACACTCCCCCTCGACTGAGAACTTAGGTGGTTGCATCATATAAGCCTCTTCCTCAAGATCAACATAGAGGAAGGTATTTTTTACATCAAGTTGGAATATAGGCCAATTGTTGTTGACTACAACAGATAGGATAGCGTGAACAGAGCCCTATAGGGATACTGGTGAGAAAGTCTGGAAATAATCCACTCCATGTGTCTGAGAGAAGCCCTTTGCCACCAGTCGTGTTTTCAATCTGTTAATTATTCCATCAGGAGACTGTTTGGTCGTGAAGACGTATCTACATGTAACCAATTTCACCCTCTGTATGCAAGGCACTAGATCCCATGTCACTCTTGATGTAAGAGCATCCATCTCCTCGTCCATGACCATCTTCCAACCATGGTCCTGCATCCATCATTATGATCAAGGGGGATAGCGATCGTCATCACGACATTTGTAAACTGTCTATCACCACTAGAAAGACTATTAATGGAAGTAAAAGAGGAGATATAATGAAAAGTACATTGCCACTTAGATATCAACCGCTGGCTCCGAAGAGGAACTAAGCCTGAGGCTCTGATAGTCCAATGAGAATCCGGCTGGCTGAAAGATGACCTCCCCTTGGGCTCTTGACTTTCCGGGATACTGGAGTCCTAGATAATACCCAGCTATGCCATTGGGTCTCTGATCAGTACGTATGGTCTCCATTTTGACATTCTGGTAGGAGCCGATCTCTTTCTTATATTAGTTGTGCATCTTTCCTCTCGCATTCTCTCGACCCTTCTTTAACAGCCGCAGAGCCACAGGGAGATCTAGTAGAGCATCCAAGCAATCAATGGGAGTGTCATTCAAAGAAGGTACTTCTTGAAAAAAAGGAATAGGTGGTGGAACAGATTCATTGTTACCGGTATTCTTTCTTTTATAGACAATGGGTGTTGGTGGTAACTCCAAGGGTATGTCACTGACGGACTGTGGGGAGAAACTTGTCTGATCAAAAAAGGTAATGTCGGTTGAGACATAGTAACGATGGGCCATAGGATCGTAGAATTACCCTTTTTGGGTCCAAAAGTACCCAAAAAAAACACATTTGACTATATGGGCAGACAATTTATTTACAGTACGAAAATTGTAAACAAAAACTTTGTACTCAAAAATCCGCAGAGGTAAGGGAAAAGTTGTCTCATCATGGTATAATGATGAAAAAGGAGTAGTTCCATGTAGGATAGACGGAGGATAAGGTGGACTGCAGTAAGGATGACTCCCCCAATAAGTCTTAGGAACCTTCATGTAAGAGAAAGTAGACATTGCGATATCAAGAAGGTGACGAAGTTTCCTTTCAGCAACCCCATTCTACTAAGAGGTATAGGCACATGAAGATTGACGGATAGTATCATGAGAATCAAAAAAGGACACCAAATCATGTTGAGTGAATTCAAACGCATTACGAGTCCTCAAAATCTGAATACAAGTAGAAAATGCACTCTTAATAATATGAAAGAAAGATTCAACAATCTTATTAATCTCGGATATCTCTTTTATTAGGTAGACCAAAGAACATTTGCTATGATCATCGATAATAACAATAAAATACTTGTGACCACCCATAGCACAGACTGGACAGGATCCCCATTTGTCACGGTAAACCAACGCAAAAAGAACATAACAACAAGGCTCAACTCTAGCAAGAAAAGACGTCCTATGATGTTTCTCGCACTGACAAGAATCACATTCTAACGGCTTCAGTGTAGAAAGTTCGGGAAACGTCATGCAAAGAGCTTTAGCATACGAATCACCAAGACGAAGATGCCACAAAAGAGGATCAGAAAAGATCGACACAACACCAGCGAATGTAGAATCATCAGGAATGTCAAGATAGTAAAGTCCATTCTTTTTGTGTATCCGCATCGTTTGGATGTCCTTAAAATAGAAAAATAACTCATCAAAGAACGGACGGCAATGTAGCTCAGTACACAGCTTATGAACAGGTAGTATGCTCAAGGGGAAATACGGGCACAGTGAACCTTGGTAAGACGGAGTTTGGAGGAGAACTCCATAGTTCCAACATAGGTAACCGATGAATGGGCCCTGTCGGCTACTCTAACGCACTTCACAATGGAAGAAGGTTGAGAGGAGGTTAATAAACTACCTTCTCCTATCAGACGAATGGATGTACCAGAGTTGATGATCTAGGCAGGAGCATTAGTTATTGCAGTATTGGTAATGGTACACGATGGAATGTCTAGATGAGTAGGAGTGGCCTCACTGGATGTAGTATCAAAATGTTGTAACATCTCCATCATGCATGAACACTCATTGTCATGTACAAGTGTCTCCGTCGATGTGTTATAATAATCATATGCCATGTGAGCATGTGGTGCCATCCCAAACTTCACCCAACACTTCTCAGAGGGGTGATTCGTTTTCTAACAATGATTGCAAGGAATACGATTACGACCACTACCGCAGTCATAACCACCTCTGTAGGTACAACCCCTATAGCTGAAGCGACCTCCTCGTCCTGATGAGGCCATAAAAGCAACGTTCTCTACATGTTGCGGAGGTTGATACAAACATTGGAATTCTTAATATGCTACAGACGTCCAAATATGATTTCAACGACAAAAGTGTCTAATGTGAGGAATTGCTCCCTTCACATGTCGGTATCAAGGATGCATACCAGTAAGAAACTTGTAGACATGCCATTCATCTCTCTATCACATGTTTCGTATAACATGCCGATTGGAATATGACAGGTTCCTCATACAGTCCAGTAAGAAGACGATAGTACTCCATACACGTAGGATCGCCATGTGATGCAAACCAAATCCGCATGTAGATATCAGCTAGACTTGACTCGATCGTCTGTTGTGAATATGTCTATGTCAACTCATCCTGTATCGCCTTAGTTGTCTCCGTGAATATGCGATTCAACGCGATGTATGGTTCTGACTTTATTGGTCATCCAATTCATGACCAGATAGTTGTTTGCTTGCCATGATTCAAAATCCTTGTCATCCTCCTTTAAGGGTTCCTTCATCAAGATGGAAATCTTCCTCTGACCTCAGATGAATACTTTCAACGCCCGAGATCATAGCACATAATTGTCAGTGCCCTTAAGTTTGATAGAGGCACCCAACATCATCACATTGGATGTCGAAAAGAGGATTTTAGTCTCCGTAAAAGACGTAACCATCGTGATCAGTAATTAATACAAGCAAGAGAGTTAGGAAAGCTCCTAATCACGAATCAGGTGAAGCGACGACGCCCAACAGGTGAGCTATTGGTGCCCCGGTAGAGCCCTAAACGGGATTGAGTGTCCTAACGGAGCCCTAGATAGGGGCTGGCGGACGACTAGAGCTCTGGTGGAGGCAAGGAGATGAGTTGGAGAAGCCCTGGCAGTGCCGATAAAACCCATGTGGCTTGAAGATGGGCCGGTAGCCATAGACGGTGCCAAAGCCTTAAATGCCGGATTACAGTTTCGTTTCGGAGATTGACCGGAATGAAATTTCGATCGAATTTCGGTCGAAATTCGACTGAAATTTCGGTCATTTTGGTCTGTTTTTCAACTAAGCCCCCAAAATTTCGGTCGACATCGGCCATTTCGGTCGAATTTCGGTCACCCATTGAAACTGAAATTCGACCGAATTTCACCGAAATTTGAGGCCATGGATGGGTTGGAAGCGCATTGGTGCCGTACGAGACCGTGCGTGGGGTCCAAGGTGCCAAGAAGGGCCCATGCAAGGCTACAAGGAAACGGGGCTTGTTGTGGGGAGGCTAAGTTAGAACTCATGTCTAGGACCGTTACTCTGATACTATGTAGAGAAAGATGAGAGGATTTGTTTATTCCATAGGCTCATTGGCTTATTATATAGTGTGAAACCCTTGGTGCAAAAGAGAAGAATTACAAAGATACCCTCGAGGGTTGCAAAATAGAATGAAATGAACTGACTGACAGTAATTCTAACATATAGGATCATGTATCATAGGTTTCAGTGAGAAGAATCAGCATGGAAACTACAGGTACAAGGTTGTTTCTCCCATAAAGTAGGGCAGACACGTAATTCTCAAACAACATAAGCTCAAAGTTTTATGCTATGTCTGTTTATTCATATTTTGATGCTTTGTTTGCTGAACTTATATGTCAAGTCTATCATTTTCAACAAGAATAGCATTCATAAACATTAAATACTCACAAATGGACCATTCAGTCCCTCTTCAAAAAAAATTGGCATAACACCAAATTCGATGAGGAAATAAGCGCCCACTCTATGTTCAAATTGTCATGGATGCTGGGGAAGAAATTTAAGGAGTTTTTTTCGAGAAGAAATTTAGAGAGTTGGTACCCAACTTATGAACATAGCACCAGGTTGGTGGCTCAACAGAATAGAAGATGGCATAGAAAATTATTAGTTTGAGGGACATACTTAAGAGGTTCAAGGCAGAGACCCGTGAGAGACAAGAGAAGCAGCGCCCCAGGGTTGAGAGTAAGGTCTCACGCATGGATGTTATCGAGGATGATCAAGAGCTCAACATAGAGAAGCAGGTCAGGGTTCTACATCAGAAATTTATAGTCGAGGAGGAAAAGAAGAGAGAGGTGGACTGAAGGCAAAAATCAAAGCAAAAATGGCTAAAAGGAAGGCACCAACACAGTTTTTTCATGCTCTAGCGAGTTGAAGGGGGTAGAACTTCATTTACGTGTGAGAGAGGAACAAACCCATGGAGGCAAGAAAGGCAATTGTAGCTGTTATGAATATATTTAGCGGGTATACGCCATTACTCATTGTAACCCTTGTAAGGGTATTTCCGTATTTCTTCGTTCCTGTACTCTCTAGGGTTTCTAGGTTTTGTCTTATTTAAGGACCCCAGACCTATTGGAATAAGCAAGCTATTCTATTTTCTCTGACATGGTATCAGAGCCACCACAGCCGCCCTAACCCTACGTCCCGCGTCCTCACACGCCCCCCCTTTTCACGCCCGCCTTCTCCCCATCGCCTCCTACGCCCACGCCTCCCTCTCACGACGCCATCGCCTCCTACCCCAAGTTGTTGCTTAGGCCGTCCCTTCCTCCCCTTCGCAGCCTCCTCACGCCACGCTTCCTGGTTCGGCGCCCCCCCCCCCCCAGGTTGTCGCCTACCTCCCAGGTCGCAGCCCCACGTCCCAGGTCGCCACCCCTCTGGAACCTCGCCCGCCCATGTTGCTGCTCAAGCCGCCGCCTACCTCCCAGGCCGCCATCTACCTCCCAGGACACCGCCTACCTCTCAGGCCGCTGCCCCACATCCCATGTCGCAGCCCCTCTGGAACCTCACCCGCCCAGGTTGCCGCTCCACTTGTACAGGCCCTCGAGATCGCCCAGGTTGCTGCTCAGAGGCTGCAGATCTCCGCCCTCCGGAGCCCACGAAGCATCCCCGGCTGAAGTTCTCCGCCCTTGCACCCTTACAGGTTGTTGGTACCTCCAGGCTGCATGGCAACTCGCAGCACGTCAGGACATCTGCGCCTGTGCGACGCCATCTCAGGCATCCTGTAACGCTCTCTGGTGATGATCTACTAAGTACTCATGTTCTCTGAGTGTACGAACATTATTTAGTTCCTTTCTTCTTGCTCTGTGCGGCCGCCGTGGCATTAACTCTCACATCTTTGGACTCCAAGCCCCTGTACCCAGCTTCTACTATGATGGTTCAGGGCACTACTATAAAACTCAAAGGCTCTGAGAACTATGTCCTGTGGTCTCAGTCCTTTAAGGTGTTCATTGGTGGCCAGCGTAAGAACTATGTTCTTACCAAAGTTCCGTCAGCAGAGACGGACAAAGACTATGATATCTGGTACGCTGATAACTGCCAGGTCATCACTTGGATGACAAACAGCGTTGATCCATTTATTGCATCTAATCTCCTATACAAGGAGATTGCCAAAGCGATGTGGGAAAGTCTTGAGAACACCTATTCGCAGAAAACAACCAAATCCATACTTTCAGACATATACACTAAAATTTGGTCTACAAATCAAGGAGATACATCCTTGATCGAGTATTACAGGTTGCTGATAGGTCTATTTGAGGAGCTTCTTATTTTTCAACTGGCCTGTTGTGATAAACAGGTAGGGGAGCGAGCAGAATGGCAAGTATATCGATTCTTATCAGGCTTATATCCTCGATATAAATCTGTGAAGGATCAGTTTCTGACCGCTGCAACATTGCCTACTTTGGAGACTATCTTTGGGCGTCTTCAAGAACTTGAGTCTCCACTACCACCTCCATCTGCTGAGACATCGGCTCATTTTGCGAGAGGACGATCCATCCAATACGGGGGACATGGACGCGACTCTAACCGGGGACGTGGCCGTGTCTTTGGACGAGGACGAGACTCACCACCTGGCCAAGGGCGTGATCACTCTACTTCCCGCTTTACCGCTTGTATTCATTGTGGTCGCCTGAATCATCCGTCGGAACGTTGTTGGGCCAAATTTGGCATGCCTTCTAATGCCAACAGTGCATACGAGACGACCCCCTCTGATACTTATTATGAAGCTACTGTCTCTAACCAAGAACAACTTGCCAGTGACATACAACCTTCTTTTACTGCCTCTGAATATGCTAGTCTTCGTCAACTACTACAAAATAATGCCAATGCTTCTGCTTCAACTGCCAGTCTTGCCACAACCTCTGGTACAGTCGCCAGCACAGCTTCTACATCAACACCTACATGGATCATTGATTCTGGAGCCTCGACTCATCTAACAGGGGAAGGTAGCCTTCTCACCTCTTCCCGTCCTTCTTCGGTTGTGAAGACTGTACGTGTGGCCAATGGAGCTCATTCACCTATCACTAGTGTGGGTACTATGGAGTTTTCCCCCAAACTCCGACTCACAGGGGTTCATTGCGCTCCTGCCTTTCCTCTTAGCTTACTATCAGTACATAAGCTTTGCACTGAGCTTAACTGTCAGGTGATATTTGATGAATTTTGTTGTTATTTTCAGGACATCCGGACAAGGCAGATTTTTGGTGGGGGACATGAGAAGAATGGGCTTTATTATATTGACATCCCTTCCGACTCTAGTTTTGCGGGCGTTGCATCCATTTCCACTGATCCTCTGCTATGGCATCTTCATCTTGGCCATCCATCTGCCAAAGCACACTCCATGGTGTTCCCTAAACTTTCATCACTCAAACCTTTTGAGTGTGAGGCGTGCCAGTTTGGTAAACATCATTGAGCATCCTTTCCTGCTCATACTGAGCCCCGATGTACTATCCCTTTTTCTTTACTTCATTGTGATATTTGGGGACCTTGTCCGGTCCAGACACCGAGTGGCCATAAATATTTCGTTGTTTTTATTGATGATTTCAGTAGGTTGTCCTGGGTATGCCTATTAAAAGAACGTTCGGAGATTAATATTATCATCAAAAATTTCTTTCATTATGTTAAAAATATTTTCTCCTCCAATGTTCAAATTTTTCGTTCTGATAATGCCTTGGAATTCACCCAGAATGATCTCACCACCTTTTTCGCATCCCAAGGGACCATACATCAAACTTCATGTCCCTATACATCCCAACAAAATGGGGTAGCGGAAAGAAAATTATGACATCTTCTAAATATTGCCTGGTCACTTCTATCTCAGATGAATGTTCCCAAAACCTACTGGGGTGATGCTATATTAACCGCTGTCCACCTTATCAACAGGGTCCCTTCACCTTCTCTAAATGGGTCCACTCCATTCTCTCTTCTCTACCCCAGTGAGTCTCCATTCCCACTTCCTCTACAAATCTTTGGTTGTGTGTCCTTTGTTCATAGATTTCAAAAGGCCGATAAACTCTCACCGCGTGCAATCAAATGTATTTTTCTGGGTTACTCTCCCACTCAAAAAGGTTACCGATGCTATGATCCTAATGGTCATCGCTATTACATCTCTGTCGATGTCACATTTTTTGAGCAAACAAGCTTCTTCTCTCATAATAACACTGATATTTCTCTTGATCTCCCACCTCCACCCATTGTCGGGAAACAAAGACACGAATCTACACCACCAGAAATCCCTTTACCCGTGTCTTTTATGCAGGATGATGTGCCTTCTCCGACTGTCCCTTCCAAGGATGTCCCGGATGATCCTCTAGAGCTTCCCATTGCTCTACGGAAGAGTAAGAGACAGTGTACTTCTTATCCGATGTCTCACTACACCTCTACTGCTAGCTTATCTCTCTCTGACAGACGATACACAGATGCTCTCATGTCTATTTCCATTCCACGAGATCACAACAGTGCTTTACAGGACTCTGGATGGCAACATGCTATGAATGAAGAAATGGATGCGCTTATTTCCAGAGGGACATGGGACCTTGTTCAATGTCCGAAAGGGACACGACCCGTGGCATGCAAATGGGTCTTTACTACCAAACAATCTCGCCTTGTGGCCAAAGGTTTTACACAAACCTATGGTGTAAACTATTTTGAGACATTCTCACCCATTGCACGAATGGGATCCATCAGGACTATTCTTTCTTTAGCAGCCAATAAATCTTAGCCTATCTTTCAGTTAGATGTGAAAAATGCTTTTCTCTATGGCGATCTTGATGAGGAGTTGTACATGATGCAGCCTCCTGGTTATGAAGTCGAGGGGGAGTACGTATGCCGACTTCGTAAAGCAATATATGAGCTCAAACAAAGTCCAAGGGCATGGTTTGACAGGCTTACTACAGAAATAAGCACTCTTGGATTTCAGAGAACAACATCTGATTACTCAGTATTTGTCAGAAAGCGAGCAACTGGTACTGTTATACTTGCCGTCTAGATATGGGCGTCACTAGCGATGATTACAATGGGAATGGGATATCAGAAACCAAGACCTTCCTTCAAAAGGTATTTGCTACTAAGGATCTTGGTGCCCTACGCTACTTCTTGGGCATAGAAGTAGTTCGCACTACAGAAGGACTTCACCTCTCACAGACGAAATACTGTCTCGACATTCTTACTGAAGCAGGAGTTCTCGGATGCAAGCCCTCTGGTATCCCTGCAGATCCAAAGAAACATGTCCCCTCGTCTGATTTTACCTTTGACGATGTCACTCGATACAGAAGCCTTGTTGGTAAACTCCTCTACCTTACTGTCACCAGACCAGATATCCCCTATGCAGTAAGCAGAGCTAGCCAACACATGGAACGACCGTGTTACAACCACTGGCAAGATGTTCTACAAATTCTACGTTACTTGAAGGAATCTCCAGGCCGAGGTCTCTTTTATGGGGCAAATGGACATACTGATGTTACTGTATATGCTGACGCTGATTATGCAAGTTCTCTAGAGGATCGACGCTCAACTACAGGCTATGTTATGATGGTTGGACGAAACACTGTAACATAGAGGAGCAAGAAACAAACCGTTGTGTCCAGATCCAGTGCAGAGGCAGAGTATAGGGCAATGGACCAAGCCACCTGTGAAATCACATGGTTATTGGCTTTTCTTCAAGAACTTGGTATTAATGTCATTACTCCTATTCCTCTATATTGTGACAACAGATCTGCAACATACATTGCCATAAATCCAATGTTCCATAAACGGACCAAGCACATAGAGATCGACTGCCATTTCGTACGGGATGCTGTCAAGATTGGAAGAATTACTACTCCACATATCAGCACCGATCTACATCTTGTAGATATCTTCACAAAAGCCTTACCCAAGAAACGCATGTCATGGATTGTTTCCAAGTTGGGCATGACTGATAAATATGCTCCAACTTGAGGGGGAGTGTTATGAATATATTTAGCGGGTATACGCCATTACTCATTGTAACCCTTGTAAGGGTATTCCCGTATTTCTTCGTTCCTGTACTCTCTAGGGTTTCTGGGTTGTCTTATTTAAGGAACCCAGACTTATTGGAATAAGCAAGCTATTCTATTTTCTCTGACAGTAGCACACTTTTGGGAAATCGGTACAAGAGTCCATGTGATGAATGCTAGATAGTGGATGATAGGAGAGCAGAACCTTACACCATATCGAGTAGAGATACTTGCAACTGACTTTCACACAAAAGAGGTGCGCACAACCATTTTCGATCTCAACGCAGATGGATGTCTTCGGCCAAAAGTCCTGTCGTGTTTCTTTTTTAGAGAACTCTGGGATGTATTGGAGGAAGATGTCATGGTGATGGTCATAAAGGTCAGGAGTGCCAACCAGGGCTTGGAAAAGCTTAACAGATATCTTTGATCTTCCTTCGTCCTAAGGAGGTTGCACATAAAACGGAAGATTTTATGACATCACCATATCGAACGCCATCTACCTTATTGTGGTCAAGGTGCAAGCCAACCGACTCCATAAGGTCCTCAATTCGATTGTCTCGCCTGCTCAGAAAGCATTCACTCAAGGTCGTTGAAAACACGCTCTCCAGCACTTTTAATAAGAAAGAAAAATGTCAATTGAAGTAAGTGATAAAGAATACATAATCAAAAATGACCACACAAGAATTAATATGAAAATTAATCTTAACATGATCGCTTTGTTTATCTTACTTGGACAAGTCCCAAGGTGGAACTTAAGGAGGTAATGTGAGAGTTCAGAATTAATTTTCAAACAACTTAGAGTTTAGTTTTTCAAAGATGAATTTTTGTTGGTTTTTTATTTTTCCCAATTTTTTCAGATTTTTATAAAATAAGAGATGTAATTAATTAAATAAATGTGATGCAAGAATTTTTGTAAATATTTTATGCAAGAAAATAATGCTATGCAATGTGTGAGAATAAATAAAGCAGTTTTTTATGAACTTTACATGATAATATCGAATGAATGATACAAATAAGAGAAAGATAAAGCAGGGCACACAAGAAGTTGTTCAATGTAATCTCAAGCCCCCAAGAGATAAATTTCAGAAGATATTAAATCAATAATATTCCATTAACTCCCTCCCATTAATTTCCCTAGTTTCTCGCAATTTTTTTAGCAATGAAAAATCAATAACAGAGAAAATTTGGATCATGAGCATGGTTTTAAAAGGCGGCGCCTCGAGGCGCAAAGGCGTACGCCTCGAGGCGAGGCGGGCCCAAAACGCCCCGAGGCGCACGCCTCAAGTACATCTTAAGAGGCGTACGCCTCAGCCTCGCCTGAGGCGCTCAAGGCGTGAGGCGCTCAAGGCGTGAGGCGCTCGAGGCGAGGCTGAGGCGCAAGCCTCAAAAAATCGTATTTTTTTTTAAATTTCAGCTTTGCACGTGACCTTTTTTTGTAAAATCGAAGGGTCGGGGGGAGGGGCGTTCAAAGAGAATTGATTGCTTGAAATAAGTGAAGCTCCATGATCTTGTATACATCATGTTCCATTTATCATACACCTACACATACTATTTCTATTGCACAAAGATTTGAGTTTGAATTGTAATAAATATTTTATATTAGTTGCAAGTTTTCAACTTGATGTTGTTATTTGGTTAAATAAGTTGTGAATGTTAGATTAATTATCGTATATATGAAGAAGAAAGTTTGAAAATAAACACGTGAAGTAAAATAATTATTTCATTTTATTGTGAACAACAAAATAAAAATAACATTGTTAGTAAAAATTTTCGCCGGGGGCACCCCCGCAAGGGGGAGCGCACCTGCTCCCCCCTAGACCCCCCCACAGGCTCGTTGACCGGGCAGCGAGACCCCCGTCTTGTTGGGGTATCATATGGCAGGAGGGGATGCATACGGTTCTCCAACAACTTCCAGCAAGACAAATGGTTGGGATTCAAGGTATGTTGGTATTTTTTTACTTCGAACACTAAAAATTATGGTTTTTGTAGTACTTTAGTATTAAGTATAGACTTTGATTCAATACTCATATAGAATTATTGAAGTTGGAGTTGGAACTTGATATTTCATATATTAGTAGCTTAGTATTAGTTTTTTTTGAACTACAATGCCTTCATCGCTTATGTAGTGTATCTTTTACTAGTGTTTAACTATTCTTAAATGTGTTTTTGGGAAAACTTAATATTATCAGATAATTTTTTCAATGTATTTTGCTTTAATTTGAATTTTTTTTCCAAAAAATTGAGGCTTACGCCTCGACCGCCTCGAGGCTTACGCCTCGCCTCAATTTTAGGAAAAACGCCTCGGACCGCCTCGCGCTTTTTTAAACCTTGATCATGAGTGACTGAATAGAAATGGAAAAGCCTTCTCCAACTATAAGCAGGGTCGGCTTCATGGATTCTTGCACAAATCCATGTTGAAAGATTCGACTATATTTTACGCTGGTTGTCGGCTACCTAACCTAACCCAAGGGAGGATTTGAAACCTCGTCTTTTGGGTGGTAGGCACACTACACTAACACCAACCTCACAACGAATGACTGAATAACTTCCTTAATTAATTGATGCTAAAAATGTCCCAGAATAAATATACAATGTTCTAGATGATAGAAAATTAATTAAGCTCTGAAACGGCATCAGAGAACACAAGATTTGGACCAAATATGCTCAAGATACAAATAGAAGAAGTATGGGGACATAAATGTAGTTAAAATAAATAAAAATATCGTAAAAATAACCTTTGAAGGAGTTTCTTGCAATTATTGAAATCTGGTTGTACTCCTCTGTAATTTACCCCTCGGCTCGTCGGTTGGGGTGTGTGTGTCAATTCCAGAAGTGCGAAGGGTTACAGGTGAAATTTACCACCTCATATGAGAGCTCATGTGAAGGCGGGGATCTTTTATGCAAATCTTTGAAAGTGGAGGGGGTCCTCTACAAAAAGTACCAAAACACGTGCAGAGGAGCACGTGACTGAGAGGGTGACTTGGATGCACCATGTGGGGTCGTCCAGTGCGCTTGATGAAATTGATCGGATGATAGTAGCGTGGCGCGATTCCACGATTATGTTGAAGCTCGATCATTAATCGAACGATGATTGCGCATCATCTTCTTCAGCGAATCTTGCACTCCAATCGACACGCGATGGGGAGAGCACATATGGGGTTTGATGAGTCGACAACGAATATAGAGGTTCCGTGAAGCTTCCTCTCGATAGGATGGCTCTGGCTCGTCGTACCTGATGGAGTTCGATGCAGTTGTTCCATTCATGATCGATTTCCTAGTCCTACAAGGGGGAAAGAGACTCGAACCTCGTTGGCTCGGTCCAGTGTATAAGCATAAAGAGTGAGAGGGATAGGGGAACGATGTTGGGTTCTTTTTTTGTGGTGGAGGAAGAACTCTCTCGCTTTGGTCACGAGTTAACCGGAGGTGACGTGATATGCAAGGTAAAAAGGAAGTAAAGATAACGAAAAGGAGGGTGGTTGTCAATGATCGATTTTTTTAAGTTGAATCAAAGCAGGGATAAGCGAGATCGATAGAGAGAAGAGGATGGAGGTCTGTATGGGAACGGAAAAGAAGATAGGGAGGGGAAGAACGTACGAAGGATGAAGACAAGAAGGAAGGGAGAAGGGATAATGATAAGGAATGTTACCTGGAACTTCACCTGAAGGCGAAGTGGTTGAAACAAGAGCCCTGGCAGTCTTGGCCTTAAGGTCGCGGTATGGCCGAGGCTCTGCAGTCACGGAGGAGCTGCAACACGGGCTTGAACCCGTGGATCTCGCCTTTGGAGGAGGTCTTCGCCGACGAGGTGGTTTCGCTATCACCACCCAACTCTCGCATCTCTCTTTCTCTCCCGTTTAAGAACGAACGATGGGGGATGTTTTTTTTTGTTGACGGCAAGGAGATAGCATTTATAGAGAGGTTGGAGATGAAAGGGATAAATCTCCAAGAGGTTAGAAACGTAAAGGGCTAGGATTGGGTTGTTGTTGGATACAAGATGTGGTGGTATGGTGAATGGAGTCCTAATCCCGGAAGGGATAACGACAGTTGGAAGAGACATAGGAGAAGGGGTTGGTTCCAGGTTGCATGCAGTTGGGGTTAGGAAGAACGGAGATGGAGGTTGGGGATAATAGGATCGAGTTTGAGTTATGAGAGACGATTGGGTTTCTAGGTGATCAGATAAGGTTTGGGTTACATGCATTAGAGGATTACAGGTTGGAGGGGGCGGAAGTGGCTATGGCTGTAGAAGATGGAGGTTGGGTTCGAGGTTGGTCGCCTGCAGGGGAAAAGGGAAGAGGCGGCGGTTCGATGGTTCCAGGAAGATCGGGGGATGATGGGATTAGGATTTTGGTGGTTAGATGGAGATGGTAAGGATAGAGAGAGGATGGTGGTGGCCATTGGGAGCAAGGTTTGAAAAAACTAAAGGCGAAACGAGGCGTTTTCCTCGAAATCGAGGCGAGGCATGGCCTCGAGGCGGTTGAGGAGTAAGCCTCAGTTTATAGAGAAAACTATGCATAAAACTATAATTATATATGTGTCAATGTAATTATATGTTCTCTGCCCAACATATAATACTTAGCTCTATAAGATATGACGAAATAATAGAAATAAGAACCCTAAAATATAAGATAGAACAACATCACACATTTTCATACAATCAAAAAAAGAATTTGTCGTCATTGTGAAGGAATTAAACAATACATATCTATTTGAAATATTATTGTAATTAAAAGTACAATTAAATATACGTCGAAGAAATTTATGTTATGTGTCTATCATATAATATATGATCGCGAGAGAAACCATGAATCCTATCCATTTCGAACAAATCTTTGAGATATTATCGTACTAAAAAGTACGATTAGATATATGTCTAATTGTTGATATGCCTCGAATCCAAACCATTTGACCATTGTCGAAGAATTGTATATGCACACCTCCTGTCGTACCATACCCCAACAAGACGGGGTTCACGTTGAAGAGCGGTTCTATTTTGTATTCGGGTATATGGATCCTTCTATTTGTATTGGACACGAAAGAAACATCAGATTTAGGCATAATCAATAGTTAGACATAACTAAAAGTAAATATGAAGCATTTTGCTGAAATAGTTAGACATAATTAATAGTAAATATGAAGATATGGGCACGAAAGAACCATTAGATTTAAGCATTTAACTTGCATAATCATTATCCTAAACAAATATATATTTACAAGCTTCTCAAACCACCAGGTGAACCATTAAAATCATAAAAAAATACTTTAAAAAAATAAAAACGCCTCGGAAAATGCCTCGCCCGCCTCGAGGCGTTCTGCCTCGAGGCTACGCCTCAACCACCTAAGGTGCACGCCTCACTGGACAGGGCCAAGGCGCGCGCCTCGAGGCTAAAAAGGACAACCTCGAGGTGCGTTTTTTTAATTCTATGATTGGGAGTCGGTTGGTCGGAGGCATATCGAGTACTATCGTAGCAGAGAGAGGGACAGTCGACATAGGGTGCTAAGGATTCGGCAGCAGTTGAAAGGAGTCGGTCAGCTGGAGGTTGGGGATGACAAGTATCAGTCGTTGGATCATGGCTCAATCCAACAGAAGGGGAAGCAATCACGTACGGAGCACGTGAGGAGTCTTGGAGTAGGTAGGACTGTCAGGGGTCGTTGAATTAAACTCGATCCAACGGCCTAGGATGAGAGCGCTAGGGAACAAAGATCGTTGACTAAGGGGGCACGTTTGACCTGGAAGATGAAGTGTCTCTAATGAGGTTGAGACACGTGGGAAGGTGTTGACTCACAAGCAAGGTTTGACAAATGAAAGGTAGAACGAAGGGTTTTCCTCGGATATGAGGCGAAGTGTAGCCTCGAGGGAGTTGAGGCGTAAGACTCAATTTATAATCAAAATAATTAGAAAACGTATAATAAATATATTTATTGGTGAAAGAATCTAATCTGACAGACATATAATATATAACAATGTAATATACAATGATATTTTTTTGACACTCTAATATACAATGATATTATGAAGATAAGAACATAAAAAAGGATATGTCTATACCGTAAATCTTTCTACTAAATTTCTATCCAATCAAAAAGAAATAATTGGTGATAACTATCACTAAAATATTTATCAAAAAGGGTTGGCTATAGTTGTCATAAGATATCCAAGTTGTTGATATGAATCATATGATTGGAATCCTAACCATATATTATACTGAATCCAGATGGAGAACGGTCTAAAGTCCCTTTGTGCTACCACATCCTACCAGTACAGGGGTATAATGATTAAGGGTGTAATAGTATGAGTTCATTGAAATAATTAGATATATTAATGGTAACTATAAATATGAAAGAGGTCAAATTTAAGCATTCATCTCGCATAAATATATACTCAACAAATAGGCCTTTATAAACATAAGAAATACGAATATGACTAATTATTTTCTTTAAAAAATGCTTATAAAAAACTTACACCTCACCTAGCTCCTCGCCCTGCCTCACTGCATCGCCTCGCCTTGACCGCCTCATGCATTCGAGGTGCACGCATTAGACAAGGGGTCCGAGGCAGTGGCCTCAAGGCTTTTTCTCACCGTCCCGTTTCGCCTCGAGCGCCTTTGCTCCTCGAGGCGCCTTTTTTCAAACAATGCTCACAAGGTTGACCAATGCAGAAAAATAAAAGAAAAATGCATAGAAATAGAAAACAATCTCCAAAGAAAAAATGACCAAAATGAAAAATGTAGATCTAAATGCATTCTACAATATTCATGACGGACTCAAATGTAAATGGACTCAACTGTGTAAGCTATGAATTTTTTGGTGATATTCTATATACAAGGGTTTTTTTCCCTTGTGCCTCTCTGAGATATTGCTATCAGTTATGCCTCTCTTTTTTTTGGAATATCAGTTGCATAGAAGGAAATATCGTGATATATCGATCGATATGAGACCAATATCGGTATCGATATGCCGATATATCCTCTTTTTCATATCATTCTTTCACAAAAAATCATTGATATGGGCGATATTTCGACGATATATCGCCGATATATCATCGAAATATCGCATTGATACGATGTCGATACTGATATTGCCTTCCATGATCAGTTGTGCCCCTGTCTTCTTGTCGTTCTATCACTTGAACCCTTCCTTTACTTTAACCGTCAATGAGTTGAACTTAACCATACTTTTTTCAAACCATGGTGCAGTTAAGAGGGCATAACAGTCGAAACACCTCCCCTCCCCCCAATCCTCCTCCATTCCCTCATCCTCCTCCCCATGCCCTTCAGCCTCCTCCGACATCCCACACACCCTCTGCCCCCTCTGTTGTATCAATCGAGCCCTCACTGCAGTTCCAGAACTTGGAGCAGCAACACGACGCTTGGAGCATCAACCGAAACCCCTATCTCAAGTCTATCATGCAAGAAATGCCCAACATCTTCAACATTCTGGAGCAGACCAACTTCATCAATCGGATCTCTTTAAATCCACAAATTCATCATCAAGACCCACCTGGAGTGTTCAACATAAGATTCTCCATACGTGAGAAGCCCCAGTCGATCACGTTGAAGCCATTCCTATACAAGAATAGCAGAAGAACCTCACAGTAGCGGGAGGTGCATGCTACTTGGGTTGGGCTCAGATTTGCACAAGGAGGAAGGTGGTGAGGATTGGGAGAAACGAAAACAGTAGCATTGCTTTGTTCTTGGAGCAAACCTGGAGTTGCAGAGATTGGAGAGGGGTAGAGAGGAGAGCCAGAGGCCTGTGAGGCATCTCTTCCATGAGTGTTGAGGAGGAGGAGGAGGGGGCAAAGGTGGAGGAGCAAGGGGGCAAGGGCAGAGGAGTAGCATGGGGGCTATAGAAAAGGGGGTGGATGAGGGGTTCTAGAGGTAGAGGAGGGGTTGGGGTGTTAAGGGGCCGGAGGGGGCAGGGTTGTGGAGGAGGGGTTGGGGTTGGGCAGGAGGGGGTGGTTGGAGGAGGAGGGGCTGATAGGGGCAGATTTAGGGTGAAGGGGGCGGGGAAGGAGGAGGGGCGGCGCTAGGGAGAAGGGAGGGGCATGTGGGGAGGAGGAGCAGAGGCCGAGGAGGAGGGGTGGTGACAACGACGGAGCAGACACCGGAGTATGGATTGGGCCTAGAGGGGGAGGAGCAGTGAAGGAGGGTCTAGAGGGGGAGGGGTGGAGGAGGGAGAGGGCTTGGACGGGGAGGAACAGTAGAGGAGGACTGGTGACAGAGGAGGGACTCGAGGGGGCGAGGCGGTGGAGGAGGAGGACCTGGAGGGAGAGAGGCGAAGGAGGGCTTGGAGGGGGAGGGGCGAAGGAGGAGGAGGGCCTAGAGGCAGAGGGGCGGTGGTGGAGGAGGGCCTGGAGGGGGAGGGGCAGGGACGGGGGACGATCCGATGGGGGAGGGGCGGCGACGGAGGCAGGCATGGAGGGGGTTTGGGAGGAGGAAGGGCTGGAGGGGAAGGAGGGAAGAAGAAGAAATGGGGAAGAATAGATATTTTTACCCTTTGTTTTTTAATTAACTACCCTTGTGTTCCCAAAGTTAATGATCATTTGGGATGAGGATTGATGGCAACTAACCCGAGGGGTATAGGTGATCATTGTGGAAGAAGTCAGGGGCTGAACTAATATTCCAAAAAATATAGGGGTATAACTGATATTGTAATATCTCAGAGGGGCGCAAGTGATAAAAAAACCTATATATGATACCAAATTTTTTAGGTTTTGTAATTTTTATTTAACTTTTTATAGATGAATAATATATGAAAAATCAAACATGATGTAAAATAATGTAATAGACATAAATGCAATTTTTAGATTTTTGAGTTAAGAAAATGTCAGAATAAATGAATGATGTGGGTTATATACATGTGAATTAGTCAGTGAGCTCAACTCAAAATTTTATACTTTTCTTTGCTTTTTTGATTTTTTGGATTTTTATTTCTAAATAATTAGTTGAAACATAAGATGAAATAAAAAAAGAAATAAATCAAAAGGAGTCAAATATGTGCATGAAATAACAAGCCAGTAAATATGTACATTATACATTTAGGTCCTAAAATTCAAATTTCACAAATGAACGGTTCTTTTGAATTTGGTCTTGATTTGTAGATAATTGAATGTACATTAATTCAAAAGTGAGTAGAGTGATATTTGACATTGTATGTGGAAGATAATGAATTTTAAGGCTTTTTGTCTTGGAATTAGGGTTTGGGTTTATCTCAAATATATAAGTTAGTATTTTTTTAATATTTTTCATTGATTATTGTTAGTTATATGTACACAATAGCATTAGTTTCATGTCAATTGAAGTTAGTGTTAATTAATTAAAAATATATGGAGTTTGGTGAATATTTACAAATGAATATGAATATGGAATGAAATGTTAATTTATGCAAATTATTTACAAGTGCAAGAATGCTAACCAAGGCCTTAAAAGTCGGATTTCGATTTCGTTTCGGTGAGGGACCGAAACGAAATTTTGGTTGAATTTCGGTCGAAATTCGACCGAAACGAAATTTCGGTCATTTCGGTGGTTTTTTGAACTAGACCCCCCCCCCCAAATTTCGACCGATATAGCCATTTCGGCCGAATTTTGGTCACCTACCGAAACCGAAATTCGGCCGAATTTCGGCGAAATTTAAGGTCATGATGCTAACTATGAGATAAACAGATGAATGCATCAAATTATTCGGGATGAAACTCTATTTTTAGCTAATTATATGACGAATAACAGTTTCATCAACCCCCTATACTTAAACCTTGCTCGTCCCCAAACAACTAAGGAACGAAGTGTTGAAATGAGATTGGGTTTCATAGCAAGATGATGAACAAAAGATGAAAATGGAGCTCGACTCGACCTTTGGATTAATAGTTTGGCCAAACTCCAGTGAGAATTAGGACTTTAAAATCAACAGTCTCCAAGTTCTACAAGTCACTGTATAGGTTCGGCTCAGAAGCCATCTTAGATCCACCCTCTCCCAAAGCATACTCCATGAATATTGAACAAATTGTCTCTTTGTGTGTGAAAGGTATTAGCTCTTCCCATTTGAAATATCGGACAACCATGCATTTCTCTCATCAAAGAAATCATTCTCGGGGAGTCAAGTATTTCCTTCAAAGTTCAAGTGCTGCTAGTACTATAAAAAAGAGAGAGATGGAAGAAATTGGAGCTTAGCTGGTGTAGCTAAGTCTCCCATTTGAAGCTTGGACAGTGTAGTCAAGTCATCGTTATGGAGGCATTAGGTCATTGTGGTCAAGAAATCGGGATTTGAAATTTTGACTCTACACTTAGTTTTTGAACTTTTTATTTTTTTTGAATTTTCGCCCATTTATTCAGGGTACATTTTTTGGTACACGAGTGGACAACCATGTGAGGTGGTTGCATTGGCCCCCACCTCGACTGAATGGTTAAGTACTAGCAGAGTATTCCTTATCTGAAGCTTTATTTGAACCCGTACTCTGATCTTTAGATGTCCAAGTTACCAGAAAAGAAGCCCACAAAGTCTTCCAACACATCGTCCAACTCTCCGAGTTGAGCTAAGTGCGCAATGTTAGAGTCCAGATTAATTCTCCATTCAAGAGTCGTACATCAGAATGAGGCAATCAATTTAGACACTAAGAGTCGAAGTTTGAACATTGTCAAGCGGACTTCGGAGATTTATGTTTAGGACATGAAGCTTCTCAAATCATACTTCTCAGTGAAGTTCCTCCGAAAATTAAGTGGATTAAGGTTTAGTCAACACCACTCTCGATTTCTTCTCTCAACTCGATTTAGAACCCAATGACTTTTCACAATGCGTATGCATGGCATGCTGAATCAAGTGCATATGCATGAGATGTAATTTTTTTGTTTTACAAGGATTTTACATATTTACACGTATTTTACATGTTGTACATGTTTTATAAATTTACATGTTTTACAAGAGTTACCCACACCCCATATTAAGTTAGTATTATAAAATACAATATCATATAGTGCTATGCAAGGCTTCAAATTTCGATTTCGGTGACCGATCAAGATGAAATTTTGGTCATTTCGATTGATTTTTGAACTGAGGCTCCCAAATATCAGTCGATATTGATCATTTCAGTCGAATTTCGATCAACCACCGAAATCGAAATTCAGTCGAATTTCAACAAAATTTGATCCCATGGTGCTATGCAATACATAGTATATACACAAATGCAACTCGTCTACCTTATATTTGGCATATGTTGAGTATAAAGGGGTGCAAAAGAAGAGAAGAGGGGAGTAGAAGTCGATCGCCTCCCCTACACTTAAGCTATGGTCAGCCTAAGTATAGGAGAAGGCAAAATTGGGCGGATGGGGCCAATGAGAGGAATGATGAGTATACACAGGGTGGGCATCGCCTCCCCCCCTACTTAGGCATTGACCTTAGTATAGAATAAGTACAAAGGAACCGATAGAATCGAGGAGAACGTACAGAGGTTAGGTGTTAGAGCACTCGTGAAGATTCTGAGAGGTGACGTGTGCATGTGGAAGGTGTCATGCAGAACCTGTTGGTATGTCTTCTGGATCTGTTTGATGCATGACAATTTCTTCAACTCTTGACAACTTATCATCTTGTCCAACAAACGGTTTTATTAGCTGCTCATTTACTAGAAATGCATATGCACCCTCTGTAAGTTCTGATATATTAATGCTACCACTCTCATGCACTGATCGGATTTCAATTTGCCTTGGAAAATTTTTAACTTTGCATTAAACAACATACCTTCAGTCAAGGGATAAAAACCTTCTTTTTGATGTGTTTGTCATGCCATCTCTTCACTTTGTCATTGTAGATCATGCTACCATCATATGCTCGAATTCCGATCTCCACTTACTCATTCAAGTCCATCTCTCTTTGTTTATATCCAGGTCTATCACTGATATCCAAGTCAAACTCCTGAAGCAAAAGAATCCATCCGAGTAAGCGTGTCTTCACATCTTTCTTCTCCATTATGTACCTTAATGTTGAGTAATCCATGTAGACTATCACTTTTGACCCTATGAAATGTGATCTGAATTTGTCCAAGGCAAATACCACAGCAAGCATTTCTTTCTCGATAACTGTGTAGTTACGTTGAGCAGGATCCAAAGCCTTTCTTGCATAATGGATAGCGAATGGGACATCTCCCATTCTTTATCCCAACACGGCCCCTACAACAAAATCGGAAGCATTTGCCATCATCTCAAAGGAAGAGACCAATCTGTGGCCTGTAAGATTGAGGGTCCATAATTCTCTCCTTCAAAAGCCTGAAGGCAAGGCCCCAAATGTCGGTTTCGGTCAACATTTTGGTGACCACCGAAATGGAATTTCGATGGAATTTCAATTGAAATTCGACTGAAATTTAGGTCATTTCGGTCATTTTTTGTACTATGGCCCCCATATTTCGGTCATTTCGACCATTTCGGTCAAATTTCGATTTCGACAGAATATCGATATTCGACCGAATTTCGCTGAAATTTGAGGCCATGCCCGAAGGCCTTGAGACACTTGTGATTCATAACAAACTCATTGTATTTACCTCGGAGCTCAATTAACAATGAATGATCTTTGAAAAGTCCTTAATAAATGTCCGATAAAATCCACCATGCCCCAAAAATGATCGTAACAATTTTATGTTGGTTGGTAGTTGAATTTTTCTAATTACGTCTCCTTAGCAGGGTCAACCTCCATTCCTTTCTTGGAGATGACGTGTCTGATGAACCGAAATCCCGTATTTTTAATAATAATAATATATTGTCGTATAGGAGGCAGAATATGATCTATCAAAACCACAAATCCTGAATAATATATTGTAGTATAGGAAGCAGAATATCTCAAAATGAATAATAAAATATTCTGAATGATAGACAATTCATTAAGCTCAGAAACGACGTAAAGAACACAAAATTTGGACCATATATGCTTAAGATACAAATAGAAGAAGTCCAGGGGCAAAAGTATAATTAAAATAAATAAAAAATATAGTAAAAATAACCTTCTAAGGAGTTTCTTGCAATTACTAAAATCTGGTTGCACTCCTCTGTATCGATTCCATTCTAGAAGTATGGAGGGTTACGAGAGAAATTTACCACCGCTGCACCGCACATGAGAGAGCTCACATAAAGGTGGGGATCTTTTATGTGAATCTTCAAAAGTGGAGGGTGTCCTCTACAAAAATACCAAATAACATGCATAGGAGCATGTGACTGAGAGGGCGACTTGGATGCGCCACGTAGGGTGGTCCTGTGCGCTTGATGAAATGATCGGATGGTTGTAGCGTGGCGCAATTCCACGATTCTAATGGAGCTCGATCATTGATCGAACAATGATTGGGCATCATCTTCTTCAGCGAATCTTGCTCTCCGATCGACACACGACGGGGAGAGCACAGATGGGGTCCGATCAATCGACGACGAAGATAAAGGTTCGATGAAGTTTCCTCTCGATAGGATGGCTCCGGCTCATTGTACCTGATGGAGTTCGATGTGGCTACTCCCTTTTTGATCGATTCCCTAGACCTGCAAGGAGGAAAGAGACTCGAGCCTCATTGGCTCAGTCCAGCATGTAAGCACAAAGAGTGAGACGGAGAGGGGAACAATGTTGGGTTCCTTTTCGTGGTGGCGGAAGAACCCCCTTGCTCCGGGCATGAGTTATCGAAGGTGACGTGATCTGGAAGGTAAAAAGAAAGCGGGGGTAATGAAGAAGAGGGTGGTTGTCAGTGATTTATTTTTTTAAAGTTCAATCAAAGCAGGGATAAGAGAGATCGATAGAGAGAAGAGGATGGAGGTCTCGATGGGAATGAACAGGAGGAGAGGGAGGGGAAGAACATGCGAAGGAGAAAGACGAGAAGGAGGGGGACAGGAATGAGGATAAGGAATTACCTGGAACTTCGCATGAAGGTAGAGTGGCTGAAAGAGCCCTGACGGTCTCGGCCTCGAAGTCCGGCAGTATGGCCGAGGCTTTGCAGTCGCGGAGGGGCTGCAACACAGGCTTCAACCCTTGGATCTTGCCTTTGGAGGCCTTCGTCGGCAAGGTGAGTTTGTTGTCACCAACCCACTTTCACAGCTCTCTCTTTCTCTCTCGTTTAAGAACAAACGACAACAGATGTTTTTTTGATGATGGCAAGGAGATGGCATTTATAGAGAGAGGTTGAAGACGAAAGGGATAAATCTCCAAAAGGCTAGAAATGTAAAGGATTAGGATTGGGTCCTTGTTGGATCCAAGATGCGGTGGGTTGGCAATGGAGTCGTAATCCTAGAAGGGGATATCGACCATTGGAAGAGATAGGAGAAGGGGGTGGTTCGACTTCGAAGTTGCATGCAGTTGGGGTTAGGGAGACCAGAGCTGGAGGTTAGGATAATTGGAGATAGTTCGGGTCATGAGAGATCGTTGGGTTTCCAGGTGTTCGGATAAGGTTTGGGTTACAGGCATTAGAGGTTTGCATGTCAGAGAGGCGAAGGTGGTTATGGTCACAGAAGATGGAGGTTAAGTTCGAGGTTGGTCGCCTTCAGGGGATAAGGGAAGAGACAGTGGGTTCGATGGAGGGTGCAGAGGATTCGAGCGATGGTTGCAAGGAGTCGGTCGGCTAGAGGTTGGGGAAGACAAGCAGCAGGCATGGAGTCTTGGCTCGATCCAACGACTGGGGATGCAATCATATGTGGAGCACGTGAGAAAGCTTGGAGTAGGTAGGAGTGTCCGGGGTAGTTGGATCAAACTTGATCCAACAACCTAAGATGAGAGTGTTAGGGGGACAAAGATCGTTGACCAGGGGGCGCGTTTGACATGGAAGATGCGGTGTCTCCAATGAGGTTGAGATACATGGGCAAGTGTTGACTCACAAAGTTGACTAATTTAGAAAAATAAAAGAAAATGCATAAAATAGAAAAATGACCTCTAATGCAAAAATGACCTAAATGAAAAATATAGATCTAAATGTATCCTACAATATTTATGAAGGACTCGAATGCAAATGGACTAAACTGTGCAAGTTATGAATTTTTTGGTGATATTCTATATATAATACAATTTTTTTAGTTTTGTAATTTTTTGATTTTCTATAGATGAATAATATAAAAAAAATCAAACATGATGTGTAAAGATAAATTTTATGTTACGCAGTTATGTATTTATAATTTTCTTATTTTCCTTCTTCTTATGAACTTTTTATATAATTTACCCATAGGCTACTCTCCTATATAAGAGAGCATGGGGTTTACGGAATAAACAACGCACTCATTTCTTCCAACATGGTATCAGAGCGGCGGTCCTAGATCGGAGCTCGTATACCCTAACCCTAATCCACAACTGTCAGCCCCTTCTCTCTCTCTCAATCTCGGCACCACCCTCCCCTTCGTCGTCGTCAGTCCGCCGCTCGCATCCCCTCGACGTCACCAGCCCACCGCCGCACCCCTTAGGCGTCGTCAGCCCGCTGCATGCATCATCTTGGTGCCACCAGACCGCTCGCCAGCCTGTTGCGCGCAACCTCGGTGCCGCCAGCCTTCCGCCGACCCTCCTTGGGCTGCAGCCAGGCCGTCGGTCTCCACTGTCGTCGGTCTCCATCCCGCCTCCGTCAGACTCGTTTCGTTCGCCTCGATATGGATTTTGATTGCATAAGTCTACACCAAGGTTTAAAAAAGCGCGAGGCGGTCTGAGGCGTTTTCTCCGAAATTGAGGCGAGGCGTAAGCCTCGAGGCTGTCGAGGCGTAAGCCTCAATTTTTTTGGAATCATTTCAGAATATCCTGCGATATTCACTCGGTATCATGTCAGAAAACAAAGTCGACGTAACCCGTCGCAGGTGCTTTCAGAGGTCCGACACCAATTGTCAAGATAGACAAGACGAACTATGAGCTCTGGGCTATGCAGTTCATGAGCCTTATGAAGTCTGACCGTAAGAAGCACATTCTTACCGATGATGAATCGGTGGAGAAAACAAGGATCCACGCCTCATGGGAGGCTGAAGATGCGCATGCCAAAGTTTGGCTATCAGGAACATTGACAATAGAGATCGCCAATGATGTGTCGCATCAGCCTACCGCCAAGGCAATGTGGGATATTCTTGCGGCAACTTATTCTCAGGCACGGAATGAGACCAAGATCCTCCAGCTACAACATGATATCTTCACTGTCAAGCAGAATGAACGACCTCTTCACTCACTATACACATCCTTGCGTAAAATGTTTGAGAAGCTCCACAACGTCATGCCTCTGACAGCTACTCCTGAGTAACAAAAGACTTATAGGGCATGTTTGGTTGCAGGGTTGGGCAGGGTTGGGTTGGGCTGGGTTGGGATGGGTGAATAGTAATCTGTGAGAAGAAAGTACCCTTGTGAATAGTAACCAGGGTTGGGACAACCCTGCCCAACCCTGCAACCAAACAGACCCATAGGAATGCCACCATGGTGGGTGTTTTCCAAGCAGCCCTTGATCCTGAGTATGAGGTTGCTCGCTCTCAGATTCTGGCAGATGCCACTATTCCTCCCATGGAGGAAGCTTTCCGCCGGCTCAATAGGATCATTGTTTCATCTACTCCTGCCAGTCAAACTACCTCAGCAATGGCTTTCTCCCGAGGTCGAGGAGGTACTTCTCAGTTTCGAGGACGTGAACCGCAGGGCAGAGGCGGTCGTATTTGTCAGCCATGCACTTACTGCCACTGCCCTGGACATACAGAGGATACATGCTATTACAAGCATGGATTCCATGCTTCTGCGCATGTGGTCGAACAGATTGAGCCTCCAGCGGCTTCCTCTATGGGTTAACGTTTTGATGATCTTGTAGCTCGTTTGAGTGGTATTATACCTCCATCTGGTCCTGTGACACTCTCGTCGGTCATCGAGAGTCATTCCGATGTTGATGCTTCGGTCTCCTCCAGTACCTCAGGTAGTACTTTTGCACTCACTAGCAGTAGTGGATCTGATACTATAAAGTGGATTATGGACTCTGGTGCCACACATCATCTGTATGGAGACGTGGATCAACTTACAGCCTACAGAGAGGTTCCTCCAGGACGTATTGTGGTTATTGCAGATGGGACGCACTTCCCGATTATTGGTCAGGGGGAGATTAACCAGACACCTTTTATGCATCTAAAGAATATGTTGCATGCACTTGATTTCTCTATGAATTTGTTGTCAATTAGCCAGATTATGAAGGATTTACATTGTCGGGCCATTTTTGATCCGTCTTCTCTCATTTTTCAGGACATCCTTACGGGCAACATGATTGGGGGTGGTCGTGAGCAGGGTGGCCTCTATCGCCTTGATCGGACTCCATACGCCGGAATCTACTTGTTGGACATGTCTCACCATTTATGTGGCACCTGCACTTTGGTCATCTACCACTTCAGAAACTATGTCGTGTTCTGCCCCAAATTTCGCCTCACACGTCCTTTCAATGTGATGCTTGTCAGTTGGGAAAGCATCATCGGTCTACCTTTCCAAGTCGTCAGAGTCGGAGTAGTGACTCCAGTTTTGAGTTGTTTCATGTCGAGATTTGGGGTCCCAGTCGTGTACCTGATCATCAGGGGTACATGTTTTATCTTGTCGTTGATGATTTTTCTTGTGTGTCTTGGGTCTTCTTATTAAAGAATAAATCTGAAGCTGGGAATGTTATCAAAAATTTCATAAATGAAGTATGTAATATTTTTTCTGCCTCTGTAAAAATTGTGAGGACTGATAATGCCTTGGAATTTTGTATTAATACTCTCTCCAATTATTTTTCTACCCAAGGAATTATTCACCAAACATCTTGTGCCTATACTTCCCAACAAAATGAAGTTGCAGAACGAAAACATCGTCATTTGCTTGATGTCACTAGGGTGCTTCTCATACAGAGTCATGCTCCGCATTCTTTCAGGGACGATGCTCTTCTAACGGCATGCAATCTCATTAATCGCATGCCATCGTCAATCTTAGATGAGGAGATTCCTTTTTCTTTGGCTTTCCCTGAAAAGGAATTGTTCTCATTTTCTCCTCATGTGTTTGGCTCAGTTACCTTCGTCCACCAGTTATCTCCAGGTATTGGCAAGCTCTCTCCTACATTTGTCAAGTGTGTTTTTGTCGGGTACTCCAGGACCCAAAAGGGTATATATGTATAATCCGATGCGCAGGAAATATTATGTTAGTGCCGATGTCATCTTTTTTGAGTCTGTTATTTACTTCTCCCTTACAGGTGATCAGTTGATGTCTTCGGACACTAATGAAGTCATATACATGCCACCACCTCCACCACAACCATCTCTAGTACCACCACTACCTACACCACCCCTACCTCCTATTACAGTTCCTGTTTCACCATTGCCACACCACTATACTCGTCGGCCTGCTTCTGCTCATGGTCATCGCTCATCATCTAGCTCGCATTAGGTATGTCCTGAGAATATAGTTTCTAATGATGGATCTAATAGTTTACCTGAGCAGGCTTCGTTATAGGGGACAGATGAGGAGGCAACTAATTTGGATCTACCTATTGCGTTTCGAAAACAGAAGCGTAGTTGTGCGACATATCCTATAGCGACCATAGTTTCTTTTGATCGCTTATCTGGTGAATTCAGGAACTTTGTTGTTGCACTATCTGCCGTGGACATTCCACGGAATTACCAAAATGCTTTGAAGGACAGTCGATGGAGCTTAGCTATGGAAGAAGAGATGGTTGCTCTTCAGTCGAGAGGCACATAAAGTCTTCTCCCAGCTCAGACTGGCGTGTCTACAGTTAGTTGTAAATGGGTGTTCACAGTTAAGCAAAATGCATATGGTAGCATCGACAGATACAAGGCATGCCTGGTTGCACGAGGGTTTACACAGACATATGGGACGGATTAGCTTGACACATTCCCACCTGTTGTTCGTCATTCCACCATACGCATCCTTCTATCTGTTGCCGTTATTCAAGATTGGCCATTGTTTCAGTTAGATGTCAAGAATGCATTTCGATATGGTGATCTTCAGGAGGAAGTCTACATGCAACAGCCACCTGATTTTGCTGTTGAGGGGGAGTGTTCACAGGTGTGTAGAGTTCATAAGGTGATCTATGGCCTTAAGCTGAGCCCTAGAGCTTGGTTCCAGAAGCTTTCAGACTTGTTTGAAAGATAGGGGTAGAAACGTTCTAATGCAGATCATTCCCTCTTTATACAGAAAACATCCAGAGGTATGATTGCAATTATGGTGTATGTTGATGATATCCTTATTACAGGAGATGACATACAAGGAATCAAGAGGGCGAAAGAAATGCTAGGTCGTGAATTTGTCATCAAGGACCTTGGTGTCCTTGGATACTTTTAAGGACTGAAGTTTGCCAAAAATCAACAAGGACTCGTGATGACCCGGAGGAAATATGTCACTGACTTGCTGATTGAAACAGGAATGCTTGGATGTCGACCTGCCACTACGCCTATGCATCCAAGCATGAAACTATATGACGATGATACTGATGAGGTGGATAGGAGATACAGAGAACTGGTTGGACAACTTCTTTATGTTACCATTAATAGATCCGATATATCTTTTGTTGTTAGTCGGGTAAGCCAGTTCATGGAGCAACCACGTCAGGTACATATGGATGCTATACAGATGATACTCAGGTACCTTAAATCATCTCAAGGTGTAGGTCTATTGTTTAAGAAAGGCAAGGAGGTCACTATCTCAGCATGCATCGATGTTAATTATACAGGATGTCCAAAGAATAGGAAGTCTACCACTGGATTTGATGTATACGTTGGAGATTCTCTTGTCTCATGGAGAAGCAAGAAGCAAACTGTTGTAGCCAAATCTAATGCCGAGTCTGAATATAGAGCTATGGCCCAAGTCAGTACAGAAATGATGTGGATTAAAGTCGTTCTTACAGATATATATATAGAGAGGTCCCACTTCCTATGGCACTGGAATGTGACAATCAAGCTGCTATATTTATTGCACATAATCCAACGTTTCATGAACGAATCAAGCACATCGAGGTTGATTGTTACAATATACGAGATATGATCCAGAAGGGTTTTATTTCCACATCTCATGTCAGATCAGGGGACCACATTGCAGATATTTTCACCAAGGCCTTACTTAGAGGATCATTCCAGAAGTACTCGTCCAAGCTGAGCATGATCGATATCGATGCTCCACCTTTAGGGGGAGTGTAAAGATATATTTTATGTTACGCTATTATGTATTTGTATTGTTTCTTATTTTCCTTCTTCTTATGAACTCTTTATGTACCCATAGGCTACTCTCCTATATAAGAGAGCTTAGGGTTCACGGAATAAACAACACATTCATTTTTTCCAACATGATGTAAAATAATGCAATAAACACAAATGCATTTTGGGAGATTTTTATGAGTTAAGAAAAGGTCAAAATAAATGAAGATGTGAGTTATATACAGAGGTTAGTGAGCTCAAGTCAAATTTTGTTTTTTTTTGCTTTTCTGTTTTGTTGAATTTTTATTTCTATATAATTAATTGAAACATGGGATGAAATAAATAAACGAAAAAGAAATAAATTAAAAGGGGTTAAATATATACATGAAATAATAAGTCAAAGATCAATAAATATGTACAAATATATAGTTAGGTACCAAAATCCAAATTTCACAAATGAACTCTGATTCTTTTGAATGTAGACTTAATTTGTAGATAATTGAATACACACTAATTCAAAAGTGAGTACAGTGAAATTGAACATTGTATGTGGAAGATATTTGCTTTTATGGCTTTCTGTCCTGGAATTAAGGTTTGAGTTTATCTCAAATATATACAAGTTAGTAATTTTTAGGATTTTTATTGATTAATGTTAATGATATGTACACAATAGCATTGATTTCGTGTCAATAGGAGTTAGTGGTTAATTAATTAAAAAATGGTAGAATTAGGTGAATATTTATAAATGAATATGAATGCATAATGAAATGTTAATTTATGTAAATTATTTACAAGTGCATGAATGTTAATTATGAGATATAAACATATGAATGCATCTAAATACTCAGTACGAAGATCTATTTTCAGCTAATTAGCGTGATGAATCTCATATTCATTAGTCGTCAACTAATTGATGGAGTAGTTATGGCATATGAGATTGTCTCGAACTGGAAAAGGAGGAAGGTGTCGGGATTCTTGTGAAAGGTGGACTTCTCGAAGGCATACAATTGCATGAAATGGAGATTCATCTAGGCATCCCTAGCTCGGAGGGGCTTTCCAGATCTTTGGATTGAGTGGATGAAGAGATGTATTACTACAGCCTCCCTCATTCTCTTTTCCAGCTGGTAGAAAGCACGAAGGGGCTTTTTTCAGCCCCAAAGACGACTTAAGGGATGCCCAGTGACTTCCCTCATGCCCGAGCTAGTCACAAATGTACTGGCGGTCATGGTAAAACTTGCATAGGAGTGTGGTTTCTTCATAGGATACTCCATAGACGCCTTCTCAATCCCAATGTTGCAATATGCAGATGACAAGATTTTCTTCATAGAAGGAGAGGTTTCCAAATGCAAAGGGATTCGAGAAAAGCTTGATATATTTGGTGAGTTATCTAGATTACAGACGAACTGGGCCAACTCGACCTTTATGTCATTCAGGTTATCATCCCAGAAGTGGTGACGATTTGCGAGTCATTTCCAGGAACTTCTCGTAGTAGCTCTTTTGTTACCTTGGATTGTGGTTATTATGTGGCAGACTTAAGCAGATTGATTGGTTGCGAGTGATTGAGAAGTTGGAGAGGAAACTTGCAACATGGAAGGCCCCGTGCCTCTTTAGGGGGAGATCGGTGTTGATGAATGTTGACTCTCGGCAATTCTTGTGTTCTTATTGTCATCGCGGCTGTTGCCCATTGGGATGCACAAGCAATTATAGTTATTTATTAGGCATTTCTTCTTATCCGCCTCAGGTGATGGCAAGGGGATCCCCGATGGAGCAGGATATGCTATTGTGGCCTCCCAATGAAGGAGTTTAGGAGTGTTGCAGGTTGGAGACATGAACAAGGTCCTACTAACAAAGTGCTCAGAATATGGGGAGATGTTTCAAATTTTTCTCCAGTATTATTCGTACTGTTTACTATGTCTCATTCAATCTTTGCGCACCGTGGACGTAGGAATTTGTTTTATGTTGCATGATGTGGTTCTACCGCTTCGACATGTGCTTGGTAACGAGAGTAGCTTCTCATTCTGGAGAGCGATTGGACTGAAGAGGAGGTCTTGTGCGATCTTTATGCTAGGTTCTTCACTCGGCCAATGGATAAGGAGGCTTGTGTCATAAAGGTGTGGTCAAAAAGGGATCGGATGCCACTATTTGTTTTTGAGCTCTCAGATCGGGAAACCCATGAGTTCACCTGCATGTCACATAAGTTGGGAATGAATGACGAGCCATATGAAGGTCGAGACTCATGTTATTGGAGGGATGGATCATTCACGATCAAAAAAGCATACAAGGTTCTGTCGGCGTCACCGATATCATATTAAGGTAGCATTGAGTGCGATTGTGCGTTTTGGAATGAAAAGTATCCATCGGAATCGAGGTATTTCCATGGTTGCTTAGACGGGGACATTTTTTTACTAGAGCATCCAAGTCCATGATCTTCCTAGGTTGTGATGGGTTGTATGCAAGGTGTGGTGAAGTAATTGAAGACATCGATCATTTATTTTTCCGATATCCTAAGTCGAAAGAGACCCAAGAGGCGGACGACTTACTCAGAGTACAAGGAGAGAGCGAAGAGGCATTTTGGGACTTCGTTGGTTGCAGCCGGTGGGGGTCGCATGAAGGCAGGATAAAAATGCTTGCCCGTCTTTGGGCCATTTAGTTGGCAAGGAATGGGATAATCTTCAAGAGTGAGAGGTTTTACCCTGAACGTGCTTGAACATGCCAAAACTATTTGAAACAAGGACCATGTAAATGTTGTATATACGGTTTATATTGAATATATGAAACTAGGGTGATCCTCTCGCTCATTAGCATTTAAAAAACTCTAGTGAAAGATTCTAAACCCAAATCCTATTAGAGCAGAAACATCCGACCGTTAACCACTCCAAATATTTCGCATATTTTGTTATGGAATTGTATTATAATGTTAGCTATGAATATTAGAGGGAGAAATTGCAATACCAAGTTCATCGTGCCTCATAAAAACATTCAACCAAAAATATATTGGCTAAGAGTCATAATCACTTAACAAGTAAATCTTATGATGAGGATTTATATATCAACCATGGTAGCATTCCATCCAAGATAGATAACAATATAATGTTGTAAATGAAGACAAGATTGGATTTTATCGAAAAAAGACAAAATTTGGAACATGCATTCTCCCGACAATGTAAGTGTGTGGTTATATCTATGAAAAATCATCGACGTATGCCTCTGTTAATCTTGTTTGCTTGGACAAGAGAGAGAGGGAGAGATGGGAAGGAGGTGTAGGTTTGGGAGAGGGCTCCCTAGTGCGAGAGAGAGATCTAGCGATATCTTCCCCTCCCGGAGAAGGTCGATATTTATAGGGTGTATATACCCCTCGCACAGTCCGCCCTCATCCCTACGCCCATCGAAAACGTTTTCCCTACGAGACTTGGTCTTACCTCAACCGCCGGCTCTGCAACGGCCGACGACGGTTCATGACCACGCGGTCATTGGACCTTTTCTTCATCTCCCACTTGACCGCAGTAGTCAAAGACTTTACACTCCCACTATTTGTGTAGTGTATAGAGATGTCTACATTGAGGTTCATTATTCATGAAAAACTCTTTTGTGACTCATGCATTCCTGAGTCCCATTAAACGAACATGTTTAATGTAAGTGCTAGCTACAATTCCCTTAGTAAGGAAATCGTCTAACATATCACTTGTAGGTATATAGGTTACCGAAATTTCATGTTTTGCCACTCTATCTTGTATATAGTGATATTGGATCTCAATGTGTTTTCCTTTAGAACTATTAACCCCACTATTGATCAAGATTATCGTAGCTTGATTATCACAATACATTTCAATTTGCCCTTTGACCAATTCGAGGCTCAGATTCTCTAGAAAACGTCTAATCCATATAGCATGAGTGGTGGCCATGCTACATGCAATGTACTCAGCCTCCTGTGTATGTCGAGATACGCATCCTCATCTCTTGATGCCCCAAGAAACGGTTGCACCACCAAACATGAACAGGTAACCCGATGTGGATTTTCTATCATCCACATCCCCTCCAAAATTGGCATCGGAGTATCCTACCACTTCAAGGGATTCTGCTTGATACATAAGTTTCACATGCGTTGTCCCTTTCAGATAGTTAGCAAGAGACCTAGGTCAGGGATTGCTTTGATATTTACTGACTAAGCTTACTGGATAGGCTAAGTCAGGTCGAGTACACATCATTGCATACATTAAACTTCCCACCGCTTCTGCATATGGTACATCTAAAGGTTTCTGCCCCTTTTCGGGACACTGGCTCTTGCTGAGTCTCTTTCCCATCACAAGTGGTGTTGGAGTTGGAGTGCTATTCTGCATTCCAAATCTCCTTAATATAGTATGTAAATATCTTTCCTGACTAAGGCTCAATGTCCTTGAGTCCATGTCTATTGTTATTTGTATTCCAAGAACATAGGATGCTTCACGCATGTCCTTTATCTCAAATTCATTGCTCAATTCCTATTTGATTTCATTGAGCATTAGTATGTCATTCCCTGCAAACAGAATGTCATCTACATACGACGACATGATTGCAAACCTGCTCCACTCTTCATGATATACACATAGTTATCCAATTTATTTGCAATAAATCCAAATTGGATAACTTTCTCATTAAATTTGAGATACCATTACCGTGAAAACTGCTTTAAGCCATATAATAACTTTCTTAACTTGTAAACCCTTTTCTCCTAACCTTTAACCTGAGAGCCATCATGTTGTCGCATATAAATCTCTTCCTTTAATTCTCCATTAAGGAAGGTCGCCTTCACGTCCATTTGGACAATTCTAAATTCATTTATGCGACTATGACTAAGATCATCTGAATGGATGCAAACTTAGCTACTGGAGAGTAGGTTTCCTAGAAATATATTCCAGTTTGCTGAGTATAACCCTTGGCAACTAATCTGGCTTTGTATTTGTCAACAGCACCGTCAACCCGGTAATTTTTCTTAAATACCCACTTACATCCTATGCATTGCCTACCTTCTAGCAAATCACATAACTACCATACACTGTTTCGCTCGATTGAGTCCAACTCATCCCTCATGGCGGCCGTTCATGATTTCGACTCAGACAAAACCATAGTTTCATCAAAGGATATGGGATCTGTACAATCCACAACATCCTCATCCACGATGAAGCACGACGCCTCGCATCCATAGAAATGATAATCTTCCAACAATGAGGGCCATATTCTGGGTCTCTTGTTACCGATTATACTCGTGGGTTGTGTGGGTCCACCTACTTCCTCTAAATGATCATCATGTTCTAAAGGTTAAGTCATCTTCATTGTCTTGTAGGACAATCAGATGATCAGATTCCTCTACTTCATGCCCATTTTCTTGATGATTTTCAAGGAAAGTTGCATCAAGACTTTCAATTAGACCTTTAGATTCATAAAAGAACATGTATCCTTTAGAATTCTCACTGTAGCCAATAAACTTGCACTTTAATGTCCCGAAGTCTAGATTGTCCCTAAGCTGACTCGGTACCAGAACATGTGCAACACATCCTCATTTCCGGAGATAGCCCAATTCGGGTTTTCTGCCATTCCATATTTCATATAGTGTTGATTCTACAGACTTGGTGGGAAACCTGTTCAGTATATATTTCGCAGTCAACACTACCTCTCCCTAGAATTTCTTGGAGAGTCCTGAGTGTAAAAGGATACACTTTACTGCATTCATCAAAGTTCGATTCTTTCTTTCCGCTACACCATTCTGTTGTGGTGTATAGGGCATTGTAGTCTACCTACAAATGTTTGTCTGAATACAGTAATCCTCAAACTCATTTGAGGTATATTCCCCACCTCTATCTGTCCTAAGAGTCTTCATTGATTTTCTCAATCTTGTCTCCACTTCCATCTTATATCTCTTAAATGTTTCAAGTGCTTCCGACTTTCTTCCTAAGAGATAGACATAGGAGAACTTTGAGTAATCATCAATGAATGTTATAACGTAATCCTTATTTCTATGTGTGCTGACGCCCAGTGGTCCACATATGTCCGAATGAATCAAACCTAGTAACTATGTTGATCGAATTCCGATTGAGAATGGTCTTCTCGTCATTTTCGCGGTCAAACAGTGTTCACAGGGCAATGTTCTTGCACATGTGATCTTAGGCAACAGATTTGCCTTAATCATTTGATCCATCTTAGAATTTCCTGAATGACCCAGTCTCATGTGCCACAAGTCATAGTCAGACAAATAACACAAGGAATACTCAGAAGAGATATTTATTGATTCACTAGAGTTTATTACAAGAAGACAGAACAGGTAATGCTCGGGCACAAACTTTCCCATCGCATAGACCTTCTTATTCTTGCCGATAGATAATGCTTATTATAAAAACAGACTTCGAAATCTATCTTGAGTAGAACTGGGATAGAGATCAAGTTCCGATGTATCACTAGGGCATATAGTACATCATTCAGTATCATAATGCTATCTCCCAGGTCAAGTCTGTATGTCATAATACCTTCTACGTCCAAGTAGATGTTGTTTCCCATGAAGATTCTTTGTTCTCCTTTGCTCAGCTCCTTGAAGTCCACCAAGCCTTCCTTCGTCTTGGCGATGTGTCTGGTTGCTTCAGAGTCGATCCATCATCCGTCATTGTCCATGATGATGGAGTTGCATTTCACGACAGCCACGAATTCCATTTTCTTCTTGCCTTTGTTTTCAGGCATCTTAGAATTTCATGGCTTCTTTTTGTTGGGGCAATTGAGCTTAAAATGACTATATTTGCCGCAACTGTAGCAAGAGCCACGTGGGTATTTCTCACTCTTTTCCTTGAAATTCGCCTTGAAGGGGCCCATCCTTTTCTTCGCGTGCACAGCATTTGCTTCTTCTTCCTCGACCTCAAAGATCTCAGCTTTCGATCTTTGCTTAAAGAGGTCATGTTCAATTGCCAGCTGTGTAGATAGGTCCGTTACAGACTTAATGTTGTCATTCATCCTCAGAGATGTGGCAACCACGTCGAATGACGGTGGGAGACTTCCTAATGTGGTTGCGATATGCATCCTCTCCGGAATTATGCAATCAGCAGCCGCTAGATCCTTGGCCATCACGATCATCTTGTTCGCGTGCTCAAGGACGCTTTTAGATTCCTTCATTCTACACAAGTTGTGCTTATGTAGAAGAAGCTGGACGCTCACTTCCGACTTAGAGTGACATTTCTCTATAATCGCGGTTCAGAGCTCGTAAGCTGATTCGCAGGTTTCAAAAACCCGAATCAGGTTCAAATCCATATGGGTTAGCATGAAGCTCCTACCCCTATTATTTATTTTCTCTCACTGTTCGTGGGACCTAATTTCCTCCATAGTTGGATTATCAGATAATATTGGGTCGGGTTTGTCTATGATGGAATGTATGCTATTGTGCAATAGACCATAGTAGATTTTTCTACTCCATAATTCATAATTAGTACCGTTAAGGTACTCAATTTTTCCCATCTCAGTGGCAATTATCTTGCTTGTCATTTTGGATCTCTCGGCTACGGTTTCTAAACGAAGGGAAGCACAAAAATGACGTGCACTGCAGCTGCGGCGGCCATGGAAGAGGGCGAGCGTCGGCCTTGATGAAGATGATGATCGGGGTTGGATCGCCAACAAGAGCTCTGATACCAGTGAGAAATCGTCGAGGTATGCCTCTATTAATCTTGTTTGCTTGGACGAGTTGAGAGAGAGGGAGAGATGGGAAGGAGGTGTAGGTTTGGGAGAGGGTTCCCTAGTGCGAGAGAGAGATCTAGCGATATCTTCTCCTCCCGGAGAAGTTCGTTATTTACAGGGCGCATATACCCCTCGCACAGACCGCCCTCATCCCCACGCCCATCGGAAACCGTTTCCCGTGAGACTTGGTCTTTTGTCGCAACGACCGACGACGATTCATGATCACGCAGTCATTGGACCCGTTCTTTAATATCCCTTTGTCATTAAACTAAACTGATGATAGCTAAGCTAGAAGTAAGACGATATATTTAAAAGAGTATATAGGATGATATATTTTATATACCCTAATTTTGCTAAGAAAGATAAACTGAAGGAAATGAGATCCATAGTATCTTATGATATTATGATATGGTTAAAATCGTTTTGAAACAAAGTAAAAAAATTGTAACTGTAACTATTGAGAAAAATCTAAAGGCACCTACCATTTCAAATGACATTATAACAAGGGGACTAGTTTCCGCTGTTGGTTTCATCCTCCACGGTGATGAATGTCTCTTCAATAGCTTGTGAAAACGTAGCAATTTTATAGGTAAAAAAACCAACAAGCATCGGTATCAACTCCAATTGCATAAAGCCATACTCCGGAGCAATCAACCTGTTGCATATAAATGCATAACCATAAGCAAAAAGTAAATGCGTTGTCTCTATGATCACAGCCGTCAGTCCGGTTGAACTCATCCGTTCTGAGATACATTTTAAAAAAACTTCAAAAAAAGAAGACTTTATGCTGAATCGATAATCTGGGTGGACAAGCAAAGGTTTAGAACTGTGTGCACTCACCCATTCCATCTATTGTATATCATTACGAGTACCACAGGGACCAACAGTCGGGGTTGAGCAGCAGCACCCCTGCAAGTGTTTTGGTTAACATAGTTTGCAAGAGTGTCTTAAATGACGTTACGCCTTGGAAAAGCTTGGTTATTTCATTTACTTCAGTATACAAAATTGCATATTAATCAAACCTGCATAATATCACACAACGGGTATTTCATCATCGCGAACATTATGCTGATGGATCCATTCCACTTTTATTTTTGGAAAAGAGAGATGTTCCGTATTGTTAATAAAAACAGATATTCCATCAAATGCTCACTCAGGTTGAACCATCAGATCAAGTTATCAAGCGAGCAGTGTCCAACATGAGCTCAAGTCGACCAGACTATCGAACTCCTAAGCTGCTTCAATGAACCGAGCTCAAGATAAACCTATAGAGATCGAACTTTCTAACACCCTTGCTCAAATATAAGATCAACTAAAACACAACACCTTCATGTTTAGGGGCATAAATGAATTTTGCATCATAGTAGCAGATGTGCCTATTCCAAACTGCCTATTCAAAATTGTACATTCACATGGATGTGTTCCGCATCATAATTTCCATTTGCACGTGACAGATTCCTTTACTTTGTTGCCTTCATTGAGTGAGGCACTCTAGGCTTCATGAAAAGGCCATGGACCTGTCATTCTCCATTCATAAGAATACATCCTTTAGGCCTTTAATGGTGAGTGATTCAGCAGATATTCGAAGTTAGAGCTAAGGCACATGAATGAAGTATGATGTAGTGGTGATCAATGATTACAACAAGTTCAGAAAATTGAAGCTACCGACCTGCCTAAAATCTCTTGGAGACTTCACGTTGAGCTACAAGAAAAAGATTTGAATACAGAGGAAGAGAAGATTGAGGCATTGCAAGAAATGTTAATATGTTCTTTCGAATTGAAGAGACTGCATGTATTTATCAACGCATGAGGGTCAGAAAAGGCAGGCTCATTGTGATGTTATCCAGTTAAAAAACCCAAATACAGAAATGAAGTTGAAGCAGCAGTATAACTAATGGAAATGTTATGGCTCACATGACTAAAATCTCAGAAATTACAAATGCCGAGATAGGAATACCACTTATATTATTAGAAATGCTTAGAAAATATCATATTCATGAAGCACAAACATAGATGCACCTATTAATATGTACTTAACTGAATTAGTCGATTTGAAATGGAATTTTCGATTCATTCATAACTTCCTAGGTGAAATAAGAATTTTTTTATTAAACTGCACAGCCAAGGTTTAAAAAAGCGTGAGGCGGTCCGAGACATTTTTCCGAAATTGAGACGAGGCGTAAGCCTCAAGGCGGTCGAGGCGTAAGCCTCAATTTTTTGGAAAAAAAATTAAAATTAATGCAAAATTCATTGAAAAAGGTATATAATAATATTAAGCTTTGCCAAAAACACATTCAAGAATAATTTAAAACTAGTAAAAGATAAAATACATAAGCAGTGAAGGCATTGAAGTTCAAAAAGACTAATACTAAACCACTAATATACGTAATATCAAGCTCCAACTCCAACTTCAACTATTCTATATGAGTATTAAACTAAAGTCTATACTTAATACTAAAGTACAATAGAAATCATAATTTTTAATGTTCGAAGTAAAAAATATTAATACGCCTTGAATCCCAACCATTTGTCTTGTTGGACGTAGTTGGAGAACCATCAGATGCATCCCTTCCTGGCATATCATACCCCAACAAGACATGGGTCTCACTGCCCGGTCAGCGAGCCTGTGGGTGGTCTAGGGGGAAGCATGTGTACTCCTCCCCTGCGAGGGTGTGGGAGCAGCGCCTCCGGCGATTTGTTTTACTAACGATATTACTTCAGCTATTCACAGTTGTTATAAAATATGAAGAATGCAAAAGCGTAAACATGGAAAAAGATAAACATCAAAGAACACAGAATTTTAACGTGAACCCTACTCCATTAGGAGCGAGATGAAACCACGGGAGAAGCCCTCAAAGGGGCATATGCTTCATTGCTTTTTCTCAATGAGTACAGGAGGTCTGGGGCTCCTTATATAGCCTCTCCAGAGCCTCCAAGTCCCACCATTAGGCGGTATGGGACTAAACACATGGATGGGGTAAATGGATCTTCTCCAGGACCCATTTACCCTGCTACAACTCAATGGGCGCATAATCAAATACTCTAACACTCCCCCTCAAGCTGGAGCATGCAATGCTCAGCTTGGACAAACAGAAAGAAACTCAACTCAACGCTACAAGACACTACGGACAATATCAACCCAACGCGCACATTGTTGCAGTCGAGGACGTTGCTTCTCATGCCGTGCAGGTGATGAGGACGAACGGGCTGGAGTGTGAATCTTCTGAATCTCCTCGTCGGAGAGCATGTGCTCTGAACTGCGCCTGTCAGAGTCATTGCAACTGAAATGAGTCTCCTCGTCGAAGTACTCTGGCCCGCCACAATAATGTGGACAACTGCTCCATCTCTGAAAAGGGCTGAACTGAAAAAGGTCGTGGCTGTGCAACCCTCATCGGAGTCCACGGACGCTAGAGAATGGAGTCTGAAAAGTCTCCTCGTTGGAGAACTGGGTCTCTCCCATCTGGCAAAGAGAATGGTGCACTGCTCTAGTGTACCTATGATACCACATGAAAATCCTTGCCAACATGGCATAGGAAATGATCCTCTACTATGAAGTCCATATGGCTCACATGAAAACTCTGACCGACAAAACCACAAGAATGATGGGGACCTTGAACAAATGATGGCAACATATGCTCATCTGAAAATGACCGCAAACATATGCGTGTCTGAAACTGGAGACTCGGAAACTCTTGAACGTCGAGTCTGAATAACCGTTGTAGAGTCTGAAATATCTGGCTGGTCTGGATAATTTGCATCTGGCATATGACATCTGGAGAAGACCTGTGACTCTACAAACTCCCACTTTCTCCATACTTGTCGGAACATGAACATCGACAAAGTTGGGAGAAGACAAGATAAATAGGGGGAAAACATAAGCCGATTACAAAGTTGTTTTTTTTCCGGCTTCTCAAAAACATGGATAACATTTTTGGCCGTTATATTTTTTTCCGGCCCCCTTTTTTTGCATTTTTTTGTACTTGCGTACGGCTTTTTCTTGTACGCACCTTTTTCCATTTTCCTTTTTTTTAATCTTTCACTGGCCCATTTGGGCCCAACTCTTTCTTCCCTTTTTTTGCATGATTTTTTTCACGTGGCCCACTTGGGCCCAACTCATTCTCGCCCTCCTCTTTTTTTTACTTCATCTCTTTTTTTGTTTTAATACATGCCCAACTTTGGGCCAAACGACAGCCCACCCCCCCCCAACTATTTTGATACACGGCCTCCGTAGGGCCCAAATCACACATCCTCCCTCTTTTCCTTTTCCGCAAACCCCTCATTTTCCATTTCTTTCCTTTTTTTTAAATAAAGGGAACCGTGTTAGGGTTTCCCATCGTGAAACCCCCCCTTCGAATCGCATAGGGGTCCGCCGCCGTGAGGTCTGCGCTGCCATCGAGGCCGGCTGGGAGATGTGGCGGTGAAGGGAGGAGCCCTAGCTCCGTCTGGAGAGGTCGAGGATGGCGTGGGAGCCGCCTGAGAGCCCCGCCTGGGCTGGGTCTACACCGCCTGCTTGGTATGCAGTGAGAGGAGTCTGTCTTTTTTTTTGAATAAAAACAAGGGGGAGCACTCCCAAGATGGGAGTCACCACACCGCAAATTTCATTGATATGCAAAAAGTTACATCATCCGGATACCCAGAAGTTGTACAAAGCGTTACACTGCGCCACCACATTTTCATAGTAAAAACGCTGCCCCTTGAAAATTGCATCATTTCTACCAAGCCATATAGCTCAAAGTACCGCAAAAACTCTGGAAACATCACCGGTGGAGCCGGCTCCCACCGCTCGAATAGAACCCCAAAAAGATCCCCACAGGAAGACTGCACCCATGGCAACCCCAAGGACTCCCACACGTCCACCGACAACCTGCAACCGAAGAAGATGTGATTCGCGTCCTCCACGCCATCAGTGCATCTGTCACAATGAACGTCCGCCGCGCCCAACAATCTTCCCCTTCTGACCTTGTCACACAGACGACCCCGCCGCAGACACCAGAGGAAGACCTTAACCCTGGTAGGAATCTTTGCCGCCCAAATAATCTTCAGATCCACACATAGGTCATCGTCATGCTCCAGCCCTCCACCACACAACCTCCGGTACGCCTTCTTAACCGAGAACTTACCCTCCACCCACTCAAAACAGTTTGGCTCCCCCGACAACTCCCCGGCAGAGGGAATCTCCGTAAGCAACTACAAAAACTCCTGCACCCTCTGCTCAGACAGAACCGCAGTGAACCTCGGAGCCCAAGTACCAGAGTCCACCACCTCCGCCACCCCGCCTCCTTGTCCACAGCCAACACCACCAATCTAGGGAAACGGAGCGCCAAGGGCCCTCTCCCGTCCAGTCATCATGCCAAAATCTGAAGAGAAGCCCATCTCCCAGCCGTGGGCGAAGAAAAGGCCTCATAGCTGGCAGGACCGCTCGGACCCCACTCCACAGCGAAGACTCATGACGCCGCCTCGCCGCCACCAACTCACCCGAGACCCCATATATCTTCCTCAGCAGCCGCACCACCAGCAAGTCCGATAGGCCCCAGATGCGCACGACCCACTTCGCAAGCAAGGCCCTGTTTATACATTCCACATCCCTGGCCCCCAACCCACCCTCGGAAACGGGTAGAGTAAGATCCCTCCAAGCCACCAGGTGCAGCCCCTTCTTCTCCTGCTTTCCACTAGACCAGAAGAAAGATCTCATCAAAGCCTCCACCTTCTTTCTAACCCCAACAAGCATCAAGCGGGTAGAGAAGAAGAAAATCGGAATTGCAGAAAGAACATGTTTGAGCAGGGTAAGCTTCCCACCCTTGGACAAAGTGACAGCCTTCCACCCCTCCATCCGCTCCTCCAACCTCCGAAGAACACAGTCCCAATCGGACTTCCTCAGTCTGTCGTTGACCAAAGGCAACCCAAGCAGGAGATGGGTAATGTACCTAGGGGGTTGCCTGCCCACTCACCTAACCGGATCCTCTCGTCCTCCTGCATCCCAAGAGTTACCAGTACAGACTTATGCCTGTTGATCTGCAAGCCATAAAGACATCCAAACACGTCCACCAGGACAGCAGCATTGTGGTTCTGTGCCTCTGTCCCCCCTAAAAAAATCAGTATATTGTCCGCATATTGCAAAATCGGGACGGAGATGTCCCCCAATGTGAACCCCTCACACCAACCTTCCTCAACTGCCCGCCGAAATAAAACCGCAAGACAATCCGCAACCAAAACAAACAGAAGGGGAGCAAGAGGGCATCCCTGGCGCACCCCCCTTTGCGGTTGGAACCAGCCTCCAACCTGACTTCCATTGACCATCACCGAGAAGGAGCACGTAGTGACACACCTCTTAACCCAGTCCACCCAAAGAGATGGGAATCCCTTCTTCTCAAGCGACGTCCACAGGAACTTCCAGCTGACACAATCATAGGCCTTCGCATAGTCGATCTTCCAAATCGCACCTTTCTTCCTAGATCTCTTCCATTCACGACAGACCTCCGACGCAGTCACAATACCATCTGCCATACAGCGTCCAGGAATGAATGCGGATTGTGAAGGAAGAACCATGCTTGACAGAACCGCACTAAGCCTGCTCGCCAAGACCTTGGCCACAATGAGATAGATGCCGTTAGAGATCGATATAGGCCGATAGTCTCCAACACCCACTAGTGTGTCTTTCTTAGGCAATAGAAAAATCAAGGCCCTGTTGACCTTCTCAAAGCCGCAGTTGCCATCCCTGAACTCACTCAGAACCCCCATAATTTCTCCCTTCAACAGCTCCCAGAACTCCCTGTAAAAACAAATAGAGAAACCATCCGGGCCAGGAGCCCCATCCGCATTCAAATCCCAGACCGCCCGGCGAACCTCTGCCTTCGAAAATTCGGCCACCAACAAACCCGCCTGTTGACCGGTCAACGACCCCGACCCCCGCCCGGTCCAGCCCCAACCATCCCCCCCCCTCACCCTCCTCGAGGCCCCTACAAAATCCTCCCGCAAGGCAACACCAATGTTCCTTTCCCCCGCAACCCTTCGGCCCCCCACCTCCACCTCATGCAAGAAGCTCCTTCTCCTCCTTCCCGATGCAACCGAATGGAAGAAGCGAGTGTTAGCATCACCCTCCCTCAACCACTTCTGCCGCGATCGCTGCCTCCAATGGACCTCTTCCTTCCTGTCCTCCTGGTAGACCACCTCCAACCATGCAGCCCTCTCCTCCACCTCCTCCGGAGTCAACCCCCGGTCATCATCCAGCCTATCCAGCCTGCTAATCCCCGCCACTGCCTCAGCCATGCTGGCCCTCCTCCTACTGGCGACCTCCTTCCCATACGACAGCAACACCCTCCTAAGTGCGCCCAGCTTGGCCGCAAAACGCGACACCGCCGAACCGGAGACGGAGAACGCCCGCCAATGCTCGGAAACCAGATCCCGAAAGCCCTCCTCCAACAGCCACTTCTTCTCAAAACGGAAAGAGAACCGAGCCACGTGCTCCTCGCCAGAAAACCAAAGAACCGGGGTATGATCAGACAGCGTCCTCGGAAGAGCCCAAGCCCTCGCCAAAGGGAAAAGCTCCCCCGCCTCAACTAACACCAGGAACCTGTCGAGCCTGGACCTGGACCTCGCATTCCTCCACGTGAACCTGCAACCTGCCGTGTCCACCACAGACAAGCCCAAAGAACGGACCACCTGCCTCAACTCCGCAGATCCAGCATTCAAGCCCCCGCCACCCCTTGGCCTGTCCTCCGGGAACAAGGTAACGTTCAGATCCCCACCAATGATCCAGGCTCCATCCCCCACCTCAGGCGCTATATCGTCCAAGTCAGCAGCCAATCTGCCATCCTCCTGACGGCACGGGCCGTAGACATTAGTGATGAACAGGCAAAGACCATCCGCTCTACGACGAAGCCTCACCGACAAAGCAAAACGGGAGGCGAAAGTCCCCAACAGGTCAAAAGAATCGGACCGCCAGCCAGTAAGAAGCCCCCCCGGAAGCACCCGCGGCCTCCTTCACCGTCACCTGAAAGATGTCACCCCTACTCACCTCCCTTCGTTGATGATCATCCAACGACTGCAGCTTTGTCTCCTGAAGAATAAAGATATCTGCCCCATCCTCTCTCAGCAAATTATGCACCCCGAGCCTCTTGTCGGGCCGGCCCAAGCCCCTCACATTAAGAGACAGCAGCTTCATTTAGGCAACCGATCAACCATCTTCGATGGAGGAATAACCCCCAAACGTCGCGCCATTCCCCGATCCAGAGCAGCAAAGCGGTTTCTCACCTCAATGGGACTGCCGCCCCCCGCGCTAACAGCCTCACCTGCAACACCCGCCGCCAACGCCGCCCGCAACGACGCCCTTGCCAACCTCCCCACCCTTCTCCTTCCGTCCCTCGCGCTCTCATATGCCAAACCAAACCGGCGGTCAGAGCCCTCTCCACCAACCTCAACACCGGCCCCCAGAGGCGACAGAGGAGCCCCCACCACGCTCCCCAGGCCGGCAGCGACGCCCGCACGAGCCACCGGCTTCCCCTCCACCACCGACCCACCTGCCGCCACCGCCTCGGCCAGCAGGACCAGCCCCTCCACGAACTGCTCACCCACAAGCGGCACCCCGACAGCCAAATCCCCCCCCCCCCCGGTTCTGGCGAACCTCCAACCACCCCCTCCAACCCCAGGGACACAGCTGCCACCTCCCCCACACCACAACCCCCAACCACTTCACCCACAGGGCCCCACAGCAGAGAACCCGACCTCGGCTCCGAGTGGAGTCTGTCTTTGCGAGGAGAGAGGATGCGGGGGCGCCGCCAAGGCTGGAGAGGGAAGCCGCCTGCGCAAGACAAGACGAGGGGGCTTTTGCTTGCCGCCTTGAGGTCCCTGGGACTCGTCAGGATGAGTTCTCGCGCGTCAGACTGGGTAGCCGATGGAGGCGCCGCCGGTCTGAGCATCGGGAATAGCGCCGCCGACTGGGCAAGGCGCTGTGGGGAGGTGCACGTCGCGACTTGGCTGGAGATCTTGATGGCGATGGCATGCACGAACATCAGTAGAAGCCGCCTGCGAGGGGTAAAGTCCGATGAAGGGCAGCACGATCGACTGGAGTGGCTGGATGCCGTCGCCGCCCTCCTGGGGTTCTGCGCGCCCTCCTAGGATTCTGCACACTGGTGCCGCACGCGCCTGAAATCTGATCAGAGATGGGGTGTTGCCAGGGGCGCTAGGGCTTCAAAGGGAGAAAGGCTGGAGGATTGCCAGATGCTGCACTATGCGGCTGGGGCTGTGCGCCAGCAGATCCTGGCTGCGAGAGGAGAACAGGAAGCTGATGACGCCTGAAGGATCAGGGGGTAGGGGGCGCCGCTGAGATCGACGATGCGTCTGCGCCTCCTCATGGAACAGATCTGGAAGAGAAATGTTACAGTAGGGGATGACATATAGATATTCCAGAAATTAGGGTTTCAATCGAAACCCTAGAACTTGACAGAACTTGATAAAATCACAATCATGATCTTTATAAAGATCTACAATAACAAACACTAATCGAATCTTGAACAAATAAAAAACTTGAAATCCTCAAGATCGACCCGCTCTGATACCATGTTATAAAATATGAAGAATGCAGAAGCGTAAACATGGAAAAAGATAAACATCAAAGAACACAGAATTTTAACGTGGAACCCTACTCCATTAGGAGCGAGATGAAACCGCGGGAGAAGCCCTCAAAGGGGCATATGCTTCATTGCTTTTTCTCAATGAGTAAGGAGGTCTGGGGCTCCTTATATAGCTTCTCCAGAGCCTCCAAGTCCCACCATTAGGCGGTATGGGACTAAACACATGGATGGGGTAAATGGATCTTCTCCAGGATCCATTTACCCTGCTACAACTCAATGGGCGCATAACCAAATTACTCTAACAACAGTAAAACGTAATAATTATTTAACTTCACGTGTTTATTTTTCAACCTTGCTTCTTTATATATGTGATAACTATTCTAAGATTCACAACTTATACAATCAAATAACATCAAGTTGCAAACTTGCAACTAATATAAAACATTTATTACAATTCAAGCAAAAATTTGTGCAATGGAACTAGTATGTGTAGATGTATGTAAAAATGAATATGATGTGTACTAGATCATGGATCTTCGCTTGTTTCAAGGGATCTCTTCACTTTGCATGGAGCTATATATGGAAATATACAAGGTTTAACATGGAAACAAAAATCCAAACATAAAAAATATATATAATGCTTATGGAAAAATAGGATCATGTGCAAAGCACTATACCAAAAAGGTAAAAAAAATCTTGTGCTCGAGACTCGAGCACCTCATACGAAACTGAGGCATACGCCCCGCCAACCAGACTCGAGACGCGCGCCTCGGGGCACTTTTGGCACGCCTCACTGTTGGAAAAATGAGAAAGTTGATTATTCCGTAAACCCTAGGCTCTCTTATATAGGAGAGTAGCCTATGGGTAAATTACATAAATCATTTATAAGAAGAAAATGCAGAACAGTACAAATATATCTCTACACTCCCCCTCAAGATGGAGCATAGATATCAATCATGCTCAGCTTGGAAGAGCACTTCCGGAATGATCCTCTAAGTAAGGCCTTGGTGAAAATATCTGCAGTCAGGTCCCCTGAGCTGACATGAGATGTGGAAATAAATCCCTTCTGGATCATATCCCGTATATAGTGACAATCAACCTCGATGTGCTTGGTGCGTTCATGAAATGCTGGATTATTTGCAATAAATATACCAGCTTGATTGTCACATTCCAGTGCCATAGGAAGTGGGACCTCTATATATAGATCTGTAAGAACAACTTTCACCCATATCATTTCTGTACTGACCTGGGCCATAGCCCTATATTCAGACTCAGCACGAGATCTAGCTACAACAGTTTGCTTCTTGCTTCTCCATGAGACAAGAGAGTCTCCAACATATACAACAAATCCAGTGGTGGACTTCCTATCCTTTGGACACCCCGCATAATCTGCGTCTACGCATGCTGAAATAGTGACCTCCTTGCCTTTCTTAAACAATAGATCTACACCAGAGGATGATTTAAGGTACCTTAGTATCATATGTATAGCATCCATATGTACCTGACGTGGTTGCTCCATGAACTGGCTTACCCGACTAACAGCAAAAGAAATATCAGGTAATGGTAACATACAAAAGTTTTCCCATGACCTCAAATTTCAGCGAAATTCGGTCGAATTTCTGTCGAATATCGATATCCAGTCGAAATCGAAATTCGACCGAAATATTGGGGTCCTAGTATAAAAAATGGCCGAAATGACCGAAATTCTGGTCGAAATTCCACCGAAATTCTGTTTTGGTCGATACCGAAATGGTGACCGAAACCAACATTTAGGGCCTTGAGTTTGCCAACCAGTTCTCTGTATCTCCTCCTATCCACCTCATCAGTATCATCGTCATATAATTTCATGTTTGGATCCATAGGTGTAATGGCAGGTCGACATCCAAGCATTCTTGTTTCACTTAGCAAGTCGGTGACATATTTTCTCTGGGTCATCACAAGTCCTTGTTGATTTCTGGCAAACTCCAATCCCAAAAAATATCTAAGGACTCCAAGATCCTTGGTGACAAATTCACGAACCAGCACTTCTTTCACCCTATGGATTCGTTGTATGCCATCTCCTGTAATAACGATATCATCTACATACACCATAATTGCAATCATACCTCTGGATGTTTTCTGTATAAAGAGGGAATGATCTGCATTAGACCGTTTGTACCCATGTCTTTCAAACAAGTCTGAAAGCTTCTGGAACCAAGCTCTAGGGCTCTGCTTAAGGCTATAGATTGACTTATGAAGTCTACACACCTATGAATACTCCCCCTCAACGGCAAAACCAGGTGGTTGTTGCATGTAGACTTCCTTCTGCAAATCACCATATAGAAATGCATTCTTGACATCTAACTGAAACAATGGACAATCTTAAATAACTGCGACAGAGACAAGGATCCGTAAGGTGGAATGACGAGCAACAGGAGAGAATGTGTCAAGATAATCGACCGCATTTGTATGTGTAAACCCACTTGCAACCAGGCGTGCCTTATATCTGTCAATGTTGCCATCTGCATTTTGCTTAACTGTGAACACCCATTTACAGCTAACTGTAGACACACCGGTAGGAGGAGGAACAAGACTCCATGTGCCTCTCGACTGAAGAGCAACCATCTCTTCCTCCATAGCTAAGCGCCAACGACTATCCTTCAAAACATCTTGGTAATTCCGTGGGATGTCCACGACAGATAGCGCAACAGCAAAATTCCTGAATTCACCAGATAAGCGATAAAATGAAACTGTGGATGCTATAGGATATGACACACAGCTACGCTTCTGTTTCCGAAGCACAATAGGTAGGTCCAAATTAGTAGTCTCCTCATCTGTCCCCTGTAACACAGTCTACTCAAGTAAACCATTAGATCCATCATTAGAAATTATATTCTTAGGACATACCTCATGTGAGCTACATGATGAGCGATGACCATGAGCAGAAGCAGGTCGACGGGTATAGTGGTGTGGCAATGGAGGAACATGAACTATAATAGGAAGTGCAGGCGGTGTGGATAGTGGTGATGGTGGTGGTAACGGTGTAGGTGGTGGTGGTATGTATATGGCTTCATCAGTGTTCGAAGACATCAACCGATCACTCGTAGGGGAGAAGTACATGACGGACTCAAAAAAGGTGACATCGACACTCACATAATATTTCTTGGGCATCGGATCATAACACATGTACCCTTTTTGTTTTTTTGAAGCCAATAATGGGGGATACACTCAAAGGTGTTCACCCCAAAATTTTATTGAAAGGGGGAGAAAAAGAAAAGGGGAAGGTACAAGAACGCGCGTAAAACGCTAAACACTCCAAGAGCTTAATAAGCTTGACACCTGCAGCTTTACATTTTTCCAAATAGAATCTTTGCCTGGAGAAAAGAAGCACATTCCTGGCAAGCCAAACAGCCCAAAGCATAGCCAACAGCCACAGCAAATCGTGCCTTGCACAGCTGGCGGCCGCCACTAAACTGCTGCAGAAAGCTCCCACATCAGAGAGGACGACCCAGCGCAAAGACAGGTTATCGTAAAGGAGCCACCCTACAACAGGAGAAGAAGAGGTGCTCCGCCGATTTAATCTCCACTTGTACCCTTTTTGTGTCCTTGAGTACCCGACGAAGACACACTTGACAACTCTAGGAGAGAGCTTGTCAATACCTAAAGATAAGTGGTGGACAAAGCAACTGAGCTAAACACACGAGGAGAAAGGGAGAACAATTCCTTTTCAAGGAAAGCCAAAGAGAAAGGACTCTTCTCACCTAGGACAGATGATGGCATGCGATTAATGAGATAGCATGCCGTTAGTACAGCATCACCTCAGAAAGAATAGGGGGAACAACTCTGTATGAGAAGCGTTCTACGGACATCAAGCAAATGACGATGTTTCCTTTCCGCAACTCCATTTTGTTGGGAAGTATAGACACAGGATATTTGGTGGATAATTCCTTGGGTAGAAAAATAATTTGAGAGAGTATCAGTACAAAATTCCAAGGCATTATCAGTCCTCACAATTTTTACAGAGGCAGAAAAGACATTACGAACTTCATTTATAAAATTTTTGATAATATTCCCAGCTTCAGATTTACTCTTTAATAAAAAAAATCCAAGACAGACGAGACAAATCATCAACAATGACGAGATAAAGCATGTGTTCTTGATGATCAGGGACACGATTGGGACCCCAAATGTCGACATGAAACAACTCAAAACTGGAGCTACTGCTCCGACTCTGACGACTGGGAAAGGTAGACCGATGATGCTTTCCCAACTGACAAGCCTCACATTGAAAGGACGTGTGAGGTGAAATCTAGGGTAGAACACGTTTCTGAAGCAATAGATGACCAAAGCGCAGGTGCCAGAGAAATGGTGAGACGGGTCCAGCAGGTAGAGAGGAGATTCCAACATATGGAGTCCGAACAAGGCGATAGAGGCCACCCTACTTACGACCACACCCAATCACGTTGTCCATAAGGATGTCCTGAAAAATGAGTGAAGATGGATCAAAAATAGCTCGACAATGTAAATCCTTCGTAATCTGGCTAATTGATAACAAATTCATAGTGAAATCAAGTGCATACAACACATTCTTTAGATGCGTTGAGGGTGTCAAGCTAATCTCCCCCTAACCAATAATTAAGGAGTGTATCCCATTGGCAATAACCACAGTACGTCCTGGAGGAACCTGTTTGTAGGCTGTAAGTTGACCCCTGTCTCCACACAAATGGCGTGTGGCACCAGAGTCCATAATCCACTCTATAGTATCAAATCAACTACTGCTAGTGAGTGCATAAGTATTACCTGAGGCACTGGAGGAGGCTGAAGCAGCAACATCAGAATGATTCTCGGAAGCCGGCGAGGGTGTCACAGGATCATATGGAGGTATAATACCCCTCAAACGAGCTACAAGATCATCAAAACGTTGATCTAAAGAGGAAGCAACTGGAGGCTCAATCTGTTCAACCACTCGTGCAGAAGCAGGGAATCCATACTTGGAGTAGCATGTATCCTCGATATGTCCAGAACGATGGCAGGTACATTGTTGACGAACACGACGCCCTCTGCCCCGGGGTCCACAGCCACGAAACTGAGGAGAACCACCGCAACCTCGGGACGCTGCCATTGCAGAAGATGTCTGATTGGCAGTAGATGATGGAACAGTAATACGACTGAGTCTGCGAAAGGCTTCCTCCATAGGAGGAATAGTAGAATCTACCAAGATCTGGGAACGTACCGCCTCGTATTCTGGATCAAGGGTTGCCAGGAATACACCAACCATGGTAGCATTCCTAAAAGCCTTCTGCTGCTCAGGGATAGACGTGACAGGCATAAAGTTATACAGTTTCTCGAACATCCCACGTAGGAATGTATATAAAGAGTGGAGTGGCCGTCCATTTTGTTTGATAGTGAAGATATCATGTTGAGGTTGTAGGATCTTCGTCTCATTCTTTGCTTGTGAGTAAGTAGCTGCAAGAATATCCCACATTGCGTTGGTTGTAAGCTGATGGAGTATATCATTGGCAGTCTCTATTGCCAACGTACCTGAGAGTCATACTTTGGCATATGCATCATCTGCCTCCCCTGAGACATTAACCCCAGTCTTCCCAACCGGTTCTTCCTTGGTAAGAATGTGTTTCTTACCAGTAGACTTCATCATACTCATGAACTGCATAGCTCACAGTTCATAATTTGACCCATCAACTTGACTATAGGCGCAGGACCTCTGAAGGCGCCTGTGGAGGGAATATCGACCATGTTTTCTGACATGACGGCTTGAAAAGACTTGGGTTGTAGACTAGACAAGATCGTGTCTACGATGACATACAGAGATTTGATTGCATGTGTAGACTCATGCAACCAATCTCAACATGGAGAAGGGTTGGATAATGATGCCTTTAGATTAGGTTGAATGCATCTCACGGAAGAGGGGAGAAGTACGAGAGGTGCGATGGCGCATTGGGATACATGTACGCACAGGGATGCACGGGCTCACAGGCGAAGGCACGCGCCGGGATGCACAGGCTCGTGGCTGCACAGGGATGCACGTACAGTGGTGCATGCGCACGGGGGCTACACAATCGCACAGTAGCAACCACGCGATGATACTGCGCTTACAGGCAATGGGCGATGGCGCGCACAGGGACTACAAGGCAATGTAGCCGCGAGGCGGAGGCGGCGCATAGACAGGAGCTGCAAGGCGATGGTGCGCAACAGGAGCCGCGAGTCGACGCGGATAGGGAGAGGATGGAAGGTGGGGCTAGGGTTAGGGTTTCGGGTACAAGGGCTCCGACCTAAGACTGTCGCTCCGTACCATGTTGGGAAAATAAGAAAGTTTATTATTCCGTAAACCCTAGGCTCTCTTATATAGGAGAGTAGCCTGTGGGTAAATTACATAAAGCATTTATAAGAAGAAAGAAAATACGGAACAGTACAAATATATCTCTACACTCGCCTCAAGGCGTACGCCTTTGTGCCTCGAGACACCGCTTTTTAAGACCACGAGCACAGCTTGTTTTATGTAGAACATGCTTAAAAAAGAATTCAACATAATTCCACTTACATTTCGATTCTATTATAATAGTGTAGACATATTACGCTTTAACACAAACAAAACTTTCACATTTTTGATATTTTTATTAAAATAATAAAATAATAATAAAATAAAACTACAAATCCAATTCTATAAATCTATTATACGAAATATAAAATGAATATAAGAATAACAACAACAATAAAGCCTTTTCCCACAAATAAGTAGGGACCGCTACATGGATTTTTCATCTCCATTAAGATCTATCTTAGGCCAATCTCAGGCTTATATCCAAAAAACTGAGATCCCTTCGTATAGTCTCTTTCCAACACTTCTTGCGCCGTCCTCGCCCTCTCGTAGCCGACTCAACATCCCAGCATTCGCTCTCATAACTGGTGCATCCGCTGATCTTCTTTGCAAATGACCAAACCATCTTAAGCAGTTTTCTCGCATCTTATCCTCGATCGGAGCTACACCAACTTTCTTTTTGATTGCATCATTCTGAATCCGATCTTTACGTGTGTGTGTGTGTGTATCCACACTTCTACCTTAGCATTTTCATTTCTGCTACAGCCATTCTCTGCATATGTCTATGGTTCACAGGCCAACACTCAGATCCATAGAGCATAGCAGGTCTCACGACTGCTTTGTAAAACATTCCTTTAATTTTTAAAGGAATTTTCTTAACAGCAGAGGCTCCTCTCCACTTTAGCCAGCCTGCATTTATTATATTAGTAACATCTCCATTAATTTCCCTATCATGTTGCAAAATAAATCCCAGATATTTAAAAGAATCTCTCTTCTGAATGTTATCATCACCAATCTTCACCTCGATTCCTTCATCATTGCTTCCATCAAAGGTGCACTCCATATATTCCGTCTTAACCCTACTTATACGAAATCCTTTAGTCTCCAAAGCATGTCTCCAGACTTCAAGCTTCTCATTTACTCCATCTCTAGTCTCATCAATCAATACAATATCATCAGCAAATAACATACACCAAAGTAACTCATCCTGAATGTGACTTGTCAACTCGTTCATAGTCAAAGTAAAAAGAAATGGACTCAAATCTGAACCTTGATGTAAAATCAATGTTGATGTCAAAATAGTCAGTCTTCCTAGGATCCTTACACAAGATAAAGCCCTATCATACATATCTTTTATGGGGTTAATGTATAGGATAGGTACTTATCTCTTCTCCAAAACTCTCCACAATATCTCTCGTGGGACAGAATTATAAGCCTTCTCCGAATCAATAAAGATCATATGGAGGTTCTTCCTTGTAACTCTAAAAATCTCTATTGTTCTCCTCAGCAAATGGATGGCTTCAATAGTTGAGCGACCTAGTATGAATCGAAATTGATTTTCTTTTAAACTTACCTCAACCTACTTTCAATCACACGTTCCCAAATTTTCATAGTGTGACTCATCAGCTTAATACCTCTGTAATTTGAACAATTTTGAATGTCTCCTTTATTCTTATAAAGAGATACCACGATACTCCTCCAATCTTCAGGCATTTTCTTGCTTCGCCAAATAACATTAAATAGATTCGTAAGCGAAGTCAAATCGCGCTCATCTAAAAGTCTCCATACTTCTACAGGGATGTCATCCAATCCTACACCTTTCCCAGGTCTCATAACCTTTTTTTTGAAGCCAAGAAAAAGGAGGAGACACTCGGTGGTGTTCACCCCAATATATTAAAGAAGTAAAAAAGAGTGTCGAATGTACAAAATCCCAGGTCTCATAACCTTCAAAGCATCCTACACTTCCTTTCTTTATATCCGTCTATAGCTTGCACGATTCAAGTAACTTTCATTACTAGCTATATCACCCAAACTGATCTCTCTATTTCCTTCCCGATGAAAAGTTTATGGAAGTATTGCTCCCATCTAGTCTGTATATCCTTCTGAGTGACAAGCACGCGACCTTCCTCGTCCTTAATGCATCTCACTTGAGAAAGGTCTTTGGTCTTTCTTTCTCTTACTTTGGCCAACCTGAATATATCCTTTTGGCCCTCCTTAGAGTCGAGATTTTTATACAAAACTTCATAAGCTTTTGACTTAGCTTCGCTTACAACCTTCTTTGCTTCCTTCTTTGTTGTTTTTAGTTTGTGACAGTTTACTATGTTCTATCCTTAGACATAGCTTTAAAGCATGATCTTTTAATTTTTAGCTTCTCTTGCACCCCTTCACTCCACCACCAAGCCTCCCTTTGACTTGGAGCTCCTCCCTTTGACTCGCCTAGCATCTCTTTGGCTATCTTTCGGATACAAGATGCTACTGCCTCCCACATCTCGTTTACAACTCCGCTACAATCCCAAGATAAGTAAAAAGAATATAAAATATAAATAGAGTATATAAAAATATAAATGAAACTATAATAAAAAATTTATAATATATATATTAAAAAAAGAACTAGTCCAAATAATTAGTTAAACTTCAGCATGCTTTATATTTAATATATATATATGTAAATATATATATAAACAATGAAATCATTATATTTCTTTCATTGTCTTAGAATTCTATTTTCTTCCTTAATTTTTATTTTTCTTATTTGATTTGATTCCTTGAATTGTGAGAAACCCTTGTACAAAAATAAAAACTCATTTTCCATACCAAGATTGGAAACTGTGAACCTCTAGGTTTTTTCATCTATTGAAACGCAAGCAAATATGAAGTAACTAGAAGGCGTTGTGATCGTGAGAAGCGGGAACATTACAACACATTAGCACATGGAGCCAAAAGAAAGAAGTTTAAGGTATCCAAGTTAGGAAAAAGTCAGTGTCTATTGAAAGAAATATGGATTTGATAGGTTGAACAAGTTTCCATTGTTCGTACCGCTAACATCCAAAGGTGTCGAGACTAGTTACCTAGCTTCCATGTTATTCATCGCTAAAGTGGACCATGCCATCAAAGGAACCTTTGAAGTGGAAGGTGGTACATTTATGGGATTCGGCCATATTTGGATAGGGTTGTGCATGGGGCGGGTATCTGATTTGTTCAAATGTGCCCCATCCCGACCCATTTTACCAGATCATAGATTGAGCCGATATTCCAACAGGTATCTGAATCTAACATATGCCCAGAATATTTCGATGGATCACGAATATATGTGGGTACCCATGGAATATATTCCTACATGGTTTGATCTCAACTCGTTGTTCTCCGTCAACCGCTTTGACAAAACCCTTATTAGTGATGACGGAGTTCTTCGCTGGACTGCGGTCGAGATCGAGGAAAAAGTGAAATTATTTCATCCGAAATTTGATGACCGTGTCATCGAAGCTACAATTCAAGTAGAGGTCCATCAACCTCGATTCGTCGTCATTTCATCCCAAATTTGGCATTTGTTATGTGTGGATTCATCTCGAGGTGTTATATTTAATTTCTTTTTATTTTGTTTCCATTTGAGTTTTTAGGATCAATTTCAATGATTTGCATATTACAAAGATTTGTCGATTTCCACGATTTGCCAATTCATTCAAGTTTTTAGGATTAATTTCAATGATTTGTCGATTTCAATGATTTGCAAATTTCAAAGATTTTCTGATTTCAATTATTTGTATATTCCAAAAAATTACCGCTTCACAGAGATTTGTCGATTTCAGTGATTTGCATATTCCAAAGATTTGTCGATTTCAATTATTTGCATATTCCAAAATTTGTCAATTTCAATGCTTTACCTATTTTATTCGAGTTTTTGGGATTGATTTCAGTTATTTGTAGATTTCAATGATTTTCTATTGCAAACATTTGTTGATTTCAATGACTTGTCAATTTAAATTATTTGCGGAGTTCAATGATTTGTCGATAGGATTGATTTCAATGGTTTGTCGATTTCGTTCGAGTTTTTAGGATTGATTTCAATGATTTGAAATTTTCATTCGAGTTTTTTTATGATCGATTGCAATGATTTGTTGATTTCAATTATTTGCACTCTTCCGAGGCGGGGGAGAAGGATTTGTCTCGAGGTTGTATATTACAAAGATTTGCTTATTTCAATTATTTATAGATCGAATCGATCTCTAGTCTTACATGGATTTCATTTTGATTTGAATCGGCCTCAATTACCGGTAATTTTGATCAAGTCACAATAAACATCTTTCGAGTTGGATGGACCATAAGATGGGTTGACCCATTGGCATCGTCTGGATTGGACAATGAAATGGGTCGACCAATGGCTATCAATGGATCGTAGGGTCAGAGACTCGTATGTCTTGGGTCAAAGCGGGTCGGGTACCCGATCCGAGATGATTTATACGAAAACAATGGATTTAGGGTCGACTCATATGGATCGGATTGGATATCTATCTAACCCATGAACTGTGCACAGCCTTACATATCCCTCTACCAATCAGGTACCCCATCTCTAGTAAATGATGGTGATGCTTTTCAAGTTGAGGGATCGATTGTTAAAACTAGGTGCCTAATAGCTCTTTTGCAGGTTTTTGAGTTGTCATGTCTCGTGGTCAACCATCAGATCCTTTCATTTTATGGCAGACCTCAAGTAACTAATTAAGGTAAAAAACAGACTTAGTTGAGAGGAGGTTTCCATGGAAGACTTCTAACATTAATAGAAGGGAGTAACTTTGGTGGCAAGGGCGAATTTGCATACCGTTTTCAAAAGGAGGGCTGAGGATATGCAATTTTAGAATTGTAGCCAATGCTCCACTGACATGGTGGGCAGTTGAGATCACAAATGGCGTTGAATATTTGATGCCTTGGTTGATATGGTGTGCTACTAGATATTGAAAAACTGGAATGAGAGGAGCAATCTGCCACACAAACTACTATTGCTTTGGAAGGGTTTGATGGCTCTAATACTTCCTTGGTGAATGAGAAAGCCATTTCCTTCATATTAATTGATGATAAAAAGAGTACTGGGTGACAGGTTTCCCAGGCTTCTTTCTGATCAAAGGTGAGTGAGAGACTGCGACTGATTTATCATATATTGAAGGAGACTTTCAGAAAAGGAAAGAGGGTGTGGACACATAGCGGATCACACCCAACCTCAATGAAAGAAATTTTATGTATTTACAAAGACTAAGTCGCCTCAAGGGCCTTGGCATGCTCAACTTTTTAAATAGGAGAAGAGGCATGGGGGATTAAAGCTATGGAGTCGAGGTGGGTTTCGTGTGTTGGTTATGGGGATTTGAAGAAGTGTGAGTGGTTATTGAAGATTGGGTTCTGAGGACAGTGGCTGGAGGAGATAGGGTTTGGATGGCTGCTGGACCATGGAACTGCCATTGGGCTATGCCACCACTCCCCCATGAAGAAAATCGTGTTATCTACATATAGAATGATCTAAACAGAAACATATACATATGTGTAGCCTGAGCAAAACCCGCCCGAGACTGCCAATCTCAACATCATAGGCAGGATGCCTACCAAAATGACAAACTTAAAGGAAACTCTGGAATTGTTGAGCTCCTACCTACCTATGGACACCCCTGACAAGTGGTATGTGGAGTTCCCCGAGTGGTACCAACTTGCAAGTGATATGAAAGAGCTACGACAAATGAATGGGATTAAATTGTACGCAGAGTCTTCATCTACAAGGCATGTGATGTGCCACGGGCAATGGTGATTGATTAGAGTCTTCATCAGCGATTGTTGCATTCTATGGTTAGTTAAGAATAACCTGAAGATGATCTATATATGGTTGTTGCAGAAGAAAATGCTGCTCAAGAAGGCATAAGGATACAGGGGTCCAAGGAAAACAAAACACATTTTGCATTATGTAGTTCAAAACTAGAATACATGAGGAGCTTTCTTTGATAGCACATTTTGGATGAGGTGTAGGAAAGGTCAAGAATGAACGAGTTGTCCTCCATGCCATCAAGGTATTTTGGGAAAGCATTAGAAAGGGAAATCAGATATATGATTTACTGATTTGCATGACAAGGATGAAACAAAATCATATCAATGGATTTTGCTTGGACCTTGGTTGCATAGGAATAAAACCACCTCTATGGTGCTCTCTCTCCATTCTTTATGTACGGATCGATGTCAAAGACATGGACTTCTAGCATACAAAACATCCTATAGACATTTCCCCTTTTGTTGTAAGAAATGAGGCAATGACCGATCTCAAGGTTATCCTTTATAAATTAACTAACATCTATTGTTAGCGTTGCATGTTTTATCCGCTGATCTTGGATGTTTAGTTTCCATTTAGATGCTTAAAATTTTTGTGCAATCGACAACTTTTTAATTAGTTTGTGTGTACACGCCCAACTTGGAAAACATATCAATAGCTAAGGAAAACATTTAAAAGGCCATTGCTGCAGCCCTTAAGCAGCAAACCTTATTAATAGTCAACATATGATAATAACAAGTAAAGCTAAGAAGGAAAACATACTTGACAAGTCCCTTGGCCCCATCGGCGAGGGAGTCCACACTGTTACCAAGCATGCGTATGTATGCTAAGGAACCAAGAAGTCCTGCACCAAAACTAAAAGGCAAACATCACAGAATCAGTTGAAGGATATCAACATTAGTTGGTCAACTAAGTTATCAAGAAATTCCAGGATATGGACAGCTTCCATAAATGCAAATTAAAAAGTGAACAATAAAAAATTACCTAGAATGTCAAGTTATAATGTCAACATGAAACATAACTTATTACATGGTAGTTCTAACATTCGTTGGCCATTAACTGTCAAGCTGTCTACAGGTGAACAAATAAGCAGAACCAGTGGAATTTCATATCAATTCCCACATATGTAGGGTTTTGTAAATCACAAAAACTTCTTTTTTGAAGTAAATTTCAGTTGAGACCTTCCCTTTTTAAGGTTAGTACAATTTGTTCTGGAATTTCATCATCACGGCCCAGGTGAAGATAGAGGAGGCAGGCCTGTAGAATTGGGCATGGCCTCAAATTTCAGCGAAATTCGGTCGATTCGACTGAAATGACCGAAATATGGGGGTCCTAGTACAAAAAACCGAAATTCCGATCGAAATTCCACCGAAATTCTGTTTTGATCGATACCGAAATGGTGACCGAAACCGACATTTATGGTCTTGGAATTGGGTAATGCATGTCCCTACCATTCTTTGGACCATTTCAAGTATTTGGATCTCCATGTTTGTTTTTCCCAAGTCTAGTCATTTTTATTTGTTTTTCCTCCTTTTTGATGAGTTTTTTAATCTATTTCCCACTTTTCATTGCTCGTTGTTCCCTCTTACCTAGGATAAACTTTTAATAGTTACTTCTTCATCAGGCTGAAATTTTAACAGAGACAGAGACTTACAGTTAAACCCATGAACCCACAACAAAGAAGGCTGCAACTGCCCATCAGCTTAAGATTTCTTCTCCCGTTATTAAAATAGAACGGTGGTGCAGTTTATTTGCTTATTCACAGTGTGAAGATAACTCCACCGTAGTTAAGGTTTTCTTTCTTTTGGCGGTTCTACTCTCCGAAAAAGTAGACTTCTTATGTTGCTGAAAAAAATAGTGGATCTAATTTCAAGTTTCAACACAAATTCTCACACTCGTTCATTCCTTAACTGGGCATCTTTCCCTACTGACACACTAAATTTCCAGTTGCAGTATTTATTTGGCAAAGACTGCTACACTAATGCCTGGATACACAACAAATTTGTGAAGGTTCCCGCATGGAAGATGAATGTGAGCAAGGAAGCTAGTCTTGCTGCATCAATGTTCAGATATAGCTCAAATAAGCAAGAGTCTGCACACCTTTGTGGGCAGATGTGGGAGACAAGGAATCTGGTCCAAGAAAACACCTTGAGTATAGTGACATAAAATAAAGATACATATAGCAAGCTCATGGATGCAGTGAACATGATGACTACAATGAAGATTATTTTATACTTCTGGGAAACAAAATCAATGAGACAAAAGAGCTAAAGAGATTGAAATTGTAAAAGAGAAAAGGGTACAAAGCTTGTATGAAGAAAAAAGAAAGGACTGAATTGCTTACGTATTCCATAGGACTAGAGTTTCTTATATAGCGTGAAACCCTAGTGAGTGTCTCAAAGGAGTTACGTAAATACCCTTGAGGAATTAGAAAAGAATAATTAATACTCATTAACAGTGTTCACGAAATCGGCCGCACGGGCCGCATATGCGGCCGCATATGCCCGTGCGGCATGCAGACCGCATCGATTAGTTGAATCAGTGCATTATGCACCCTTCCCGCATATGCGGCCCGCATATGCCCCGCATACTGCTCCAGCAGCTCCAACTTTTCAATCTTCTCATTCAGGTCCTTAATTCCGTAACTCTGCCTCTTCATTCAATTGTTAAAATATGACATGCATTTCTATACAATTGCAATGCATTATACCATTATGTATATGCAATGTTTTATGTTTTTCTCGTGTATTGTTTTCACGAGTATATGCAATGTATCGTCAAATATTTTTTATATATGCCGATTGAGGTTTTGCTCATGTAGTGCATGTATGTGTATTGAAGTTTTGTTATTACGAATCATATAATGTGAAGTTTTATGGTAAATATTTTTTTGGAATTAAATATGAGGCAATTATAAGTATATATACACCCATCTAACATGAACCGTTTTTCTTAGATCTTCTTTAACTCCACTTAGATACATAACTTCAGTGGTAATATTATTCATAGATATTTTTTTATTTTTAAATTAAAAATTAGAAAACCGCTTAGAACCGCATATACCCCGCATGTGCCCTCGCATACCACTTAATCGGTATTCAGTGACCAGTCCGAACGCATATGCATACCGCTTTCCTGAACCTTGCTCATTAATGCAATAACTCTAACACTCCATCTCAAATTGAAGCATATATGTTGATCATGCCCAAGCAACCCAACTTGGAGATAAGCTAAGAAGCATGACTCCTAGGTAGTGCCTTTGTGAGTATATCCACAAGCTGAAAATCAGCGGAAATATGTAGAGTGTTGATTTTCCCTTCTCGCACTACATTTCTGATAAAATAATTGTCAACTTCGATATGCTTGGTTCGATCTTGAAAAACTCGATTGGTGGCAATATATGTGGCAGATTTGTTATCACAATACAATGGAACATGCAGTAGTAGCAGGGAGACCAATTTTGGCCAAGGAGACTAGCCAAGTATTCGCACATGTAGCATGGGCTATTGTCGTATATTCTGCTTTTGCATTTGACCTAGACAAAACAGTCTGATTCTCGCAACGCCAGGTAACAATATTCCCTCCAACAAACATTGTATAACCAATGGTAGATCGTCTATCTTTAGGAATACTGGCATAATCTGCATCAGCATAAGTAGTGGTCTTAGAATAGACAAGATCCGAGAGATGCCTTCAGATATGACGTATCAGGAGAACCTCCTGCCAATGACTTTAATATGGCCTCTCTATGTGGTGACTTTCTCTACTGACAATATATGATATATCAAGCCTAGTGACAGTAAGATAGAGTAGTTTACCTATTAGACTTCTATATCATGTAGGATCCTCAAACTCATGATCAATAGAGATGGTGAACCTTTGTGCCTCTGTTGATATGCCAAGCAAACCTACCTCTGTAAGAATGTCCGTATAATACTTCCATTGTGATAAGTGTAGCCATCTGTAGTCTGTACATCTCTATGCCCGAAAAATATCGATCTGACCAAGGTCCTTGATAACAAACATCATCTGAAGGAAGGCCTTGATCTCGGCAATATATGCTTTGTCATGACCGTTTACCACGAAATCATCAACATAGACAACTAATACCACAATGCCGGTAGGTCGTCGTCTGACAAGAACAAAGTAGTTAGATGTCATTATGTGGAATCCAAGGGAGCCAATCTCAGTTGTGAGTCTGTCAAACCAAACTCATGGAATCTGCTTTAGGCCATAGATGGCCTTACGGAGTTGACATACTCCCCCTCGACGGAGTACCCGAGGGATGCATCATGTAAACCTCTTCCTTAATATCACCATATAGGAAGGTGTTTTCACATCAAGCTAGAATATGGGCCAGTTTTTGTTAATTGCAACTGAAAGAATAATGCGAACTAAACCTACTATTGCTACAAGTGAGAAGGTTTCAAAGTAACTCACTTCATAGGTCTGAGTAAAGCCCTCGACCACAAATCCGGCATTCAATCTATCAGTCGTACCATCTGGAGATTGTTTGGTCGTGAAGACCCTTTGGCACACAATCGACTTCATACTAGGCAGACAAGGCACAAGATCCAAGTAAGGATGCAAACAGATATGGATATATCAGCATCCAATCTGACATCATATTCGTTTTATACCAATTTTGACATTGGTATTCGTACCCGCTTTAAAATGGATACAGATATGGATATCACTATGATATCCACAAGCATATGTATATGTTTTGTTTTTGTATATCCATTTTATGTATGAATATAGTTGTAGATTTGTTTTTAAAAATATATAACATAACTTTATATCTTTTTCACCGTATTTGGTATAATTAATATGATATAAACAAATTTAATATATTTATATCATGTGTATTCCATGTAATACATGTATATTTAAGCTAATCTATAGAGTATATGTGATCAGTATATGTTTTACATCCGTATTTGTTTTTTAAGGATATGGTATTATAGTTTTCATATTTGTCAATATATGTATCCGTATTCATATTTAAAATTTGGTAAGGATATGGTAGCACCTACATTCATATATGTATCTGTCTATTTGCATCACTAGTCCTAGGTCCCCGTGGAGGTACAAGCATCCATCTCCTCATCCATGACCCCTTTCCAACCATGATCATGTAATGAACTATGATGATCACGATGTATAGTGATTAGGGCATTAGTAAAATGCATGTCACAAATGGAAAGACTGTCAGTGGAAGTGAAAATGAGATAGGATGCATAGTACATTGTCTCTTTGTCCTTTAAACGCTATAGGGAGATCTATCGGCGCATCTGAACTAGCAGCATGGGAACACTTAAAGAAGGCACCTCCTCCTGTAAATAGGGAACATGTAGTGGAACGGCATCAGAGTGACTGGTAAATTTTCTTTTATCGACAATAGGTGGTGGTAACTCCAAGATTATGTCACTAACAGACGCTCTGAAGTAACCAATCTGTTCAAAAAAAGTGACATCAGCATATATGTAGTATGGGTAACCAACCAAATCATAGAACATGTACCTCTTTTAGGTGCGAGAATACCTAGGAAAAATACACTTGATGGCACGTGCAGACAGTTTATCTATAGTGTGGAAATCATGAACAAATTCAATGCATCCACAGATATGCAATGGTAAAGGAAATGGTGTCTCATTGAGATAAAGAACGGAGTAAGGGGTGACGCCCTTAAGAACATATGACGGTACATTGTTTATAAGATGGACGATAGTATTGACGGCATCCCCCAATTAGGTCTTGGGAACCTTCATGTGAGTGAGTAATGACCAGGCAATGTCAAGAAGGTGATAAAGTTTCCTCTCAGCTACCTCATTCTGCTGAGACATATATGGGCCGGAGGTCTAATGAATAGTTCCGAGTAAAAAAATGACATCAAATCATGTTGATAAATTCAAGTGCATTATTAGTCCGCATAATCAAAATATAAGCAGAGAATGAAGTTTTGATGAAGTGGAAAAAGGATTTAACAATCTTATTAATCTCCGATCATTCCTTTATTAAGTAAATCTAAGAATATATGTTATGATTATCAACAAAGCTACAAAATATCGATGACCCCCAATAGTGCGGATCGAACAAGGTCCACAAATATCACAGTAAACCAGAGAAAAGGGTGCAGGTCGACAAGGCCCAACCCTAGGAGGAAACAATGACCGATGATGTTTTCTGAACTGATACATCTTTTTTTATTGAACGGATACATCTTGCACTCAAAAGGCCTCGGTGAAGAGAGTTTGGAGAACATCATGGAGAGAGTTTTGGCAGAGGGATGCATGATACACAGATGACACGAAAACGGATCAGTTGGCAGAGGAATGCCTAATACGCAGATGACACCGAAACGGAAGAGGAGATAGATAATACGTCACCAACAAAAGCAGGATCCTTAATATCGAGGTAGCAGAGTCCATTCTTCTCATATCACCCACAAAAAATTCGCATCGTATAGATGTCCTGAAAATAAAAATAAATCTCATCAAAAATCACACAGCAGTTCAGCTCCGCACATAACTTGTAAACATACAAGTTCAAGGGAAAATCACGAGCACGGCGTACTCCAGTAAGACGGAGCTTGGAAGAGAACTCCATGGTATCGACTGAGGTAACGGAAGAATGAATACCATTAGCAACTCAGATCAACTTCACAATAGAAGAAGGCTAAGAGGAGGTCAACAAATTATCTTCTTCGGTCAAATGAGTAGAAACGTCAGAATAAATAATCAATGTAGGTGTTGTGGCCTGAATTGTTTATGGTACCTGAAGTAGTAGCCAAATGTACAGTAGGGGTATTGTCACTAGAAGTGTCAGAGTTCTATAAAAGTTGCATCAAACAATAGTAATCAGTGGTTGAGAGCTGAACTATCTGCCTAGACTTTCAGCATCGACTATGTCCTTGTCGTATGATATTCAACAGACATAGCATGGCATGAGGAGGACCATATTTCGTCCAACAGTGGTCAAAAGGATGATTAGATTTCCGACGGTGAATACACGAAGGATAAGCATGATAACCACCATCATGACCACGACCCTGGCTAAAATCACTACTACGACCAAAGCCAGAATCACGACCTCGATCACGGCCTAAGTCATGAACGCATCCACCATGAAAACTGTGTAAACCATCTCGTTCGAAAGAGGTTAGGAAGGCAGAATTCTCTGCAGAGTATAGAGAAAAGGTTCGATCAATAGACAACGTAATCTCCTGAAGATTTCCAAATATCACCTTGAGAGATGATAATGTCTCAGATGTGAGAGACTGATCCTTCACATTTTGATAGCAAGGGGGAGAAATGCAAGAAACTTGTAGAGATACCACTTTGGTTGCACAATAACTTGTTTATGGTTGTTGGGACAAATCCGCATATAGATTCAGCTAGTCATGACTTCATGGTATGTTGTGAGTATGTATGGATCATCTCATCCCACATCTCCTTTTATGTTTCTTTGTACAGGAGATTTGTTGCAATATGAGACTCCACATTATTGGTCATCCATGTCATGACATGGTAATTATCTTCGAGCCAGGAGTCACACTCTGTGGCAGTCTCCTTCAATGGATCCTTCGTCAGGATGGAAATATTTCCGTTCACTGCAAACAAACACTTTGAATGCTCGGGACCAAAGGACGTAGTTGTCGATGTCCTTGAGTTTGATGGTGGCCTCGTACACCATCATGGAAGAAGAGGTGTATATGGTATTGGTCTCATTGGGATTGGATGTCATAGCTGTCAAATATTACAAAGGGATAGACACCTCCGGTATAGATATCACAGAAGGATAGACACCTGCGGTGAGAATGTGGAGGGATAGACACTCTGGTAGAATCCTAGGAGGGTTAAACACCTTCAATAGTCATCTTGATGGTCGGCGGTGACCTAGAAAGGCAGCAACAACAATCAGAGAAGGCTAGACAACCCTATCGACGGTAACCTGATGGCCTGCGAGATGGGCAACAATGCCCCTGTAGACCCGGCGGCCGGCGAGAGGGTTGACGATGGCCTGATGCCCCACAAGAAGGGTAGCAGTACCCTAGAGGCCACCGTCAGAGGGGAGGTGGTGCCCCCTGGAGCACACCCCCCCTCGAGAAGGGCAACAACGTGGCTCGAGCGCTGCTACTCTTGGTCGGGGAAGAGGGCTAGAGGTGGCGGCAGGTTTGTGGGTACGAGATTCGATCTAGGATTGTTGCTCCGATATACCATGTGGAGAAAAGAGAGAGGAATGAATTGCTTATTTATTCCATAAGACTAGGGTTTCTTATATAGCGTGAAACCTTAGAGAGCGCCTGAAAAGAGAATTACATAGATACCTCTAAGGGGTTAGAAATGAATAACTAACACCCAATACTACAATAACTCTAACAGTTTGCATTGTTTTGCGTAAAAACGTAAAGGAGAATGATCCTCGCCCAGCCTATGACGAGGATCTAATATAGCTTAGGTAGATGCGGAGATTGAATTATCACGATTAAATTGCTTTTAGGGGATAAAGATCCTAGAAATCATTCACATGTCTGCATCCTAAGTTGATTGAAATTAACGAATAAAGAGTGAGTTTTGAAAAAAGCATGACTATATTTTTTTAAGAATCTCAAAAAGAGAAGTGATTCCTTTGTACGGATAAATGAACCCTGGGTGAAAGATGCTTTGGAGTCCTCAATTCAATATGATGGTATTAAGATCGTAGAACAAAGAAAAAATTCCTTGATTTGTAGCCTATAAACCTATTGTAGAAAAATATGATGAAAGTATTCATTGAAATCGAAAGCCCAATGGTCTTTTGTAAGAAACGACCATATAATCTTTATGTATCATATCCCTAGTATAGCGACAATCAACTTCCATGTGTGTTGTCCTTTCATTAAAAACATGATTGTTGGCAATAAATGAGACTGTCTGATTCTCACACTTCAACAACATTGGGAGGGACACCTCCAAAAGAAGATCAAGCATAATAAACATTGCCCGTATGACTTCAATTATGGCTTAAGTCATAGCCAAATACTCTTACTCTGACTAGATTGGCTACAATTGTCTGCTTCTCCATGTAACCAAATCACCTCCAATGAAAATACAAAAATCAGTTGTGAATTTGCCATCCTTAAGAGGGGAAAACGAAGGTTGACAGAGAAAACGGGAAGGGTGGTGACAACATTGAGACAATGATATTTTGTGTTTGTTAGCAAATAATGGTGATGGTGATGATGTCGGTTACCTAGAAAATGGTGGGCACATGTGTTCAGATGGTTTATCCTGTGCATTGTTACGCTGACGACTTCACAAAGGGCAATAGTAGTGGTAAGCCGGGCATGGAGACACTAATAAAATGAGGTTGGAAGAGAGGGAACAGAAAAATTATAGTGCATCATTCAATCGAAAACTAAATATTAGAAATTGAAACACGTGAATCACTTCAAACTTTTTTGTAAGAAAAAAAATTCCACAATGTTAGCTGCAAAGTTCAAATAAAGTTATGGTAAACATAGTTCAGCATACCTAATTGCAGTTTCAGTAGAATAGCATAAGAAGGCAGAAACAACACCGACACCGCCTATGCCTAAAGTGAGAAATTGCAACTTGTTCTTCAACTGACAATGAAGAAAGAAAGGGCACCATCAGGTGGTAAAGCAAAAGTGAAAACTGGTAATAAGTCTGCACCTAGAAGTGTACAACAAGCACACACCTCAAAATATTTCTCTCTCGATTGAGCAGCCAACACCTCAGGATCCCCTCGAACTTTCCTCGATTCCCGAATGATAACATCCTGAGAATTACATCCTATAGAATTGGCTTGAGAAATGCAAAGGCGGGTGCTACTACGCAAGAAGATCAAGATAAACCACATTGACCGATCAAGAATAGAACAGCCTTACACTCCCTCCAGTGGCAGCCTTTGTCGCTCTATCCCATTTATCCTGCTCCCGTCTCGTGGGCGCCAGCCGCCACTTGGCAGACGGTGTGCTGCTCAAGCTCTGAGAAAACACACAGTTAAACAATAAAATAACACAATTCTTCCAGTTAAATGATAAGATGGTAGAACTTAGAAGCCATACTTCCACCGCTGCGGAACGACCACGTCTTGCGGCTTCTACCTGCCGCTCCAGCACTGGCACCGGAGGCGGGGCCAATTCTCTGCTTAGATCTATCTCCATACTGAACAAAGCACAAAGGCATCGGATCAGATGATGCAACGATCCATGTGTTCAAAGAATGTATGAATATTAACCTGTCGAGGCTCATAGCTCGATTGAGGCTCAGGAACCCCGAGTCCGGATCCTTCTGTAGACATAAACCTAAGGAGGCTAAGCTGCACGGAGTTGATCCTCTGCTGTGGGGTTACCACAGATCGTTGTCCCTTTATTTTATTTATTTATGCAAAATCGAAATGAAAAATCCAACCGTATAGATTCAACATATACATGTTGCTCAATACATCTGTCAAATGTTATACAATCCGATACCTAATAACTTGTTCATCTTAAAAGATTATGATCTGATCATTTTTAAATGGTTTTTAAATCTCATGAATGCCGAACTTCGGAGGTAAATACGTTAGCGGTATCTGATAAACATGAAACTAATAATCGTATAAAACAAAATGTATATACTCAATCTATACGGTCGGGTTTTTTATTTCAATTTAGCAAAAAGTGACCGGGTTTAATACGAATGCGCATTGTGATTATACGTACGGAAAACGGGACGGATGCGGCGGGCTGGGCGTCGTTTGAGAGGAGGCGGCGCAGGCGGGGGGCGAAGTCCTTGTTCCAGATGAAGTCGTCGGTGGAGGAAAGGGGGTCCGGTTCGTCGCCGCCCCAGTACTTGCGGAGTTTGGTGGTGGTGGGAGGGCCGCCGTACTCGCCCGGGGCGGTCCCGGTGGACCACTTGAGGGGCTTCTTCCTCGGGAGGACCACCTTGGTCTGCATCGGCTCGGGGGGAGCCCGGTCGGGCACGGCCGAGGAGCGGACGGACCGGAAGGTGGCGGAGCTTGGCATCGCCATGGCGAGGTCGCGGGTGCGGGGAGCCGGTTGGCGCGCTTCGGACTATTGGTTCTCTTCCAGTGTTCCGGCTTCCACCGGCCGATATTTCTCGGGATTTTTTCCTAAACGGTGAGTGGGAACACTTGGGCGTGTTGTGCGACTTGTGTCCATTCGTTCTCTCACCATTCAGCATTCTCTCTCCACTCAGCCAGAACATCTTTTTTATTTTTTTGTTAATTTTTTATTATTTGTACCCTTCTAAAATATAACCAAACACCGAACTGGAAACCTTGTTGAAATGGTCGGATAGGGTCGAACTATGTAATCAAATCGGTTCACCCGGATGATAACGTAATCATTATTTAAAATCTGGATTAAACCGGATCGATGAAAGAAAGTGGTTGAGTCAGCTAATCAAACCGAAATGAAATAATATATATATATATAATATACACTTAAATATACTTGAAATATATAAAAAAATACATAGATAATGTATATAGTTTACACTATACATAAAGTATTTTTCTTATACACCATTAATTATCATGCATATATATATATATATTATTTGAACTAAATACTCTATAACATGATAATAGTTTAATTATGTTCAAAATCCAATATATACAAAAAGTTGTTTCAGTGTAGTTGGTTAGAAGTGTGAAATAGGAAACCAAAGGTCATGGGTTCAACTTCTACTATCAACAAATTTTTTAAATAATTTAAAGATTAAATGTAGATCGGGTCAAAAAAAATGGATTGAACCGGACAGGATAATTAAAATTTGAATAATCAAACCGAACCGACATAAACCGGATCAGTTCAGGCCCGATTCACCGGTCGGACTGGCTGGTCCGGTCCGATTTCAAAAACACTTGTTACATCCTTTCTTTTTTGAAATATCAGTTGTACCATCGACTTCTTGTCGTTCTATCACGCGTACCCCTCATGTTTGTTTCTGTCTATCCGAATTTCAAAGGGACGTTATCTTTTAGAACACGAGGATCTTAACATTAAATAGACTCTTTGCATCATGCCCCCCCCCCCCCCCAGGTGCTTCACCCACTTCAAGTTCCCTCTTAGGATCTAACCGAAGATATAAGATACTCCCTTGCAACATCCAAGGTTGTTAGGACCCCCCGACCCCCTTTGGAACATCGACATATGCAGTATGCATTGCGTCCCTCCGTAGCTACTCCATTGGAGAAGCAAAAAGGAGAAAACTTACCCAATCATAAGGACCTCGATGCCAAGTAGTGTTCTGCATCTTTTCCTCCAATCCAAACAAACCCATTTGCTCATTCGGATTGTCACATCGTTTCCTCGATTTGGGTCGATCTCAGAATTATCTCATCTGCAAAGGATGTTGATCAATTTTTGTTCTTTCTGTCCATTTTTGTTTTTTTTCTCTTGAGGTGAACATAACATGAAGTAGGTACCTTTCGGGTATTTAATATGTTCATTGCAGTTTGCAATGCATGATTTTGCATCTCTAGTGCCATTTTGGATGGGATTTAATGAGAGTGTCTTGAACGGGGAACCCTCCTAGAGATGGAGCTGCTTCGAACCCTGTGGAGTAGCATCTGTTAGATCAGAATCGGGCTCTTCGTTGCTCGCTTCTGTTACAGCCTCCAATTGATTACAGCATACAATAAGGGTCTGTTTGGTTAGTGGGATGGGATGGTTTGGGGTATCCACTTGTGAATAGTATGTGTTTGGATCTTTATGAGGGTTGGGAGAGGGTTGGAATAAGGAATGTGATGTGATATGACCTTGATTTGTGATAGATTTCCATCCCAAGGTTGAAGGGAGATACACTGTGGTACACCGGGGTACCCCAATAACCAAACGGGCCCTAAGGATCGATCTTGTGGTGGAAGGACGAGGCTAGAGGGTGTGTGTAGCAGAGTGGATGGAGGAGGATGGATGGGAAGGAGTGTTTGGACAGTTATACCCCTCTTAACCGCATTCAACAACAACAACAAAGCCTTTTCCCACAATTAAGTAGGGTCGGCTACATGGATTCTTCGCCTCCATTCAGATCTATCTTGGGTCAATCTCGGACTTATATCCAAAAAACTAAGATCCCTTCATATAGTCTCTTTCCAACACTTCTTGGGTCGTCCTCGCCCTCTCTCAGCCGGCTCAACCTCCCAACACTCGCATCTCCTAACTAGTGCATCAGTTGACCTTCTTTACAAATGACCAAACCATCTTAACCGGTTTTCTCGCATCTTATCCTCGATCGGAGCTACACCAACTTTCTTTCTGATTGCATCATTCCGAATCCGATCTTTACGTGTATGTCCACACATCCATATTAGCATTTTCATTTCTGCTACAGCCATTCTCTGCACATGTCTATGGTTCACAGGCCAACATTCAGAACCATAAAGCATAACAGGTCTCACGGCTGCTTTGTAAAACTTTCCTTTAATTTTTAAATGAATTTTCTTATCACAGAGAACAGTGGAAGCTCCTCTCCACTTTAGCCAGCCTGCATTTATTCTATTAGTAACATCTCCATCAATTTCCCCATCATGTTGCAAAATAGATCCCAGATATCTAAAAGAATCTCTCTTATGAATGTTATCGTCATCAATCTTCACCTCGATTCCTTCACCATTGCTTCCATCAGAGGTGCATTCCATATATTCCGTCTTAGCCCTGCTTATACGAAAACCTTTAGTCTCCAATGCATGTCTCCAAACCTCAAGCTTCTCATTTACTCCATCTCTAGTCTCGTCAATCAACACAATACCATCAGCAAATAACATACACCAAGGTAACTCATCCTGAATGTGATTTGTCAACTCGTCCATAATCAAAGTAAAAAGAAATGGACTCAAAGTTGAACCTTGAAGTAAACCAATGTTGATATCAAAATAGTCAGTCTTCCCCGTCGGGGTCCTTACACAAGATAAAGCCCTATCATACATATCCTTTTATGAGATTAATGTATAGGATAGGTACTTGTCTCTTCTCCAAAACTCTCCACGGTATCTCTTGTGGGATGGAATCATAAGCCTTCTCCAAATCAATAAAGATCATATGGAGATTCTTCCTTTTAGCTCTATAAATCTCCATTGTTCTCCTCAGCAAATGGATGGCTTCAATAGTTGAGCGACCTGGCATGAATCCGAATTGGTTTTCTTTTACTTGAGAAACTTGCCTCAACCTTCTTTCGATCACACGTTCCCAAATTTTCATAGTGTGACTCATCAGCTTGATACCTCTGTAATTTGAACAATTTTGAATGTCTCCTTTGTTCTTATAAAGAGGCACCACGATACTCCTCCTCCAATCTTCAAGCATTTTCTTGCTTCGCCAAATAACATTGAATAGATTCGTAAGCCAAGTCAAACCACGCTCACCTAAAACTTTCCATACTTCTACAGGGATGTCATCCGGTCCAACACCTTTCCAAGGTCTCATAACCTTCAAAGCCTCCTCTACTTTTTTTCTTTGTATATGTCTATAGCATGCACGATTCAAGTAACTTTCACTACTAGCTAGATCACCCAAAGTGGTCTCTCTATTTCCTTCTCCAATGAAAAGTTTATGGAAGTACTGCTCCCATCTAGTCTCTATATCCTTCTGAGTAACAAGCACGTGACCTTCCTCGTCCTTAATGCATCTCACTTGAGAAAGGTCTTTGGTCTTTCTTTCTCTTGCTTTGGCCAACCTGAATATATCCTTCTGGCCCTCCTTAGAGTTGAGATTTTTATATAAAACCTCATAAGCTTTTGACTTAGCTTCGCTTACAGCCTTCTTTGCTTCCTTCTTCGTTATTTTATAGTCTGTGACAGTTTCATCTATTCTATCCTTAGACATAGCTTTAAAGCAAGCTCTTTTAATTTTTAGCTTCTCTTACACCCCTTCACTCCACCACCAAGCTTCCTTTTGACCCAAAGCTCCTCCTTTTGACTCGCCTAGCATCTCTTTGGCTACCTTTCGGATACAAGATGCTACTGCCTCCCACATCTCATTTGCACTACCGCTACAATCCCAAGATAAGTCTTCTAAAACCTTCTCCCTGAAGCTTGATTGCTTCAGCGGAAGATTCCACACCTAGTTCTAGTGATCTTAGGAACCTTCCTTTTCTTTACCAGCCTTTTTATTTGTAAATCCAAGACTAACAAGCAATGTTGGGTTATCAAACTCTCTCCAGGGATTACTTTGCAATCTTTGCAACACAACCGATCTCTTCTCCTCAACGCAAAGTAATCTATCTGTGTTCTAGTTGAGCCACTCTTATAAGTAATTAAATGCTCCTACCTCTTCTTGAAAAGAGTGTTTGCTATGAAAAGATCATATGCAGTTACAAAATCCAGAATGACTTTTCCCTCTTCGTTTCTATCCCCAAAACCATGTCCTCCATGCACACTTGCATACCATGAAACATCTTTTCCCACATGTCCATTAAGATCTCCACCATGCAAACCATCTCTCTTGTGGGATTCCTTGTAAAATCATATCCAGATCCTCCCAAAAAGCTTGTTTAGTCCTTTCATCTAAACCAATTTGCGGTGCATAAACTGAGAGGATATTCGGAATTTCTTCTTCAAGCACCAACTTTAGCAAAATAATCCAATCCCCAAATCTTTGCACCTCAACCACACAATCCTTCAAATCTTTATGAACAACCACTCCAACACCGTTTCTGCCCTTATCTTTACCTGAATACCAAAGTTTAAAGCATGTCTTCTCGACCTCCCTTGCTTTCTCTCCAACCCATTTAGTCTCTTGAAGACATAATATATGAATCTTCCTTCTTTCCATTGTATCCATTATCTCCATCAATTTTCCAGTTAAAGTACCGATATTCCAACTACCAATCCGTGACTTCCTTTGCAATCTCTTAACCGCATTATGAATTAAAAAAATTGTGATTAAGTTCAACTCAATGACGACTAAAATAACGGAAGACACATTGATAGAACGAAAAGAAGTAGGGAGACAAGTGATATTCCAAAAAAAAGGAGGGGCATAACTATCAGGAAAAAATGGGGATGCCCCCGCCCCATTTTCCGACGCTTTTTTTTCAAAAATAAAGCTACGTATATTCATCACTATATCCCTCTAATAAGTCATTCCAATTTCATCAGAAACGGAGACTCATGTGCTCTTCATCTAGAACATGTAATTTTGACGGTCTTAAAATTGATGTAATCGACTTGTTCTAGATGAAGGGCATATGAGTCTCTGTTTCTGACGAAATTGGAATTATGACATATTAGAGGGATCTAGTGATTAAAATACATGACTTTTATTTTTATAAAAAAATAAAAAAAATGTTGGAAAAAGGGGCGGCTAGGGAACATCCCCATCGAACCCTAATTAATGCAATATCTCAAAGGAGCACAAGTGATAAAATGACTTAATTGGGAGATAAACATATGGAAAAAGTTCATATAATCTGAAGTAAATCTGATTATTTATTTACTTGTCAAATGATGATAGATGATGTAAGAGTGAGTAGATAGTTTGTATTTTTGGATGTAAAAAAATGTGTGAGCAAATTGTGGAATCAATAAAGTAAGTTTTTGCGGAAGTTGTGTTATCTCCTTTTGATGATAATAGATTCCTAAATATTTACAATCATAGTGCTCTATGTCTATTAGCATATTTTGTGTCCTATTTCGTTCTTGCAATGTTATTGGCATGGTCGATAAAATATCTTGTGCATGTCTTCTCGTATAAAATGCCATTTTATGTATAATATATGAATAAACATCGATAAAATGTATAGCCATTCAAATCACTCATTATGCATTTTGGAACCAGATTCTATTGCTAAATTAAATATAACAAGAAATTATTTTCATCACCTATCCATTTATTATTATGTTTTGACGTTCTATATTTGACCAAACTCAAGAATCATATCATATTTTGCTTAACCGAGGTTGAAAAAACAATAAGAACGAAGGTTCGTCCAAAAAAGGAAAAAAAATAAATATAAAGAGACTCGATGGGAAGAGGACATTCAACCTCTCTCACACCTATCTTATCCGTCAAGAAATGGGACTAAGAGACTTGTAAGCAGCTATGAAAGTGTGCCCTTGGTAAAGGTAAATGGTGAGGTGCGTTCGGTTCGAGAACAGACATGAATAAAGATGAAGAATAAGAAGGAATAAGGGTACATTCTTCTTCGATTGGAAATATATGAATAAGGACAATAATGTGGAATAAGGGTAGGTAAGTGTTATTCTCTGTTCGGTTGACAAATGATGGTTAAAAAATAAAGTTTGCAAGTTAGTTAAAGATGTTACTTGGAAATAATACATGTCTGTAGGATATATCGTCGACCGTTTTGCAAATTGGTCTCCGATACACGTAGAAAAAATGGATCCCTTATATTACAAATTCAAATCATAAAAGTTCATATACATTACAAAAGTGAATATACAATACATACTCCATCACCACATGTTTATCACACACGGGATCGTCAACAACATCATGTGCTGAAGTTGATCCGCCTTTGAGGTGCACAATCAGTATCTCCTTCTTGCAGAGTTGCCGTTCTATTTCCTCCAGCTTCTTGACATGGACTTCCTCTGAAAATTCCATCAAGAAGAAATAACGATGAAAATGGTGGGGGACTTTCGCCATCATGAAAAAACAATAAGAGCATTTTATATGGAAATCTAAAAATGTATTTCACATAATTATTGTTCATCGATACCGTACAGAGAAATCAAAAGTAAATAGCCACCGACAGTAATGAAATATAGCAACACATGCACACTACACTGCTAATACACCATGCCAAGAAGGAAATGACTCCAAAAACATGTGTGATCGACGATGATCTCGCAAATCGGCTAAGCATTTTCCCACGTTGTGGTTGCCAACCCATCATGCAGTAATTTCCTAGCTCGTATATCTTTCGCGGAAACTCGGATATTAGTGTTGGCATCATTACCGAACACATCCTCGTCGCCATCTTCAGATGCGACTGGACTCTACCCGTTGCGTACTCTCGGGTAAATGCACTAGAGATGTGGTCTTCATCTTGCACCTGACGGATGAAATTATTGATAATTCTACACGCTGTGACGATCATGTCCTACTTCGGAATGTTTTAAAGCAATCGCTCATTGATCCCCTTGAAGCACGCCTTCATTATCCTAATGTGTGTTCGACATAGGAATGGAGTTGCGAGTGCCGGTGATTAAACATCTCCTTAATCCCGACATACGCTTGACCCCTCCTTGCCCTGAACTGTTGTAGGTGTGCGATGACACGTCGGTAGGGCGTCATGAAAGTATATGTGTTTGCACACCCACAATCTACAAAGAACTTGCATACCCTCATATAGAGCATGTTGAGCATGAACATATTGTATAACATTGCGACTATGGCAGCTGTCACAAGGTCAAAATCCCGGTATCGATTTCGATCAAACCTGTGCGACGTTAGCTAACCCGTAGCTAACCAGCCTTCTTGAGTAGAACGGTCATGGACGTGCTCCAACTCTTCTTCAATACTCCTATTTTCTCACGTACCGACGCTCCAACACAAGCACGAGCACGAAACTCTGGATCGCTCGAGAACGCTCAAGAACTCTACCAAGCAATCACACAAACACTGGCACAAAGCTCTTCTCTTATTAGAAGGGGAACTCTCACTAGAGTGGGTGGTGACACTGTACACTTGTGTGTAGACTGTGTATTTACAAATGATCCACCACCTCTCCTTTTATACAAGACTCAAGGAAACTTAAGGGACACTCATTATTACATTTACAACAATGACACACAAAGACACAAGAGACTCTTTGAATTCTTCGGCAACCCTTCACGTTCCACAGCAACTCTTCATCTGCTTTTCTCTTCAACTCCCTTGTTGTCCCTTCGTCTTCCTCCACGGTTGATGCCGAGTCAACCGTCTAGCATCAGCACACTCGCGCTCCAATGCTTGTTGATGCAGTTTTGCTGTAATTCACCGAGTACCACTGAACACTCGATCTTGTGCCAAAGGGAACCTGCGGCCTCCAGACCCTCGTGTGGTAAACCCTTCCTTAGTGTTATGCATGCTAAGGGGAAGTTCTCCAAAACTTCGCTATTGTGGCCTCCAAACCACTCTCGTACTCGTATTACCAAGCATGCTCAACAATGCTCGTACTCAGCACCTGCAACGCTCCATGCCTTTGTGGATCGCCATGCATCAGTACGATATTGTGCGCCTTCGTGTGTACGCCTATGTGACCGTACCACATTGCTCCTCAATGCATACTGCTTCACTGCATACCGCCCTTCTGCGCTCGTGTACGTACCCACTGTGTGCATCCCATCATATCTTGCACTGCTACCTGTACTCCATTATGCTCGCACTACTACAAGCTTCACGACGCTCTGCTACCGAGCTAGTGTCCTTTGTGACGCTTCTCCCTTGTAACGTACGTTTGAGCCTCCAGACTCCTGTAGATAACCTCCGTAATATCCACACATTATCGAACTCCTCCTGAAGTCCAGCCCCATTGATCATTCTCGAGCATCCAACTACCGTGTATGCACGATCATTCTCGATCACGGAATTTGGGGGTGTGATAGCAGCCATGCCGTCCATTTTCCTGCAATAAAACTAATTGATTATCGAAGAACATAAAACATATAATGTGCACCTGCTAAAATCAGAGAATATCATGCCTAGGATAGTTTTCAATAAATTAAAGAACACAATAAATCATAACTAGTAAGATAACGTGTAAATTTAACTACGTAGTGTTCAAGGTCAGTGACTATTTTGCAATATAAAACTTGAACAAATAATATTGAAGATGGATAGGATAGCGAGAGACAGCACTATGGCTTGTTCGGCTCAACGCCTACCCAAGTGCTACCTTAGCCGGGATAGACTTGGCACGGTTGAAGATGATCCCCTTGTACGGGTCACGTAGGCTGTAGGAAAGATTGATCTGTACCTCGGGCGGGATGTCTGGATGTAATACCTCCAACTCGTCCAAGATCTCTTTCCCACCTTTTTTATGGGTTCTTAGGTGTTCTTAGGGGTTCAGGCTCGGATTTGCTTCCATTGCAGCTCCAACATCTACGCGATAAGACACACCACATCCTCTCCAACAACTTGGAAAGTCGGCGGCACCGTCACTCTCGGATCGCTTACTGGCGACAATTGTCCTTATGAATCTCTATGTCTCATCCTACAACCTAAGCTTGCAATGAACCTCCCCCCTCCCTTAAAATCATATATACTTGTGCATATGACATGGACCAGATTAACTTAATTTGAGTACACCTTAGCACACTCTAGAATAACACATCATAATGTAGTAGTTACTGCAGCAAATAGTTCAACCTCTACAAAACTAAAGCACGTCAAGCTTATAAGTAATTGAATTAAGGACTTGAGCAATAACATCAAGCTATGAAGTTTAAGAATAGCAAATAATATTCAAATTGATATTAGTTGAACCAACTCGAGCAGATAGATTTAAGAAAAGCTCTAAATGTTTTTACAACATGTCTATTAGATCAAACAAAGTATAGTGGAAGCACTAAATGCAATTAACTTCAGAGATATGGTGCAACGAATACAAAAGTGAAGCATGTCAACTATGTAAGTAAATGGATTAATGGCATCCAAAATAAGACCAACTATTAAGAAAAGCCGTGAACATTGCCTCCAATATGCTTGGAAATGAAGAGAAAAAAATCTCCAACTGAAAAAACCAACTTTGCTAATTGCATCTAATGCTTTCAGTATGCTTGGAAATGAAAAGAAAAAATGCTCCAAACTGATATTAGCTTAACCAAATCAAGCAAACAAAATTAAGAAAGAGTTGAACATTTTTACAACAATCCATTTATATTGAACAAAGTATACTGGAAGCACTAGATACAATTAACATGAGAGATATGGTTCAACGAATAATAAACTGGAGCACATCAAGCATACAAGTAATGAATTAAAAGAATTAAGCAATAAGACCAACCTATTCCAATTCAAACACAAAATTTTAATAAAAAAGGTCTGAAAAAAATTTACAGATTAAACAAAATATAGATGCATCAAATAAAATATACAAATAAAAAAGTACACATGAACAGTAGATGCGACCATGTAGCAGCTCACAACCATAACTAATAACCAAGAAATGTAAGAGCGGATCAAGGTGCAAGGCTTGTTGAAAATACAAAACCATCCTCCAAGTCCAAGTGCATCCATCTCCGAAAAAGAAAAGGCACAATTTCAGATAGAATTAGCAATCATAGTAGTTCAAAATCCTGCTCATATAATTAAAATCTTCATGGAATTGCATGTCAGTCAATGAGAAGTGCGAGACCCACAAAAATAAATCCATCAAAGTGATATGAATAGTTGAAATACATCTTATAACACCAAACTCATCTGCAACTGGTGGCAGTAGCCGAGATGATCAGCAAACAAAGGTCAAAGCAACAGGAACAAAGCACATTCAGCTCATGTGGCATGTGCTAAAGCTCGTCGAAAACACAAAACCTTCCTCTAAATCTGAGGGCATCCATCTCCATAATAACAAATGTGCAATTTCAAAGAGAATTCTCAATCATAGCATCTCAAAAGCTTGCTCATATATCTAAAATCCTCATAGCATTGTAGAACGGCTGGCGTGACCGACGCGGAGGCCGTTGCGGCAAGGTTGGGTTTCCCGAAAATCCTAACCACAAGGACGTGGGAAGGGGGCGGATGTGGCGAGGGCATACACCCTATAAATAACCCCTAGGAGAAGGGGAACGCCATCCATCAGAACTAGCTCGCCTAACGGGAGCCCCCATCCAACTATATCCCTCCCTCTTTCTCGGTCTCTCGCTCTCTCGCAGCCAAAGCGCAAATGGCGTACCTCGACGAGATTCCTTCACTGGTATCAGAGCTCCAACGTTGTTGCGTTCCTCCGACGACGATCCCCTCCGACGATGCACCTCCATTCTTCCTCGACCACCGTCGCAACCGCCGTTCTTTTGAGAATGAGAAACCCTAACACGGAACCTTGAGGTATGCATTTGTTTTTGACCTATTCACGGGTTGCGTACAAATTTTGTTTAAAAAAATTATTAAAACTTGCCAGCCTGTCATTTGCCAACGCTACTTTTTCTTATTTTTTTGTCATCCACGTGCTCAATTCTTGTCGTATTAACGTTACTTGGTCAATTTTTTTATTTGTCATTCACATGCCAGTCTGTTATATTGATTAGTTTTAATTCAACGTTACATGATCCATTTTTTTTCTTTCTTTTTTTTGAATACATCTACCTCTGTTTTCCGTTAAATTTTTTGGGGGTTGGTTATTAATTATCCTTGTCCTAACTAATAGATTAAACACCTCTATAACTTTTTTTCACCAACTTACTCCAATATCATTGATATTCTATTTGATATTTTTAATTTGTTTAAAAAAACTTATTTAGTTTTTTTATTTCGTTGTTGTTTGTTGTTAAATTGAGTTGTTGATCAAATGGTTAAGATGTTAAAGTTTTTTTAAGAACGGTTTAGTTTTTTTAAGTTTTTAAGAACGGATTAGACAAAGTTACACTTTTTCCTTTATTTACGTTCATGCCCTTTCTTTCTTTTTGGAGCGAAGCGTCGTCCTTTTCTGTACACACGTTTTTTTTCTTTCCTACGTGTGTGTGTTTTGTTTTTAGACCGTGAATTTTTTTTGGAGGACCGTCATTAGACTAGCAACATTTATATAAAAAAAGGGAGCTATTGATTATCTTTATATTCCTTTGCTTAACTAAGAAATGTTAAACATTTTTTTATTGTGTTTATTTCACCTACTTATAACAGCATTGTTTTTGGTATTTTCTTTTATTTTTTCAATTCTGATGTTGTTAGTTTTTTTCTAAAAAACTCGTGTTCTCTTTAATAATATGCTTTAATCAAATCTTGTTAAAAAACGAATTGAATAAGTTTTTTTTATTTTTTTAAACTCTTTTTTTACCTTAAAAGGGGGTTACTATATTTTTTCTTTGTTAAATTTTTTTCATTGTTTTAAATAAATAGGACTTTATCTTGTTGATTTTTTCTTTTTCCATCTGTTTTGTTAAGTTTTAAATCTCTGCTTATTCCCACAAAATTGCATAATCTCATACAAACTTACATATTTATTTCTTTAGATCAACAAAAATGACAAGCAAAACCATTACGACTGAGGTAGGAAAAATTGAGTACCTTAACGGTACTAATTACGAATTATGGAGTAGAAAGATCTACTATGGCCTGTTGCACGATAGTATACACTCCATCATAGATAAACCCGACCCAACCTTATCTGAGAATCCAACTATGGAGAAAACTAGGTCCCGCAAACAGTGGGAGAAACCAGATAATAGGGCTAGGAACTTTATGCTGACCCACATGGATATGAACCTGATTCGGGTCTTTGAGACATGCGAATCAGCTTACGAGCTCTGGACCGCGGTTAAGGAGAAATATCACTCCAAATCCGAAGTGAGCGTCCAACTTCTTCTACACAAGTACAACTCGTGTAGAATAAAGGAATTTGAAAGCGTCCTCGAGCACGTGAACAAGATGATCATGATGGCCAAAGATCTAGCAGCTGCTGATTACGCAATTCCGGAGAGGATGCAGATCACAGCCATAGTAGGAAATCTCCCTCCGTCATTTGACATGGTTGCCACATCTCTGAGGATGAATGACAATATTAAGTCCGTGACGGACCTACTGCACATCTGGAAATTGAGCAGGACCTCTCTAAGCAAAGATCAAAAGCTGAGATCTTTGAGGTCGAAGAAGAAGAAGAAGCAAATGCCATGCACACGAAGAAAAGGTTGGGCTCCTCCAAAGCGAATTTCAAGGAAAGAGTGGGAAATACCTGCGTGGCTCTTCCTATGGTTGTGACAAATATGGCTATTTCAAAGTCAATTGTCTCAACAAGAAGAAGCCAGGAAATTCTAAAATGCCTGAAACCAAAGGTAAGAAGAAAATGGAATCCGCGGCTGTCATGGAGTGCAACTCTGTCATCACGGACAGTGATGGATGGTGGATCAACTCTGGAGCAACCAGACACATCGCCAAGACGAAGGAAGATATGGTGGACTTCAAGGAGCTGAGCAAAGGCGAACAGAGGATCTTCATGGGGGAACAACACCTACCTGGACGTGAAAGGTGTTGGGACGTGCAGACTTGACCTGAGGGATAGTATTATGGTACTGAATGGTGTACTGTATGCCTCAGGGATACGCCGGAACCTGATCTCTGTCCTAGTGCTGCTCAAGAAGGATTTTGAATTCCGCTTTTATAATAAGCGTGTCTCTATAGGCAAGAATAAGAAGATCTATGTGATGGAAAAGTTTGTACACGAGCATGACCTATTCTGTCTTCCTGTAATAAATTATGGTGAATCAATGAATGTCTCTTCTGAGTATCCCTTGTGTTGTTTGCCTGACTATGATTTGTGGCACAAGAGTCTGGATCATCCAGGAAATTCTAAGATGGATCAAATGATTAAGGCAAATCTGTTGCATAAGATCACGGATGTAAGGACATTGCCGTGCGAACACTATCTGACCGGTAAAATGACGAGAAAACACTTCTCAATCAGAATTCGGTCAACATAGTTACTAGGTTTGATCCATTCAGACATATGTGGACCACTGAGCGTTAGCACATATAGAAATAAGGAATACTTTATAACATTCATTGATGACTACTCGAAGTACTCTTATGTCTATCTCTTACGAAGAAAGTCGGAAGAACTTGAAACATTTAAGAGATATAAGACGGAAGTGGAGACCAAGACTGGAAAAACCAATCAAGACTCTTAGGACAGATAGAGGTAGGGAATATACCTCAAAGGAGTTTGAGGATTACTGTATTCAGACATGCATTCGTAGGCAGACTACAATGCCCTATACACCACAACAGAATGGTGTAGTAGAAAAAAAGAATTGAACTTTGATGAATGCAGAAAGGTGTATGCTTTCACCCACAGGACTCTCCAAGAAATTCTGGGGAGAGGCAGTGTTGACTGCAAACTATATACAGAATAGGATTCCCACAAAGTCCGTAGAATCAACGCCATATGAAATATAGAATGGTAGAAAGACCTAGTTGGGTCATCTCTGGAAATGGGGATGTGTAGCACATGTTCTGATACCGAGTCAGCTTAGAAACACGCTAGACTTCAGGACATTAAAGTGCAAGTTTATTGTGTATAGTGAGAATTCTAAAGGATATACGTTCTTCCATAAAACTAAAGGTCTGATCGAAAGTCGTGATGCTACTTTCCTTGAAATTCATCAAGAAAAGGAGCATGAAGTAGAGGAATCAAATCCTCTGATTGTATTACAGGACTATGAAGACGACTTGAGCATTAGACAAGAATTTGAGGATGATATCGATCATCCAAATATAGAGAATGAACCTATGGAATATGATGATCCTTTAGAGGAAGTGGGTGGATCCACACAACCCATGAGTATAATCGGTAACAAGAGATCTAGAACACAGCCTGCGTGGATGAAAGATTACCATTTCTATGGATGCGAGGCGCCGTGCTACACCGTGGATGAGGATGTCGCAAATTGTACAGATCCTGTATCCTTTGATGAAGCTATGGCTTTGTCTGAGTCGGAATCATGGTCGGCCGCCATGAGAGATGAGTTGGACTCAATCGAGCGAAATGGTGTTTGGGAATTATGTGATTTGCCGGAAGGTAGGCAATCCATAGGATGTAAGTGGGTATTCAAGAAAAAGTACCGAGTTGACGGTACTGTTGACAAATACAAAGCCAGATTAGTTGCCAAAGGTTATACTCAACAAGCTTGAATAGATTTCCAGGAAACCTACTCTCCAGTGGCTAAGTTTGCATCTATTCGGATGATTTTAGCCATAGTCGCATATATGGATTTGGAATTGTTCCAAATGAATGTGAAGACGGTCTTCCTTAATGGAGAATTATTGGAGGAGATTTATATGCGACAACCTGATGGATCTCAGGTTGAAGGTCAGGAGAAAAAAGTTTACAAGTTAAGAAAGTCGTTATATGGCTTAAAGCAGTCTTCACGGCAATGGTATCTCAAATTTCATGAGAAAGTTATTCAATCTGGATTTGTTTCAAATAAATTGGATAATTGTATGTATGTCATGAAGAGTGGGAGCAGGTTTGCAATCATGTCATTGGATGTAGATGACATTCTACTCGCATGTAATGACATACAAATGCTCAATGAAATCAAACAGAAATTGAGCAATGAATTTGAGATGAAGGACATGGACGAAGCATCCTATGTTCTTGGAATTCAAATAACAAAAGATAGGGACTCAAGGACATTGAGCCTTAATTAGGAAAGATATTTGCATACTGTGTTAAGGAGATTTGGAATGCAGAATAGCACTCCAGCTCCAACACCACTTGTGATGGGAAAGAGATTCAGTAAGAGTCAGTGTCCCGGAAAAGGGTAGAAACCTTTAGATGTACCATATGCACAGGCGGTGGGAAGTCTAATGTATGCAATAATGTGTACTCGACATGATTTAACTTATCCAGTAAGCTTAGTCAGTAGATATCAAAGCAATCCCGGTCCAGCGCATTGGGAAGCTGTAAAGAGGATTCTTCGATATCTGAAAGGGACAGTGCATCCGAAACTTGTGTATCAAGCAGAATCGCTTCAAGTGGTAGGCTACTCCGATGTTGATTTCGGAGGGGATGTGGATGATAGTAAATCCACATCAGGTTACCTGTTCATGTTTGGTGATGCAGCCGTTCCTTGGGGTAGCAAGAAACAAGGATGTGTATCTCGACATACACAGGAGGCTTAGTACATTGCATGTAGTATGGCTACCACTCATACGGTGTGGATCAGACGTTTTCTAGACAATCTAAGCCTTGAATTGGTCAAATGGCCAATTGAAATGTATTGTGACAATCAAGCTGCGATAAGCTTGATCAATAGTGGGGCTAATAGTTCTAAAGGAAAACACGTTGAGATTCAATATCACTATATACAAGATATTGTGGGGAAACAAGAAATCACGGTAACCTACATATCTACCAGTGACATGTTAGATGATTCCCTTACCAAGAGAATAATAGCAGGAACATACATTAAATATGTTGGTTTAATGGGACTCAGGAATGTTTGAGTCAAGGAAGAGGTTTTCATAGATAATGATCCTCACATGATAAATCTTCATGTATATACTACACGAATAGTGGGAGTATATATGTTTTGACCACTTCGGTCAAGTGGGAGATGTAGAATGGTCGGCGTGACCGACGGGAGGCGGTTGCGGCAAGGCCGGATCTCCCGGAAACCCTAACCGCAAGGGCGTGGGAAGGGGGCGGATGTGGAGAGGGCATACACCCTATAAATAACCCCCTAGGAGAAGGGGAACACCATCCATCGGAACTAGCTCGCCTAACGGGAGCCCCCATCCAACCATATCCCTCCTCTTTCTCGGTCTCTCGTTCTCTCACAACCAAAGCGCAAAGGGTGTACCTCGACAATATTCCTTCAAGCATTGCAGGTCAAGCAACGATAAGTGAAAGATCCACAAAAAAGGAATGCATCAAAGTGATATGATTAGTCAAAATACATCTTATAACACCGAGCTCATCACCAACATGCGGTAGTAGCCCATATGATAAACAAACAAAGGACAAAGCAATAGTAATAAAGCGGATTCAACACAAGTAACATGTGCTAAGACTTGTCGAAAAAATCTTCCTCCAAATCTGAGGGCATCCATCTCCATAAAAGAAAATGCGTAATTTCGGGGAGAATTCTCGATCATGGCAACTCAAGAGCTGGCTCATACAATTTAAATCCTCATGACATTGTAGGTCAAGCAGTGATATGTGCAAGAACCGTAAAATTGAATGCATCAAAGTGATATGAGTAGTCAGAATATAATACCAAGATATTCACGAATAGGTGGTAGTGGCCCAGATGATCAGCAAATAAGGGCAAAGCAAGAGGAACAAAGCACATTCAACACAGGTGGCAAATACTAAGCCTTGTCTAAAATATAAAATGATCCTCCAAATCCAAGGCATCCATTTACAGAAAAAGCAAATGCATCGGAGAGAATTCTCAATCGTAACTGCTCAAAAGCTTGCACATATAATTCAAATCCTCTTGGCATTGCAGGTCAAGCAGTGAAAAGTGCAAGACCGACAAAATGATGAGCATCAAAGTGCTATGAGTACTTGGAATATATCCTATAAGTCCAAGCTCATCGACAACAAATGATAGTAGCACATATGATCAACAAACAACAACCAAAGTATGAGGAACAAATCACAATTGGCTCAGATGGTAGGCGGATAATCAGTATACATTACACAAAGTCAACATAATGCTCATTTCCAGATAGAAGTATCCAAATTTGCATCTATAAAGCTTGATCAACCCATAAAGACATCAAGAGGTTTCATTCAAGTTCCCACATCCAGCAAACATCTATTACCCATAATTTTCAACTAAGTAATGTCTTGCAACATCAAGACCAAACCAATTTCATCCTATTTATCAAAACTTCCAGCGTAAACATCCAAAAACTAGCATGATTGGCCAAAACAAATACGAACCACACCACCATAAACATTAATCATGTCAATCATAAAGCAAAAATTGTAAAGCAATAAAAGCACATAGTGAAATTTGTCATGCTCAACAACAAAAAGGATATTCATTTCGAATCAATGCCTGAAAAACTACATATTAAGGGTAGAAATCTTCAAGCAAGAATAAAGATAGATCAGATATCTCTTAATCCAAAAAGCCCACAAGGTCGACGATATGTGAATGCAGAAGCACAATAAGAAGATATCAATATTTAGTCATGATGCGCGCTCAGATCCCTTTTTCCAAATCCTTTTATAAGTATTCATGGGGGTCACTGAAACCCTAGATTCCATGTCAGAAGACATGGTAGAGAAGATAACACATGCCCAAGGACATCACGCTCCTATCGCGGAAGGTTGTGGGAAGGACTATATAGCAAAGTGGTCCACCACCCACCACCATTGAAGGTGAGTAAAGGCCATCCGTGACAAGATTCACCCTTCGCATGTAGCAAGGGCGACCTTGCAAAGTATGAAGCAAAAGGAGACAATACACGGCAGGGGAGGGGAACATCATACGATGGGAGGAGTGTGTGTGAGGGGATGAGAAGAGAGCCGTTGAGGTGGAGGGAGGAATAAGGCCCATGGTTTTTGTCGCTCGAAGAGGGTCAACGGAGAGGGAGAGCGGGAATAGCCGTACAATCGTAGAGAGGAGAGAGGCGGGGAATATACCATATATCCCTTATTTCCGAATCTATTTTCCAACAGAACATGTTCTTATTATCTAGCTTATTTGACTTTTTTTCTTGATATTGGATTTTTAAAGTATATGGTGAAATTTGGATTGTGTGCATATGTGTGCATTTGTTCCATTGGTGGAAGAAAAATGAGAAGGATGGAGTGGTTTTTTACGAGCTTTATGTACGTGTGTTTTAGTGAATGTCATTTAGATATGTGATAGCATATTGTAAAGGACAAATATGTGGCTATTGTGAGATATTGTGCTCATGTATGGTTTTATATGTTTTCAAAGAAAATTGGATTTTGTGGTGTTTATATATGTGAATGTTATATAAATATTTGCTTTTATGTGTTGATTGTGTAGTATGCGAATATTACGATACTTACAATGAGAATAGTAGTATGAACATATTGTGGGAGAAAAAGAAAAGAGTTTTACGAGGGGAGAAAGAGAGACAGAGGACATATTATGCATGACAAGATAGTATCATGTTATATTCTTAGGTTTTTTTACACATACATCTCTTTGAGATTATATAATTACAATTATGTCTCTACCTTTTTTGCAATAACACTTTGTGCTCTTTATTCTCATAAAATTCACAATACTGCCTTTTAGTTAAGGTAAAATACATGAATGAGTGTAATAACACAAGGGCAGTGTCGTGAATCTTGTAAGGATATATGTGCACAAAGTGTTATTCCAGAAAACAAAGTTAGAGGCATAATTATAATTGTAGTTTCTTGGATGGGCACAAGTGCAAAAAAACCCTATATTCTTTTGACAAGTGTGAGATCTTGCCCACCCTGATTAATTGTGAGAAAAGCTTTGTTGTTGTTGTTGTAAGTGTGAAATCTTGCCAACGCCCTTCGGTCTAACAAGCATGCTAATTGTTTTCATGATTTTGATGGATAAAATCTTTTCATTCTTGTGATATCATTTCGTGATGGTTTTCATTGTCAACATATTGATCTATTCAAAGAATTGGGCCAACACCTGATACATGGAAACCTTACAAACTCATAAATTACAGATCGAATTTAAAGATTTGTAGGTTTGATTTAACAATGTAGCTTTTATAGAGGAGAACCTCTGCAGGCAGAGTCTGCTTCAATCAATCTGAGCCGCACAATCTTGATTGAGCGGTCACACGAATTTCCATGGTATGAGCCAACAAAAACAGGGAATTCGTGCGAGCCGCTCGATCAGCGGAATCTGCAGTACTGCAGAGGAACTACTCCCATAGCTTTTATGGGATATGTGGTGTCCATAGAGGATACCTCAGTCGATCTCTTTGGTTATCCTTGGGATGCATGGAAAGCTGATAGACAAGTAATCAATTTTTCAACAGGTAAGATGGCGAGTAAGTTGTTTGTTATGATGTTTGGATGGTGGGTTCGTTGTTAGGAGGGTTTGTTATGAGTGAATTTATTGGATTACGAAGAATGATTGATTTTTGAATGTATTATTACGAGTGGAATGTGGAGGTGATGTTATAGTTGTTTTTTCTTCCTTATTGCAAGTTGGAAGAATGATTCATTTTTGAATGTGTTGTTATAAGTGGAATGTATTTTGAAGAAACTGTATTTTTCTCTTGATGTGAGTTGGAAGAATGGTTGGTTTTTCAATGTAATAATAGTTTCTTCTTAGTGCGATGTTTTATTGGCAATAGAGTGGTTGTGTTATATTTTGAATAGTGTTGGGGAGCCTACACACTTGTGTAGGTAACTTTCCTATATCCATCCTTTTTTCTCTCAGAATTTTTCTATTTTTTTGAAATAAATCCTTAGAGGATTTATTTAAAATATTAAGTGGAATATGTGTTTAAAATTTTGTGTAAAAATGACTTTTCTAACATGTCCATCAGAAGAGGTCGATTCCAGCTAATATGAGACTGTTAAAATTTGATTGTCTCGAGGGATAAGTTAGAAGTCTCAAAATAAATTGAATTCAGAATGATGCTATGGTAATATATTGTGATCTAAATCCTCAAGGATTCAATTCAAAAAAATCAAAAAAGAGAGGAGAAAATAGGCAGGTGTAGGAAACTTACCTACACGAGTATAAACTCTCTTTTCCATGTGTGTGTAATTTATTATAAAGGTATATGTTTCTTAATTTTAATTTTCTAATGTATGTAGTAGAAAATAACGAATTTGATTGAAAAACTGTATATATTTGATTGGCTTCAAGGAAACAACATTTTTACTTTAAACATATTAGCTAAGACTTTCCGATTGGTATGCCAATTTTTTTTTGTAAGTTAAGTACTTTTTATAGATGCACCGCCATTTTTTGTTTGTATTTTATAACCATTATTGTTTTATAGTAGGAAATTAAATTGTATTTGAAGATAAATTATATACAAAATGCGTTTGTACATACCAAGGTTTTAAAAGCCGAACCGAACCGGTCGGTTCAACCGGTTAAACTAAGAACCGGAAGAAAAATGGTCCAACCACACGGTTTTTATTCAGAAATTCAAAACCAATCAAAATCATGTTGGACCGCTTAAACTCGGGTTGAAACAATTGAACCAAACCACCGGTTCAACCATCCATTTTTGACAAAAAAAATAAATTTTGATAATTTAATAAAATGTAAACTTTCAAAAATTATTCATAATCTAGTCTCATTCTAATCCATAATATAATACTCCATTACTCTTCTCCTTCCACATGTATCAATGACCCATTATCACCTCTCACTTTCTACCATACAACCATGGCCTCTTGTCTCACATGTTATGTGTGTTTGTCTACTTCAAACAACGATAAACGAAGAATATATCATAATTATACTATGAGAAGTAATAAATTAAAAATAGTTATTATTAACAAAAGTTCAAATAGTTTTAAAAGTGTTAATTTTTATGCATCACATACACGCATGAATTTTACAAAATATGTTTATTATGCTCTTTTGATTTTTTTCTAATAACATTTACATCCCTAACATTTAGCAATGTCTCTTGTACTCCTATATTCTTAAAAGAATCCACAATATTATTCTTATATTAGTATAATATAGCACATTTATACTAATAAAATGCCACTACTATCCATTATGTAAAAATACATAGGGGTGCACAATTGTAAAAAAGGAGCATAAGTGTTAATGGAAAACTAGGAATGACACAAGTATATAGATCCTTTAAAGATATGATCCATCATTTTTCATATTTATTTGTATGATACTACCGGCCTAAATCAATTCAACCTGGTTAAACCATACGAACCAAAGCAACAATACAACGGTTTGTTCTTTTCTGATTTTTATGAACTGCTGACGTCATCACCGATTCAACTGGTTGGTCCCATCGGTCCGACCATAAAAACCAAAAATTGATACTTGTTCGATTTGATGTCTGGTGCGGTTTTTAAAATCTTGGTACATGCTCCTTTGAAAAAACTTTCTGTACATATGTATATTATATAATAAGGCTAAATCCTTGAGTTGATGCATTCATTTCATTTTATTTATTGTTTATTTTTTTATAAACAGAAAATCTGAAAATACATCTTGTATTCTTTTATTATAAATAAAAAGATCATGTACCATAATTATTTTATTTGAATTTACAAAATAAAAAAACATATAAATATTAAATTCATCCATATGATTAGATGAATCAACATGATGCAAATTTACCCATAAGAAGAAAAATATAAAATGGACTGTAATGTTGGTAATGTAACTGTAATGTTGGTAATGTATTATCGCCTGCAAAGTATAAAAAGAACAATCATGTAGCATGATCATTAATTCCAGCCAATTATATAAATGGTATGTTCAAGAAATCAGTATAAAAAATAAGAGTTTTATACATTTGTGCCCCTCCAAGATTCTGCAATTACAGTTATCTCCATACCTTTTTCCAATAAAAAATATGTCGTGTTCTTAAAAAAATGCAATACCGCCTTCCTGTCTTAAAAAAATGCAATACCGCCTTCCTGTTAATGTAATGTAAGAACATAAGTGCAATAACGGAGGATAGTACTATGAATTTTGCAAAAAATGTACGGGCACAAGTGTTATTGCAAAATGGCTATACCTGTAATTGCCGGATTTCGGAGGGAGAGGGAGTACATGTTGGACAAGCGAGCCCACAACAAGCCATTAAGCAATAGATGTTATTGCAAATATCATTCCCTAATCTGAAATAAAGAATAACTAATTTGCATAATAGGTCCCTAAGTATAATTAGGGTTATGTACCATGGCCATCTTGATGATCATACAGTTGTTGATTCAATTATTGAATCATAGTGGTTGGTGCTTGGATGAAAATCTAAAGAGTTAGATTGAGGGGTCATCAAGCACCATCAAATGATTGTTAAGAGATGATCTCCAACCCGAGTAGGAGATGGAAATCCTTTCTCGATTGACTGATATCTGACCAACCTCTTAATGCAGGTCCTCTGCATGGGAATAGAGTTTCAGAGGTATCAGATTAGTCAGGTCAAAGAGTTCACTTAACGAGATCGAGATAACCAAAGACCTATGCCGTATGTTGTCACGATATAGGCATGCATCCTCTGATCGGAGACAGATGTATTACTATATGTCTGAGTATGTACATTTGGCAGACCAATAGGTTGATGACCTAACCAAGGTCTATACACCAGCGTGTTGGTGTGCATGCAAGGGCATATGAGTAATATGATCTCTCAAAGGGATCATACAGTTTCATTGCTGAACCGGAAGACATGAGCTCACTCATGAGATATTGGAAAGAATCAAATTCCACGCATGATCATCTCGCTTTGGAAGCTTGCCTGAATTTATAAGGTTTGATATATATGCTTTTGGAAAGTATATGGTCTACAACTAGGTATAATATATGCTTTTGGAAAGTATATTATCGATATCGATTCCCAATGATCGAATGAGAACCTTAATCATAAAATCCTGAAGGAGACAGTCTAAAAGAGATCTAAAACTTTGAATTTGTTCTGGGTCTTCCAGTATACAAGATGTACAGGTATTAGGAATACCTAAGGATGTTGTAATCATAAACGATTTTATAACCATGACGCTTCCATTCCTAGGGAGTGATGAAACATGTATGGATTTTAGTGACTCCTTTCATACAAAAGTAATCTGATCTTAATCCAAATGTTTAACATTGATCTGAATGTCATTCAGATGTAATAAGAAGATTAGATTTGCGATCTTGATTTAATCAAGCATCTATGGGAGGTCCGCAAGATCTGGATTTGAGATGTGATCTCAATATCCAAGTCACTATACGGGGAACAATACAATCGCCATGTCCTTATCTCCAAGTATCCGTGGAGAAAGCGCATAATCCTTGAAAGAGTTTATGGATAATTTCATTGTTGATATATTTATCCAAGCATTGAGATTGATAATTAAATGTGATTTAATTATCATCAGTAATATGAATTTGATTAATATTAATAGGAGAGTTATTTGAGATAATTATATGTGATTTAATTATCAAAGATGTGAATAATGTGAATGTGATTCATATTATTTGGGCACATGTGAATAGAGATCCAAGATGATTAAATGTGATTTAATTATCATGGATATGAATAATGTGGATATCACTATCCATATTATTCAGGTATATTATAAATGTGATTTATAATGTATTAAAGAGAGAAAATTGTGAATTATATTTGTTAAATAATTATTGATGTGAATTGGATTACATTGGATGATTAATTGAAAATATAATTTACATTTTATTTTTGGGATGTGAATGTGGTTCACATTTTTTTCAATGGCATGATTGCAATGTTCACAAGATAATTATGAATTATTTTTGTGAAATATTTTACAATAAATTTTGTAAATCTTGGAGATATCATGAGATGATGAGATATCATGAGATAATGAGATCTCATGAGATGTTAAGAAAATGGACCTATTCCATCTCAAAGGAGTAGTCGCCCCCCAGGGGATATGGTCAATCTCCTTATTATCTCCAAGATTAGTCAAAAGTGGTTTAATTTTGACTTGATTTATATTGATTTATCAATATATATAAATTTAAATTAAATAAATTGTTGTTGTGTCTTTATAACAACATCATGGACATTGAAATAAACACAAATCAATCTCGACCATTGATTTTGTGTTGTCCATTGATTGAGATCCATAGATCCCAAGACCCTATATAAGAAGAGGCAACTCTTGCTCTTCAAGTGACAAGTTTACTACAACAACATATGCTCTCTCCCTCTCTCTCTACATGCCAAATGCTCTCTCCCTCTCTCTCTTGTGGTCGTCCACCATGGAGCCCTTGAGAGAGTCGTCGTCGCCATAGCATCATTGTTATGCTGTCGGAGTGTTTACTCGTGGATCTCCATCTCTTTTGGTGCACATCTCTCATGAAGAAGACATCGGATCTTGTGTGACGAGATCAGGAGATTCTCCGCTTGGATCATCAACATAGATTGCGAGGAGCACGCGTCTCATCAACGCGTTCGCAAGCTCTCCTCCGTCGGATCGAACTTGAGACAAGAGGTCTCTTCATTTAGAGATTCGATCGCAACCACATTTCTAGAGGTAACATTAATACCTAATTGTGGTTTACATGAAATAATCCGAGAAAAGTTCTTGAATCATGTGGTTTCATCACATTAAATTTTTTTTAAATTCTGCTTCATCAAGCCACTAGTGCGACTAGTCGCTCCGATCGCATACGATGCGATCCTCACGCTTCCGTGATGCATTTAAGTATATCCCCATATCCTTCAAGTGGTATCAAAGTCACATTTGAGGTTTTGGATACGATCCATGAATCTAGGAAGACTTGATCTCATTAGGTTCGTGAAAGTTTTATCATATTCCAATTTTCGCAGCCCTGTTTTGTGATAAATTTCGGCCATGTTTAAAACGTTTAAACACAAAAATTTTAAATTAGAAAATGTTCCCCATTAAATAAGGAAAATATAGGATTTGAGTTTACGTGATTTAGAGTCCGATAACTCAAGATATAATCATTTTAATGATCATATATCCACTGTTTCAGAGATGGCGAATCATGAAGAATTAATGAGTTAGTTACTGCTTTGACATGCCTAGAAATGTATAATAATCACTTGAGTTCTGTTTTAAATCAAATTAACAAACTTTAGAAACTAATTTTGCATAATTTGGATTTAAAATTATTGAGATATGTTAATTTTAGTAAGTGAGGGTCACGGCTGGAAATTGCATACTTATCATGAACCATGTGATTGTCATTTAATTTTTATAGAAATTAATGGTTGATTTTTTGAGATAATTATTGATAAATATTTGTGAAATATTTTAATATGATGATTATTTCATTAAATGACATCGCCTCAACCAATAATTGATTAGATGTGATGTAGATCACAAATTGATTACGTCATACACTTTCCAACAAACTTGTTGCTTAAATAGGTTTGGGGATTTGTTTAGCAAATCTCCTTATAATATTAATCAAAATGGTTTTGATTATTACTATATGGTATAACTTCAGTTGAAAAATCGATTATCATCTCAAGTACAAAGTGATTAACTTGGCATTATCTTTTTCTGAGGCGGATATGGTGTCTAGTCGGGGAGCATTGGGGTGGCAGGTTGCACCATGTGCGGTCTGTCTCACTCCCGTCGGTACTGACCATGATAGCGGGTAGAGAACATATAATGCTTGAGAGATCAGGATGTATTTTTCTAATTTTTAAAATTTGAAATAATATGTATTTGAGATAATACCATATTTCAAGTAACAATATAAAATATTTGTTGGATATTAATTGGATCATTAATTTAATATGATTAGATTAATTGGAATCCAATTAAAATACTATATTATGAATAGAGATGTTATTTCCCTTGAAAGAATTAATTATGTTAATGTGATTCATAGTAATTAATTAAAATTTGAGCATGATATGGAGGATCACATAAGTGATATCTATGGTCTCCCGTCAAGGCAAAAGGTTCCGTCGTCAGAGATTGTATGTCAGAGACGCAAGTCCGAAGTGACAACTCTTGCATACAAGCCATTTGAATCGGGCTCTTTGCTTCTCGAAAGAGTAAGGACGTATGTGTAGTGACCCCAATATCGGGTCCTCATATTATCGGGACGATATTGGATTGCGCATAGCGGGTTGTATTCATGTTGACGGTTGGTTCAATTAATGATGGGTCAACATCATTTTTAGGGGTGGTGGGCCGGGTATTAAAGACTGAATTGGGAGATGCAAGTTGGACTTGCAAAGAGGAATGTATTCCCGCTTCTTTTTATCCGATTACAGGTTCTTATATTATTGGGACGTGACAAAGATAAGAAAGGAGATCTCGGATCTTGCTTAAGATATAATGGTAAGTATATCTCTTGCATTGAAAGTGATTAAGGGAATGAACTTTCAGTATTGACAAGGCGAGACAACTTTGATATAAAATTCCTAAATCAAAGTAAAATATGTATATATATATATATGCAAATTTCTTATTTCAGACAATCCTTCATTAAATCCTCTCGGTACTATACTCAATAATAACCACTAAAATATCATGGATTGGATCCATAATCAATATATTGTACTTGCAATTGGACACATAATGTATGTGGTTGCAATGTGCAAGTTTTCTCATATAATGAGGAATGACAATTAAATAGACAATATGTCTACAACCTTATGGTTTGTATGTCTCTATAGTCTTGATCTCTCATTAGAATGTACTTTGGAAGTGATATGTCGGTGATGACCGTAATTGTCAAACAATCCTTGTAAAATCTAAGAAGATGTTCTGGCATACATATGTGCTCTCGATATTTAATTATGAATGACATGGTTCACTGCATCATGCAGAATGGTGGCTCTATAAGAGATGATATATTCAAATGTTTGAGTACCTACCTGAACCTGAGTCTTTAAGTGTTAAGATGTATGTAGATATGATGAGAGTCATCATTCTACTATCTACGCTCTAGTCATTCATGAAACTTCATAATATTCATATTGTATACATTGAATGAAGCATGTATAAATGTTGAAGCACTCTTATATTGAAATCTTTTTGAATTCAACATAAGAGATCCTTTGTCTTAAGCAATGGTTGTTTATACATGAAAGGAGCGTAGTGGAGGAATGGGTCGGACCTAGAAGGAAAGCTAGAAAGTTGATTGAACTTTTATGGTTTCCACACGTATGGAATCCAAAGAGTTGGATAAATGCCAATACTGCAACAAGCTGATGTGTTGATAGTATGACTATCAAGTCTATCTAGGATCCTTAGAGAAGGATTCAAATAGTGCATTGAAATAATCTATATTTAATCATTGAAATTGACTTTCTTATTTGATAAGACCAAAATCTAATAATTATATCTCATTCTTCTAGTAACACTTGCAATTGGTTGGACATGTTTTAGAAGACTAGAAAATTGATCTTAAGGTTTAATAGTCGTCTACATGGATATTGATGCAATTGTTGCAACAATCTCTATTGGATTGATAAACTTACAGTGGGAGAGCCCATAGTCTTAGAGAATATCTCTACAACCTTGACATTAGAATATACTTATAGTTTATTTCTAAATGAAAATAAACATGAATTCTGAGATAGACCTATCATAAAGAGTTATGATGGACATATTTCTGAAAGTAATCTAACATCGAGAGGGCTCTACTAGATTAGAAAATTAATGAATAGTTCGTTAATGTTTCTAAATACTGAAAATTAAACCTTATAAGATCAATAGGAGGATGAATATCATTTGATAGTGATATGGCATCGAGTCTTGGACATATATATGTTGATAAGATCAATAGATTAGTATGAGATGAAACTTTAGATTGTCTAAAGGTTCAAAACTTACATACTTCCGAATAGAGATTCAAAGTAAAATGTCTAATACACCTTTCTCTGTGAATGGTGTTAGATGCCAATGTATTCAAGCTCATACATATTGATGTATGTGAATCATCTATATCATAATAAACGTTGATGATATGTGATATCATTAGATGATTATTAGTGATATGAGATTTCTTCTCTTCACCTTAGAAAGCTTTAAAATGTTCAAAGATTTCACGATTTTGGTGTGGAACCAAAGTTTGAAGGAAGATGAAATGAATTTGATCTATCCTAGGTAGCAAGTACCTATTAGATGAATTAAAGGAATGCCTTATGGTGATATGAATATCTTTCCTATCTCACTCCTCCAGATACACCTAAACTCAATAGAGTTGTAGGGAGATACATTTGGATCATGTGTGACATGATTTGATCAATGATGAATATTAGCGTAATTACCTCTTAATTTCCAAGGTAAATATGTAGTAGAGGCTACAATATATATCCTTAATAATATTTCATGCTAGTAAATTGGAATCATGCACCAGAGAGTGCCACTTCATTAGGAAAATAAAGAATGGTATTAGATACCTACTTTATGACCTTGAGATTCCTAAAATATTTCATCTCCAAGGATATGATTCTTAGATAATGAAACTCTTCCGATAATCAAGATGAAAATGAAGTAAAGGAACTCATTTAATCTTGAGAAGATAATGAGGCTCCTAAATCAGAAACTAAAAGGAAAATTAAAGATGAAACACTCATACCTCTTCAAATGAGTTTGAGGATGGATTCCATGTGTCTGAGAAATCTGACAATGATCGAATTCCATGAGATGAATCTTCTAAAGATCGTGTCATGGAAAGATGGATGTTAGCAATAAAGTCTAAAGTAGACTTCATATGCAAGTGTTGTATATGGACCCTTTCAGGATCCACCTATAAGGGTTAAACCAGTTAGGTATAAATGGATCTTCCAGAGAAAGAGGGAACCTGATGAGAAGGTAGAGACCTTCAAAGAACGGCTCGTAGCCATGAGCTACACATCGAAGAGAATACATTGCTTGCAATGAGATTTGCTCTTCAGTGACCATGCTTAAACCCATCAGAATATTGCTAATTATAGCGACACAAGTTGACTATGACATCTTCAAGATGTGAGTCAAGATTACGTTCTTCTATGAACACCTCTTTGAGGATATTCATATGAAGTAGCTCTAGGGCTTCATAGTTGAGGAAAGCAAGTTGTACAAGCTAAATAACTCCATATGTGGTCTCGAATAAGCTTCATGTAGTTGGAACATCAGATTTGATGAAATCATAAATGCTATGATATCAGATATAATCTTGATGAACCATGTGAAGCTGAGTGGGAGTTCCATTGTGTTCATCATGCTAAATGTAGATAATATCATAATCATTTTGAATGATATAAGGATGATGATAATAAGCATTTTTATAGTTTTGTTATATCATACCTCGAGATACGATCTCAAGGAAACCTCGTAAGATCTTAATTCTGAAAGTGTTGAAAAGCAAAGAGAAGAAGGCATTAGAGTCGTCACATTAGTGATATACCTTGGATTATTCCATTCTTGAGAAACCCCAAGGAAGGCTTCCTTTCCTTAAGATATGAAACTGACCTATCTATAAGGATAGCACCTCAAAGAGTTGAGGAAGTGAATGCTAAAACTTCTTACTCTTATGCATCAGTTGTGAGAAACCGGGTGTATGCTAGATGTGTATAAAAGCCAAATGTATGTCATGCAGTGGGAGTAGTAAACTGTTGCTAATCCTACTAAGGTGATAAAACCCTTGATTGCAGTAATAACAAAATCTTCGAAGATGAGAAAACTTAGAGATAGTGATATCAAAGTCTTGTCTTCAAGAAATTAAGACTTTATAGATAAAGATCTAAAAGGTCTTGATTGCAGGTACCATAGGAGATAGAAATCTCCGGGAATAAGGGTATTATGATAAGGATAATGAAAATTACATAGTGGTTATAATAATTATTGAGATGTAGTGTCGAGGACACTGTAAATAACAAAATTAAGTATTGGTTGCATAAGATGCAACATTCGCATTAGACGCGAGCACTGTTACTAGGGATACACATGTCGTAAATGGATTTGGTGTAGTCTCTCGAGAACAGAGTGACTGATTAGCTTACCTAGCTATTTTTTCTGAATAGCGTATGATTGTCACATGAGTGCGGGTGTAAATGATTAGCCCATTAATGACTCTTTGGCTAGTGGGAGATTGTTGGACAAGCGAGCCCACGACGAGCCATTAAGCAATAAATGTTATTGCAAATATCATTCCCTGATCTGAAATGAAGAATAACTAATTTGCATAGAAGGTCCCTACGTACAATTTAGGTTATATACCATGGCCATCTTAATGATCATGCAGCTGTTGATTCAATTATTGAATCATAGAGGCTGGTGCTTCGATGAATATCTAAAGAGTTAAATTGAGGACTCATCGAGCACCATCAAATGATTGTTAAGAGATGATCTTCAGCTTGAGTAGAAGATGGCAATCCTTTCTCATTTGGCTGATATCTGACCAACCTCTTGATGCAGGTCCTCTGCACGGGAATAGAGATTCGAATGTGTCAGATTAGTTAGGTCAAAGAGTTGACTTAACGAGATCGAGGTAACCAAAGACCTATGTCGTATGCTATCACGATATAGGCACGCATTCTCTGATCGGAGACAGATGTATTATTATGTGTCTGAGTATGTACATTTGGCAGACCAATAGGTTTATGACCTAACCAAGGTCTATACACAATGACATTGGTGTGCATGCAAGGGCATATAAGTAATACGATCTCTCAAAGGTATCATACAAGTTCATTGTTGAACTGAGAGACATGAGCTCACTCATGAGATATTGGAAAGAATCAAATTCCACGTGTGGTCGTCTTGCTTTGGAAGCTTGAATGAATTTATAAAGTTTGATATATATATATATATATATATATGCTTTTGGAAAGTATATGATCAATACCTAGGTACGATATGTGCTTTTGGAAAGTATATGATTGATACTGATTCCCAATGATCGAATGAGAACCTTAATGATAAAATCCCGAAGGAGACAATCTAAAAGAGATCTAAAATTCATATATGTTCGGGGTCTTCCAGTATGCAAGATGTGCATGTATTAGGAATACCTAAGGGTGATGTGATCATAAATGATTGTATAACCATGACGCTTCCATTCTGAGGGAGTGATGAAACATGTCTGGATTTTAGTGACTCCTTTCATTGAGAAGTAATATTATCTTAGACCAAATGTTTGACATTGATTTGAATGTGATTCATATGTAATGAGAAGATTAGATTTGCGGCCTTGATTTAATCAAGCATCTATGGGAGGTCCGCAAGATTTGGATTTGAGATGTGATCTCAATATCCAAGTCACTACATGTGGAACAATACAATTGCCATGCCCTTATCTCCAAGTATCCACATAGAAAGCGCATTATCCTTGAAAGAGTTCATGGATAATTTCATTGTTGATATATTTATCCGAGCACTAAGATATTGATAATTATATGTGATTTAATTGTCATGAGTAATATGAATTTGATTCATATCATTAGGAGAGTTATCTGAGATAATTAGATGTGATTTAATTATCAAAGATGTGAATAATGTGAATGTGATTCATATTATTTAGGGACATGAGAATAGAGATCCAAGATGATTAAATGCGATTTAATTATCATGGATATGAATAATGTGGATAGCACTATCCATATTATTCAGGTATATTATAAATATGATTTATAATATATTAAAGAGAGCATATTATGATTTATATTCATTAATTAATTATTGATGTGAATTGGATTCACAATGGATGATTAATTGAAAATATAATTTGCATTTTGTTTCTGGGATGTGAATGTGATTCACATTTTCCCAATGGTATGATTGCAATGTTCACAAGATAATTATGAATTATTTTTTGTGAAATAATTTACAATAAATGTTGTCATAATCTTGAAGATATCATGAGATGATGAGATCTCATGAGATAATGAGATCTCAAGAGATTTTGAGGAAATGAACCTATTCCATCTCAAAGGAGTAGTCGTCCCCCTTTTTAGGGGATATGGTCAATCTCCTCATTATCTCTAAGACTAGCAAAAGTGATTTAATTTTGAATTGATAGATATTGATTTATCAATATGTATTAATTTAAATTAAATCAATTGTTGTTGTGTTTTTACAACAACATCATGACCATTAAAATAAACACAAATCAATCTCAACCATTGATTTTGTATTGTCCATGGGTTGAGATCCATGGATCCCAAAACCCTATATAAGAAGAGACAACCCGTGCTCTTCAAGTTACAAGTTTACGACAATGACATATGCTCTCTCACACTCTCTCTACATGCCAAATGCTCTCTCTCTCTCTCTCTCTCTTGTGGATGTCCACCATGGATCCCTTGAGAGAGTCGTCGTCGTCACAGCATCGTTATTATGTTGCTGGAGTTTTTGCTTGTGGATCCCCTTCGGTGCGCCTCGCTCGTGAAGAAGACGTAAGATCTCGTGTGACAAGATTAGGAGATTCGTCGCTTGGATCATCAACATAGATTGCGAGGAGCATGCGTCTCATCAACACGCTCGCAAGCGTCTCCTCCGTCGGATCGGACTTGAGGCAGGAGGTCCCTTCGTTTAGAGACTCGATTGCAACCACTCTTCAAAATGTAACCTTAATACCTAATTGTGATTTAGATGAAATGATCCAAAAAAGGTCTTGGATCATGTGGTTTCATCACATTAGATTTTTTAAATTCCGCTGCATCGAGCAACTAGTGCGACTAGTCGCTCCCGATCGCATACGATGCGATCCTCATGCTTCCGTGATGCGCTTAAGGATCTCCCCATATCCTTTAGTACAAATGTAAACACCCAAAAAAATTAAAAAATTTATATAAATGAATTGAATATGTCAACTGTTCGACTTAAATATAAGGGATTTTTACCCGACAGACCCTATAATCATTGTGAAATATTTCTACGACCTCTGAAACAACCTAATTCCACCCTCGACCCCGTAAACTTGCTAACCCTTACCCCATGAACCTTGCAGTTAAGTCCTATCCATTGGACTGTTAAAATTAACTAGATTCCATTAATTTCTCATATATAATACTCTTTCATTTTGAAAAATTACAATTACTACCCTTTTTACCTTCTCCATCCCTCCCTCCTCCTCCTCCGCTCCCTCACCTTACACCGTCTCCCCTCCCTCATCTCCCTCTGCCTCCCCTCTCGCTTTCCCCTCCTCCTCGACCTCCGCCTCCCCTCCCTCCTCTACTCCACCGACCACACCCCGCTTTGCAACCCCCACTTCCTACCTGCCGACCCTGCCCTCCTCATTATCGCCCGATAATACTCCAATCTCTGCAGCTTCTCCATCCCCGCCACAACATCCCCCTCTGCCCTCCTCGAACTCACCCTATCTTGCCCCCACCCTTTAGGGCCACGATATCCACCGATGCACTTACGCCTCCCTCCGCCCCGTCTCCGCCTTCCGCAACCTCCAGATCCTCTGCCTCATCGTAAGGTACAAAGGTGGTGCAATTCTTGCACCCAATTTAGCAGACGGGTGATGAACGTCAAATTTGCCTCTTTAAGAATGAATAATTATCGTAGTATAGGAGGTCAATTTGGTTCGTAAAAAACCACAAACTTTGAATGTTGTGGAGTATTTATACTTGGCAAGTCTACCAAGGTCGATCATAGTTACACGAACTACTCTTTCTATTCATCGAATTCTGATCAATTAAGAGCAATGGGAATTAATTCTCAATTTCAGGTCACTATGAAGATGCACGCTGCACTAGGCAGATTACAATGCAATAATATGATGCATGCAATTTTCAGATGGTTTTTATGCAATTATAAAGTGATGCATGAAAGTAATGCAAGGTTAAATATATGTAGAACAAAAGGTTACAAATATACCCTAAATATATATGGGCAACATAATAAAAATAGAAATCAGGGTCGTTTTAATCACAATATGAAGAACGGACATCAAATCATTGCAAGGACAAGGAGAGCAGGGTCATCATCGATCACAGAAATTCACTTCATTTAAAACAGTGGCAGATGAGAAAATTAAACATGCTATGATATAGAGGAAGAAACAAGGATCAAAATAACACTAAAATCATGCAATTTGGACCTACGATGATCAAGTTATGCTAAAAACAATACAGGGGCATAATTGTAATAAAAATGCAAGAAATAAATAGGATAACTATTACATTTAAGTCCCTAGAGGGTCGGAGTGTGAGTGGTTTTGGAGAAAGGATAGGTGGTCGACGAAGATGATTGATGTATGGTGGAAGTGTTGGAGTGGTTAAGAGAATGTGAAAATGATTGCATGCGGAGGGATAAATGGGAGAAAACACAAGAAAAAGAATCGGGAGAAGTACCTCGTCAGAGAGGGGAATCCAGTGGAGGAGGCGGTCTAGGGTGAGGGTTGTTTCGACCCTCCGGTCAGGGCTCGACCTGGCCGATCGGTCCAGGTAGCTTGGCTACCGCCGGTGAGGCGGAGCTACACGGTGATTTACCGTGGGTCGACACCTGGATTTTTGGCCATAATCGCCAGCCAATTGTACCTCCTCCCATCACAAGGAGAGAATGGTAGCTAGGCCTTAAGCCCACGAATGGTGGACAGGGTCTCTGACGGCGGGGCGAAGTCTCTTATAGGTGGAGGTCGTCCGACGGTTACATGGCGGGTGAGGGTTGTTTGAATGGAGGTAGTGAAGGCTGAGAGTAATGGCGGGGAGAGTTGGGGGTTACGCGAGGGAGGCGGAGGATAGGGATGCGAGGGGGAGGCATTAGGAGATGGAGAGATGATCGGAGTTGCCTTCCAAAATAGGAAGGGGGTGGCATAAAAGTGTGGTGAAACAACATGGGAGGGGGGTTACGGAGGAGGAAGACGACCAGCAAGCCGTTGGATCTTACAATCCAACGGCTGAGATGCAAGCACAAGCAGACGAATGAGATCAGATCAAAAGATCTGATCGAATGGTTCAGATCCGGCCAGAGATGAGTGGTTAGATGAGGTTTAGGCTTTAATTCGACGGCTAGGGTTGAAGGGGTGACGTGGAGTCTGGTAGACCGTAGGATATGAACGGGATCGGGCGGCTGAGGTGAGGAGCGACGTGGCACTATAGTAGGCGTAGGATGAGGAGGTGATCGAGTGGCTACGGAGAAGGGGAGACGTGGAACAAGAGAGGCCGTAGGATAGGGAATGAATCCAACGGCTGTAGATGAGGCGGGTGCGTGCGGTTAGGATCATATATGGTAGTCAGATCTGACAATTGTGGTTAAGGAGGTAATGGAGGGCTGAGATGGAGGCGGGATGTGAAGATCGGGCGGTCCAGGCGAGCGCCGGGTGGCATGAGGGGAGGCGGGCCACGTGGGTGGCCCAGAGGGCGCCACGTGGCCCAATCAGAAAATTCGAAAGTATAAATACAAAGATAAATATGGAATAAATAATTAGAGGCAAAATTAGGAAAATGTTAAAACATGAAAGTTGCCCGTCTCGATGAGATCTATAAGTTTCATGTTGGATGAAAGGTCAAAAGAGGCCATTTGTACAAAAAGTATTTTGGGTGTATTTTTAAGGGGGATAAAAACACCGACCTTTTGTTTTTGAGTTGTTTTTGTATTTTTTTAGTCTTTTTAAAGCTCAGTGAATTATAGACAATTATTCTACCTAATTTTTAGGAGTTTTTGATGAGAGGATATTTACAAGAAAAATAAAGGAAATTAAATAAAATTAATTAAGGTTAATTATACACGATATAATACAGGATAATAATAAAGAATTGATGATGAATTTTATTGGAATAGTTAAGCCAGGGGTTTAATTTGTGGCTTTAAGCATGATAAATATGAGATTCATCATACCCCTATACTTAAACCATGCTCATCCTCGAGCATATAAAGAATGAAGGAGTAGGATAAATTCCTGACAGTGTGCGTGAAAATTTCAAGGCTCAATCTTTCGAAGACCCTTGACTGAAGTGATCCTAAAATTCTTAGCTAATCCATGCTTTAGTCAGAAGGAATCCAACTTCTCTAATTATCAGACTCTCTTTTTGTACATATAGTATAAGGATATGAAATTTAGTGTACTGCATTTCATGAGAGTCGAGTCGAGTCATCACCCAAAGTTCCAGTCCCAAAGATTCTCCTCCAGACCTCATCCTCAACACTAGGGAATATATATATATATATTCTTGTTTCAGTCAACCGTCTCATTAGTTCGACAGACTTGAAATGTAGATGGACGGCCAGATGATGGAGGGCATAGGAGTGTGTCTATTTTTCTCTCCCTTACATTGGAACAAGGGGCCTCTCGAGTGCCTTTTTACTCAACATAGGTTAAAAATTTTTAGATTGTTGATCAATGTGTCCGTCAAGAGAATTGGAGTTGTCTGCACTTGTTTTTCTGGGAGTACACCGGTGTGGTGTCTCTTTTGAGTATCTAAGATACCTTCGACACCCAGACTTATAGCATTTACGATGCAGAGCCCTTTTTCGATGTCAGTCCGACTCCTGGTCCTAATTAGCGCTTGGTCCAAGTGGACACTTTGAAAATATTTGGGAGCGCTCACCATTGGTGGAAGCTCATTTAATATTTGACTTGTATGATAGAGCTTTTCTTTGACATTTCATTGTTTTTGTTGGCTAGCTCCACTACTTTTACCAAAAGTTGGCGCACACTGATCAACAATTGTCATTAAGTTTCATCACACCCTGACACTTTAGATAAATATCAAAGAGATAACATATGAATCTTGTTCACATACTGGCTAGGGTTTTGCTGGCACTTAGGTTTTCTGAAGCCTTCATTAACTTTATCCCATCCTCGAATATCATCAGATCGGGTCTAAACTCAAATCCCGAGTCCTAGTTCCTCAAGTGATAGCTCAACTCATCTCATCAATCATGCAGTTGTGGAAGTGATTGTGCTGATCATATTCTTTTAAAGGTAGAGATGAAGAGTGCAATCTAGCGCTCAAATCTTTCAAACTAGGGAAATGTGGATAATTAAGCTTAAAACCCTAATGACTAAGGTTTGTTAACTCAAACTCTTAAGATCACAGAAATCCAGTGTCCTCTAAATCCTCAAGCCTTGAGTGAATGTGTTTGTGTCAGGAATACACCAACTCCTTATTTAGTGATTTTTGTGCGATTTTTGGCTTTTGCAGATTTTTATGGATTTTAATTTTCATCATTTTTTAGTTCGTTGGAGAGACAATGACTAGCCCAGACTCGAATAAATAAAAATGTCTACTTTCAACCAGTATGGGTGTAAGGACGAGCTGCTAGACGGACTCCTGTTACTTGAGGAGATCGAAGTTCCCTCACTGAAAGTGTCTACTACGCATAGTAGTCCAAGTCTAAATCAAAGAATGGTTTTAAATTAATTTTTTTATTTTATATTTTTTTAAAAGGAGTATTTACACAAATTAATCCCTCAAATTTTAAGAAAACATTAACAAGGTTTTTACAAAACTCAGTCCACAGGTTTACCAAAACCAAGCCCGAAAATAAAAATTTCAAAAAGTTTTAAAAATACAAGCTATGGCTAAAGTAAATATACAATAATATATGGTATACCCCCCTATACTTAAATTTTGCTATGTCCTCATAGTACAAGTGCCATGAAGTCAAGGCTCGATCAAATATAGGGTGATATAGCGGAATTGAGGAGGTGGGTCCCCCTATACTTAGGCTAAAAATTGTCCTAAGTATAAGAAGACAACACGAGGGATAGATGGGTAGACGAGACCCCCCTATACTTACGCTACAAATAGCCTAAGTAAGGTCCTGAGTTGGGGGGGGGTTGGTGAAATATACACATAGAGGGGGGGGAGAGATAGAGAGAGATAGTAAAATATACAGAGGGAAGGGAGATGGGGGTGAGTGTGTATGTGCACACTGCACGTGTGTGTGGGGGGGTGGGGATAGATCATCAAGTGATCTACTCTCTTTTTTTGTCATCATTTTTTACAACATGCATGCCCTCTAATGAGGACTGTTAAAATAAATATGCACATGCAACACTTTTGTTTCTTTTACAGTATGCAAATGCAGGCTGACTGATAAAAGATCCTACTATTTCTTCACAGATTCCTTTGCGGCCTCCTCAGCGGAAGCTCCCGACTTCACGCCTCCATGAATATCAAGCGTCCTCGATTTTCATGGGGCACAAAAGAGAAAAGTTAGAAAAATACGGAGGAAATTAAACAGCAGGCATGATGCAAAAATGATGCATGAGGACCTGCAATTTTTGAAAAATATTCAACAAAAATGAGTCAAAATTTCAACAAATAAATTAAGTTAAGTCGTGTCCCCGACAATGGTGCCATTTGATGAACGTCAAATTTGCCTCTTTAAGAATGAATAATTATCGTAGTATAGGAGACAAATTTGGTTCGTATAAACACCAAACTTTGAATGTTGTGGAGTATTTATACTTGACAAGTCTACTAAGGTCGATCACAGGGACACGAGCTACTCTTTCTATTCATCGAATTTCGATCAATTAAGAGAAATGTGAATTAATTCTCAGTTTCAGGTCACTATGAAGATGCAGGCTGCACTAGGCAAATTACAATGCAATAATATGATGCATGCAATTTTTAGATGGTTTTTATACAATTATAAAGTGATGCATTAAAGTAATGCAAGGTTAAAAATATGCAGAACAAAAGGTTACAAATATACCCTATATATATATGGGCAACATAATAAAAATAGAAATCAGGGTTGTTTTAGTCACAAAATGAAGGACAGTCATCAAATCAGAACAAGGACAAGGAGAGCAGGGTCATCATCTATCACAGAAATTTACTTCATTTAAAATAGCGGCAGATGAGAAAATTAAACATGCTATGATGTAGAGGAAGAAACAAGGATCAAAATGACACTAAAATCATGCAATTTGGACCTACGATGCTTAAGTTATGCTAAAAATAATGCAGGGGCATAATTGTAATAAAAATGCAAGAAATAAACAAGATAACTATTACATTTAAGTCCTTAGAGGGACCTAAATGTAAATACCAAAAATTGCCTGGGCCCTGATGCAATTTTCCCTTTTTGCGCGGGGGACTTTTTTTTAATTTCCAGAAGCTTTGAGGGTCACCCTGTAAAATACCCATGCACGTACGTAAGGTACGTGTCTGGGGACCATTATGCAATTATCTTTAATTCGGGGGTCTTTCGAATAATTTACCCAGACCCTCACGTGCGTCGCACGTGAGGAGCCTAGGCTCGGGGGCCGTCGTAGGTTCGGGCCACGTGGCAGCATGCTGAGGCTTGGATCGAGGTTCGGAGGGACCCGAGCCTATAGGTCTGGAGGAGAGGCTCGGGTGCCATGTGTCGTCATCAACATCGTCCGATCGAAGCGATCGGACGGTACCTGTATATTCTCCTCCGCCGTGTGTCATCGGAGGAGGCGGGGCTCCGGGGAACTGCCAGTTGCTCCGTCATGCCCCTCGTTGCGAGACTGAAGTTCGGGAAGCTCGCTGGAGTGCTGGAGGTGCGGCGAGGCTCCGGAGATGGTCAGAGGTGAAGTTCGGTGAAGCCTCACTGTTGTAGAGGAGCTTGAAGGAGTGTCGATGCCGAATCCGGCCATTGAAGCTTGATTACCTGCAGTTGTTAGATAGCTGAAGCGTGTTGTGAAATGTGAGTGAATAGTGAGCGAGTGAGGGCCGTGAGGCGACGGGAGGTGGTGCTTTTTAGATTAGGCTTGAACTAGCGGCTCCTAGAGCCACTTTAGGACTTGCTTGTGCCCGTAACATTTTAGGACCACACATCACATATAAAAGACGCACTTAGACCATAGATCTAGTCAAATTTAACATGTGCTTCACTCGCTAATAGAACTGCCTGTCCAGGAGTGGATTTTATTGTCTACATTTGCATATAGTGTAAAACGTTTTCAATTCTATTCTGCATCATGCATAAAAATGAAGGGATCACTGCAAGTCTTCTCAACTCAACATACTATCATTGTTTTATTGTGCATCGGCTTTTCTCGACTCATTTCTCTCTTGATTTTCAAACTTAGGAAAAAGGGAAATTGGGACTGGACGATAGGTGTGCTTTGTAGTTGGACTAACTCAGTGATAACCTAACTTAAAACCAAGACTGCTAAACAAAATTGACCAAAAAAATCATTAAAATTGGAATTTTGCTTGCGGGAGATTAACCCCGACCATGTTTTCAGGCTGAGTGAGGGTACTTGAGTGTGTGTGTACACCTTAAGGCGGAGCCCAAACCCCTGCCTTCCATATCACGTACCAACTGATCCTAGCAAATATCATGAGTTGAATTTTCTTAGGTTCACTGACTAGCACCAAGTAACCTCCGCATGTTCGTAGGTAGATAGGGGTGAACCAGCGGTGCTTCGCGACAAGTTTCTAGTAACCCCCCGGGGTGAAGTTCCAGCCTTGTCAACCTCCGCCTGCTTGCAGGTAGATAGGGTCAAGTATTTGAACCCGTCAACTTGGGATATGAGCAAAGAAAGGAAGTGCGCAAGTATCTTAGGCAACAGGTTAAACAGGGAAGATGCATCCGGCTTTGATCCGACTTTCCTATAGGCCACGTAACCTTTGCTATTTGCTTGAAAATCACACTTAAATCAACAAGATAAATCAGACTCAATTTCGAGTCCTTCACCATGTAAGTGCGAAAACCAGGGTTTGGATTCACTTGCTTGTCTCATGTAGGAGTAAAATCCTATCTTAAACTCTCGAATCTTCTTCTCGCCAACCAAGATGACTGACTGGGGGTATATGTACTCCCAATTCGCCAATCTTTATTTGAGCCCCCCGCGAAGCTCATCTTCACCTGACCAAGTGCAACTTGGTCCAACCAGAGCTCATGACCCTCTTGAGTTCTGGATCCCTCAACCTCAGGGTGGTCACTCTCAAACCAACCCTTTTCTCTCCTCCGATCTCACCGAGGAAGACCAATGCCTCGGTAAAAATCCCTTCCTTTATTTGTCTTCTAATCAAGACCATTTTCCATCCCTAGGGATAGAGGACAAGATGCCTCCTAAGAGACCCCCGGATGAAGAGGAACAAAGAGATGACCCGATACTACAAATCCTTGCTCGCCTTGCCACCGCCGAACAACAGAATGCATATCTTTCGCCAAGGATGGGACAAATCATTACGATAGGAGGAATTGACTGACCAATGGTAGATTCTTATAACCCAGTAGAAAATGAAATGCACAGTTGGTTGGCACCAGTGGTTCCCCCCAAAGCGTTCGAGTTGAAGCCCAACTTTCTGAGACTGCTATTGAAGTCCAATGGAAATGCAAACGAAGAACCATATGCCTTCCTTAGAGACTTCGAGCTGGTTTGCAACAACCTTAGTCACCCTAGGGTTGGGCAAGACTACATCAGGCTGAAGGCCACCTCGTTTGCTTTAGGAGATAATGCTGCTCATTGGTTAAAAAATCTTGGGGTGAGGTGTATGACCTGGATGCAGTTCAAGGATTTGTTCTTGAAGAAGTTCTACCCACTCAATAGTACTAATCAAATGAGAACGAAGATTGCAAGTTTTTCTCATGGACCCAATGAACCATTCCATGAAGCTTGGGATAGGTTTAATGACCTCGTTCAGAAGTGCCCTTGCCATGGCATTTCAAAGACGATCTTAGTCCAGACCTTGTTCTGTGGCATGACCCCGGAGATGCAGGGGTTAGTATGTACCGCCTATGGAGGAAGCTATCTAAACAAAAATGAAAATGCTGTATGGAAAATCTTGGAGCAGATGGCAGAAATCGGCAGGTCACAGGCCACCAGGACCTATCAGTTGTCTCCCTTGATCATATCCAACGAGACAACTAGGAGGACTGTAGCGGATCTGACAGAGGAACTCATCCCCAGTATGGGGATGATCGCTGACAAGTTAACCATGGTCGAGAAGATTCACAAGAGGGTTACTGACCTTGAGTCGCTCTCGCGATTGCCTAAACAAGTGGAGGAACTTATTGAGAGGGTAGCCAAGATACAGCTACCTACCCCTTCTGCACCACATGTACATGTACATCGAGTTCATCTTGTACAGGAACATGCATCAGGGCCTCAGAGTAGCTGGGTAGAGGAGCAGACATACACTCAGCAGGAGCAGCACACACCCCTACAAGTGGAGACAGGATACGAGGAGCCTCCACAGGTGTTCGAGATCAATGGGTTGTGGTACATCCATGACCCCGTCGGCAGACAATCATGGATGGGGAACGGTCAGCCTCACCGACCTTCCCTAGATTACCAAGAAACTAGCTCCGTCCCCGCACCACGCTTCGTACATTCCCGACCTGGACAAGGGTACCAGCCTCAACAGCACCAGCAGCAGCGTACTTTCCACTCAGGCCAACAGGGCCCTCCACCATCATCCCATCATCAGTAGTATCGGAATGGCCAGTGATGAAGCCACATTTCATCATCTTTATTCTATCATTTTGGCATCAAAAACCCTAGTAAATGTATGTAAATAACATTAAATCCAACATTTTAGCATCCATGCATATACATGTAAATAGTATATAAAATACTGTAATTAAAGCCAAAATTTTAGACTAAATAAAAGAAAAGAAAAAGAATAAAATATTGTAAATATTTTATGACCCGAAACCCCGAGACCTAGGCATCTCGATGAATAGGTCAACAAGGAATAAAGTAGGGGGAGATAAGGGCCAAAATACAATAAAAATACCTATTATTTTAATTCATTCTTTATTCATTTTGGGACCTATTTTTGGTTCCACTTTTTATACCTTAAATAAAGAAACTTTGTACATGAAAGTTGTAGATAATTAAATATAGAAAAATACAAAATTGATTTCATTGAAAAATAATACACAGATAAAAAGTTATGATCTAAATAAGAATCTAGAATTCCAACTTCCTAGACCCGTATCTTGCAAATAAAGCTCGAAATATTCCAAACTTACCTTTAATTCTATATAGCGTAAAAAAATCTATTTAATGGAGGTGGTTTCGTATTTTTCGGAGTTACGGTTTGAAAGTTGAGTTTTGGACCCCTCTTGTATAATTGTACAGATTAAAATATTCAATTTATTATTTATTCATTATTTTTATATTTTTATATTTTTTATAATTTTGTGAATATTATTTATAATAATTGTGTATATTAAAATAAGAATAAAAACATAAAGAAAAATACAAAATAAAATACTTGTAATATAATACATAGGTATAATACCTATATACATACTTATATGTTATTAAGTGTATAAAATACATCAGAAAAAAAATAAAAATATAATTAAGTGTATAAAAATATTTTATAATTTTATAAAATAATAAACAAAAATAAATAAATTAAAACACAAAATAAAAATAAATTAATAAAATATATATAGATTCCTATATAAGGCATAAAAGGTAACTTGTAATTATATACCTCATAAAAATAAATAAAAATCACTAAAAAATTCTCTAGAAAATAAAAGTCACAATATGAAGGACAGTCATCAAATCAGAACAAGGACAAGGAGAGCAGGGTCATCATCTATCACATAAATTTACTTCATTGAAAATAGCAGCAGATGAGAAAATTAAACATGCTATGATGTAGAGGAAGAAATAAGGATCAAAATGACACTAAAATCATGCAATTTGGACCTACGATGCTCAAGTTATGCTAAAAACAATGCAGGGGCATAATTGTAATAAAAATGCAAGAAATAAACAGGATAACTATTACATTTAAGTCTTTAGAGGGACCTAAATGTAAATACCAAAAATTGCATGGGGCCTGATGCAATTTTCCCTTTTTGCGCGGGGGACTTTTTTTAATTTCCAGAAGCTCTGAGGGTCACCCTGTAAAATACACATGCACGTACGTAAGGTACGTGTCTGGGGACCATTATGCAATTATCTTTAATTCTGGGGTCTTTCGAATAATTTACCCAGACCCTCACGTGCGTCGCACGTGAGGAGCCTAGGCTCAGGGGCCGTCGTAGGTTCGGGCCACGTGGCAGCATGCTGAGGCTTGGATCGAGGTTCGGAGGGACCCGAGCCTATAGGTCTGGAGGAGAGGCTCGGGTGCCATGTGTCGTCATCAACATCGTCCGATCGAAGCGATCGGACGGTACCTGTATATTCTCCTCCGCCGTGTGTCATCGGAGGAGGCGGGGCTCCGGGGAACTGCCAGTTGCTCCGTCATGCCCCTCGGTGCGAGACTGAAGTTCGGGAAGCTCGCTGGAGTGCTGGAGGTGCGGCGAGGCTCCGGAGATGGTCAGAGGTGAAGTTCGGTGAAGCCACACTGTTGTATAGGAGCTTGAAGGAGTGTCGATGCCGAATCCGGCCATTGAAGCTTGATTACCTGCAGTTGTTAGATAGCTGAAGCGTGTTGTGAAATGTGAGTGAATAGTGAGTGAGTGAGGGTCGTGAGGCGATGGGAGGTGGTGCTTTTTAGATTAGGCTTGAACTAGCGGCTCCTAGAGCCACTTTAGGACTTGCTTGTGCCCGTAACATTTTAGGACCACACATCACATATAAAAGATGCACTTAGACCATAGATCTAGTCAAATTTAACCTGTGCTTCACTCGCTAATAGAACTGCCTGTCTAGGAGTGGATTTTATTGTCTACATTTGCATATAGTGTAAAACGTTTTCAATTCTATTCTGCATCATGCATAAAAATGAAGGGATCACTGTAAGTCTTCTCAACTCAACATACTATCATTGTTTTATTGTGCATCGGCTTTTCTCGGCTCATTTCTCTCTTGATTTTCAAACTTAGGAAAAAGGGAAATTGGGATTGGACGATAGGTGTGCTTTGTAGTTGGACTAACTCAGTGATAACCTAACTTAAAACCGAGACTGCTAAACAAAATTGACCAAAAAAATCATTAAAATCGGAATTTTGCTTGCGGGAGATTAACCCCGACCATGTTTTCAGGCTGAGTGAGGGTACTTGAGTGTGTGTGTACACCTTAAGGCGGAGCCCAAACCCCTGCCTTCCATATCACGTACCAACTGATCCTAGCAAATATCATGAGTTGAATTTTCTTAGGTTCACTGACTAGCACCAAGTAACCTCCGCATGTTCGTAGGTAGATAGGGGTGAACCAGCGGTGCTTCGCGACAAGTTTCTAGTAACCCCCCGGGGTGAAGTTCCAGCCTTGTCAACCTCCGCCTGCTTGCAGGTAGATAGGGTCAAGTATTTGAACCCGTCAACTTGGGATATGAGCAAAGAAAGGAAGCGCGCAAGTATCTTAGGCAACAGGTTAAACAGGGAAAATGCATCCGGCTTTGATCCGACTTTCCTATAGGCCACGTAACCTTTGCTATTTGCTTGAAAATCACACTTAAATCAACAAGATAAATCAGACTCAATTTCGAGTCCTTCACCATGTAAGTGTGAAAACCAGGGTTTGGATTCACTTGCTTGTCTCATGTAGGAGTAAAATCCTATCTTGAACTCTCGAATCTTCTTCTCGCCAACCAAGATGACTGACTGGGGGTATATCTACTCCCAATTCGCCAATCTTTATTTAAGCCCCCCGCGAAGCTCATCTTCACCTGACCAAGTGCAACTTGGTCCAATCAGAGCTCATGACCCTCTTGAGTTTTGGATCCCTCAACCTCAGGGTGGTCACTCTCAAACCAACCCTTTTCTCTCCTCCGATCTCACCGAGGAAGACCAATGCCTCGGTAAAAATCCCATCCTTGATTTGTCCTCTAATCAAGACCATTTTCCATCCCTAGGGATAGAGGACAAGATGCCACCTAAGAGACCCCCGGATGAAGAGGAACAAAGAGATGACCCGATACTACAAATCCTTGCTCGCCTTGCCACCGCCGAACAACAGAATGCATATCTTTCGCCAAGGATGGGACAGATCATTACGATAGGAGGAATTGACTGACCAATGGTAGATTCTTATAACCCAACAGAAAATGAAATGCACAGTTGGTTGGCACCAATGGTTCCCCCCAAAGCGTTCGAGTTGAAACCCAACTTTCTGAGACTGCTATTGAAGTTCAATGGAAATGCAAACGAAGAACCATATGCCTTCCTTAGAGACTTCGAGCTGGTTTGCAACAACCTTAGTCACCCTAGGGTTGGGCAAGACTACATCAGGCTGAAGGCCACCTCGTTTGCTTTAGGAGATAAGGCTGCTCATTGGTTAAAAAATCTTGGGGTGAGGTGTACGACCTGGATGCAGTTCAAGAATTTGTTCTTGAAGAAGTTCTACCCACTCAATAGTACTAATCAAATGAGAACGAAGATTGCAAGTTTTTCTTATGGACCCAATGAACCATTCCATGAAGCTTGGGATAGGTTTAATGACCTCGTTCAGAAGTGCCCTTGCCATGGCATTTCAAAGACGATCTTAGTCCAGACCTTGTTCTGTGGCATGACCCCGGAGATGCAGAGGTTAGTATGTACCGCCTATGGAGGAAGCTATCTAAACAAAAATGAAAATGTTGTATGGAAAATCTTGGAGCAGATGGCAGAAATCGGCAGGTCACAGGCCACCAGGACCTATCAGTTGTCTCCCTCGATCCTATCAAAAGAGACAACTAGGAGGACTGTAGCGGATCTGACAGAGGAACTCATCCCCAGTATGGGGATGATCGCTGACAAGTTAACCATGGTTGAGAAGATTCACAAGAGGGTTACTGACCTTGAGTCGCTCTCGCGATTGCCTAAACAAGTGGAGGAACTTATTGAGAGGGTAGCCAAGATACAGCTACCTACCCCTTCTACACCACATGTACATGTACATCGAGTTCATCTTGTACAGGAACATGCATCAGGGCCTCAGAGTAGTTGGGTAGAGGAGCAGACATACACTCAGCAGGAGCAGCACACACCCCTACAAGTGGAGACAGGATACGAGGAGCCTCCACAGGTGTTCGAGATCAATGGGTTGTGGTACATCCATGACCCCTTCGGCAGACAATCATGGATGGGGAACGGTCAGCCTCACCGACCTTCCCTAGATTACCAAGAAACCAGCTCCGTCCCCGCACCGCGCTTCGTACATTCCCGACCTGGACAAGGGTACCAGCCTCAACAGCACCAGCAGCAGCGTACTTTCCACTCAGGCCAACAGGGCCCTCCACCATCGTCCCATCATCAGCAGTATCGGAATGGCCAGTGATGAAGCCACATTTCATCATCTTTATTCTATCATTTTGGCATCAAAAACCCTAGTAAATGTATGTAAATAACATTAAATCCAACATTTTAGCATCCATGCATATACATGTAAATAGTGTATAAAATAATGTAATTAAAGCCAAAATTTTAGAATAAATAAAAGAAAAGAAAAAGAATAAAATATTGTAAATATTTTATGACCCGAAACCCCGAGACCTAGGCATCTCGATGAATAGGTCAACAAGGAATAAAGTAGGGGGAGATAAGGGCCAAAATACAATAAAAATACCTATTATTTTAATTCATTCTTTATTCATTTTGGGACCTATTTTTGGTTCCACTTTTTATAACTTAAATAAAGAAACTTTGTACATGAAAGTTGTAGATAATTAAATATAGAAAAATACAAAATTGATTTCATTGAAAAATAATACACAGATAAAAAGTTATGATCTAAATAAGAATCTAGAATTCCAACTTCCCAGACCTATATCTTGCAAATAAAGCTCGAAATGTTCCAAACTCACCTTTAATTCTATATAGCGTAAAATAATCTATTTAATGGAGGTGGTTTCGTATTTTTCGGAGTTACGGTTTGAAAGTTGAGTTTTGGACCCCTCTTGTATAATTGTACAGATTAAAATATTCAATTTATTATTTATTCATTATTTTTATATTTTTATATTTTTTATAATTTTGTGAATATTATTTATAATAATTGTGTATATTAAAATAAGAATAAAAACATAAAGAAAAATACAAAATAAAATACTTGTAATATAATACATAGGTATAATACCTATATACATACTTATATGTTATTAAGTGTTCAAAATACATCAGAAAAATAAAATAAAAATATAATTAAGTGTATAAAAATATTTTATAATTTTATAAAATAATAAACAAAAATAAATAAATTAAAACACAAAATAAAAATAAATTAATAAAAAATATATATAGATTCCTATATAAAAGGTAACTTGTAATTATATACCTCATAAAAATAAATAAAAATCACTAAAAAATTCTCTAGAAAATAAGAAACAATTTTTAATTTTATAACCTAAAATTAACAAATTCATTTACTATTTTATTTCGAATTTACAAATAATTTTAGCCTGGAATTTTATAACCTAAAATTAATATTTTGGTACAATTGCATATGAGCCCCTGGAACTTTTTAAAATTCCAAAAATACCCCTGCCAGGTCACGTACCCAGTGCGCGTGAGTTGGACATTTTGCAGCGAACCCCCTCCGAGTTTGGGTATTTATTTTTAGTCCCGAAACTTGTATTTAACGTTATATATCTTTGGAAAAATTGCAAGTAGGCCCTTGAACTTCAGTATATTTACATTTATGCCCTTGCCATTATTGTATTTTTGCTTGGATGTTTGCATTTATTTCATGCATCACTTTAAGTCGAAAAATTACCAAAAGAATACCATAGGCTCCTGTTGCATCATATTTTCATGCCATATTTTTGCATTGCATTTTTATTGCATTCCCATATTTATTAAAAATTAAAAACATATATTTTAGGTATTGTTTGCATTAGAAAATACCAAAAAAATATCAAAACACCTTTAAAATTCCAAAAAAATTATATTTTGTGAGTTTTATCATGCTTTAGTGTCATTCCAAAAATCATTAAAAATTTCAAATGAAAAACCTTAAAAATTAGAAAACACTAAAAATCTTCATAAAAATCTAAAAAAATTCTAGAAAAACCCTAAAAATATAAATTCAGTTCATTGTTCCTCTATTTTATTGTCTTTAGTTTAAAATTAATTTGGGAAAATTTTGTCATTGTTTACTATTTCCCATTCCCATTTTAATTTCGGCCAGCAACTTGTTCACTGTTTTCTTGTATTTTGCCTTTTAAAATACAAAAAATATTCTGAAATATCCCCAAAAATCACAAAAACAGTGAAAAATTATAAAATAGCCAAAAAGATTTTATTTCCTAATTTTTGAGCATTTTCTCTATTTTTATAAATACTCTATTCCTCTTTTCTTATTGTATATATATTCCAATATTGAAAAAGAATATAAAAAAATATAAAATACAAAAAGAAAATATAAAATTAGAAAATTAAGAATCAAAATACAAATTTAAAAAAATATAACATAAAAAATATAAAATTAAAAAATCCACAAAAACATTGGCATATTGTAGACAATTAATCACATCTCCTTTCTGTGCATCATTCTTTGATTTATCCTGCCTTGCTCCCTGTGTCGAACTCTCGACATACTTACACCTATACATCTTGTTTGTAGAGTTAAAAATAAATTTGACTCCACATCTATTTTTCATTGATTGATTTATTATTGTGGGTTCATTGTTGATTTTAGTTGGGATTCATTGAGGGTCGCCACAGCGACACGGTTGTCTCCGCTCTGTGAGAGACATTAGACCCCTTGAATTTTGGAAAAATCAAATGGCGCCATTGCCGGAGATCGAACCCGGGTACCCACTTCTTGGAGGGTCTGTGTGGATTACAGACGATTGAATGAGGCTACCAAGAAGGATCATTTCCTGCTACCATTTATTGATCAGATTATCGAGAGGCTAACCGGGAAGAGTCATTACTATTTTCTTGACGGATACTCCGAATATAATCAAGTGGCCATTGCGCCTGAAGACCAGGATAAAACGACGTTCACCTGTCCATTTGGGACGTATGCTTTCAGACAGATGCCCTTTGGTTTATGTAACGCCCCTGCGACATTCCAAAGGTGCATGTTGTCCATCTTTTTGGACATGATAGGTGACTGTTTAGAGGTCTTCATAGATGACTTCTCGGTCTATGGCGATGGGTTTGATGCTTGTCTTGACTGCCTAGACCGAGTACTTCAGCGTTGCATTGAGGTAAACCTTGTACTATCTTGGGAGAAGAGTCACTTTGTGGTGACTCAGGGGACGATCCTTGGTCACATCATCTCCAACAGGGGCATGGAGGTTGATCCGGCCAAGGTGGATATCATTAGAAAACTCAATCCACCATCCAATTTGAAATAGTTGTGGTCTTTTCTGGGGCATGTCGGTTTCTACCGACGGTTCATCCTGGACTTCAGTCGAATTGCTTGACCGCTTATGGATTTATTGACTAAAGACACCGAGTTCCTTATAGATGATAAGTGTCTTAAGTCCTTCGAGACTCTCAAGAATTTAGTTGTTGAGGCTCCTGTCCTTCAGCCACCCGATTGGTCTCTTTCATTTGAGATCATGACAGATGCTTCAGATTATGCCATTGGGGCTGTACTTGGACAGAGGAGGGATGGATTACCTTATGCCATACACTACGCTAGCCGGACATTGGATGCATCTCAAAGGAATTACACCGTGACTGAGAAAGAGATGCTAGCGGTAGTCTTTGCTTTGGATAAGTACAGATCATACATTCTTGGATCTAGAGCGACAATTTTTACTGACCATACTACCATTCGACACTTGATGTCGAAGAAGGATGCCAAAGCCAGATTAACCAGATGGATCCTTCTCCTCCAGGAATTTGATATTGAGATTAAGGACAAACCTGGAGTTAAGAATGTTGTGGCAGATCACCTCTCCCACCTAGAGAACCTTGAGGAATCTGAGCCCATAACACCTATCACTGAGACTTTTCCAGACGAGGCAATCATTGATATCACCTCTCTTCCATGGTATGCCGACATTGTGAATTACCTTGTTGCCAAATCCATTCCACAAGGTTGGCCCAGACAGTGGCTTGAGACCTTCCTTGCGAAGGCCAAGTCATACCATCGGGAGGATCCCGTCCTTTATCATGAGGGAGGGGACAGTATCTGGAGACAGTGCATTCCTCAAGATGAGCAACATAGCGTCCTCACCTACTGCCACAAGCTTGAGGCAGGAGGACATCATTCTGGGAGACGGAGAGCACAGAAGGTGCTCCAATTCGGCCTTTGGTGGCCTACCCTTTTCAAGGATTCTGATGAGTTCGTGAGAAGGTGTACTGACTGTCAGAAGATGGGTACTTGCGGACAGAGAGACATGATGCCCATGCAACCCATTCACTTTTGTGAGGTTTTTGATGCATGGGGAATTGATTTCATGGACCCATTTCCTAAAAGTCAGGGGTTTGAGTATATTCTTCTTGCTGTGGATTATGTTAGTCATTGGGTTGAGGCCATCCCCGCCCGAGCCGCAGATGCTAAAACCGTATGTCGTTTCTTGAGGAAAAACACTATTTCACGGTTTGGGGTGCCTAGAGTCTTGATTTCAGATGGGGGGTCTCACTTTATTAACGACAAGGTTAGGACCCTTACAGACGAGTTCAATATTGACCATCGTGTTGCAACACCGTATCACCCTCAGACTAATGGTCTTGCTAAAGTATTGAATAGGGAGATTAAAACAATTTTGTAGAAGGTAGTCCGCCCAGACCGAAAGGATTGGTCACAACTTTTGGACTCGGTCTTGTGGGCTTATCGGACTTCCTTCAAGAAACCATTAGGGACATCTCCCTTTCGTCTCGTCTATGGTAAGCCATGCCATCTACTAGTCGAGATAAAGCATAAGTCACTTTGGGCAGTTACAGAGCTATTATTGGACCCCAAGAGTGTAGGAGACCAGAGGAGAGCAGAGTTGGTAGTCCTGGAAGAATTAAGAGATACATCCTTCTCAAGTGGCATACAGTATAAGGAGAAAGTAAAAGTATGGCACGATTCCCGAATCAGACACAAACAATTTGAGCCAGAACAACAAGTATGGTTATTTGATGCTAGGTTGAAATTATTCCCAGGGAAACTACAAAGCAAATGGAAAGGACCATATGTGGTCCGGAAGGTGCATGATAATGGCTGCATTGATATATCCGAACCATCATCATCTTCCACCTTTAGAGTCAACAGTCAGCGCTCGAAACCATATCTAGATCATGATCCACCGACCATTGACGTTGCCCCCATCCTTCTGGTATGAGATGTTTCTTTGACTCACACCTTCTGCATCTCATACATGATTATCACTGAGATCCGACATTGTATATATATTCATCTGTACATCGATCACTCATTCTCTATGGTTCACACTCCATCGTCATCTTATGATTTTGCTATACTTAGGACGTACTTTGTCCTAAGTATAGGGGGGTGTGCAACCCGAGTTTCTTCTATTCTTTGATCCCATCCATTGTCTCCTCTTCCTCTCTATACTTAGGGATATCTTACCCTAAGTATAGGGGGAGACGGTCTGAGTACGATCTGTTCATTCCCACCCATGACCCTCCCTGCTTTGTGTACAGTCTGCTATACTTAGGATTATTTGATCCTAAGTATAGGGGGGACAGTCAACTTCTCATTCATTCGTTTATTCATTCTTTAGTCTTTTCTATACTTAGTACGAGTTATGTCTTCTCTTTTCTCTCCGATCTATGAGGACATAGCTTAAGCTAAGTATAGGGGGGTCATATATACTGCGTATATACTGTAGCCATAACTCGTACTTTTTGTATTATACGTATTAAAATTCATTAAAGATGTTTATATTCCTCAGATTCTTTTTGTATGTACTGATTAATAAATCAGGTGAAAATATTCTCTGCAAAATGTTTGAAAAATAGTTTGAAAATCTGTGTGAAAAATCTTTGGACAACTATTTGGAAAATGTTTTGTACATGTTTTCAACCTTTGAAAAAACATTTTGATTGTAAAATTATTTTCTTTGTGTGAAATAAAAAAGTTTGAAAAATGATTTGCAAATGGTTTGAAAAATGGTTGCAAAAATATTTGAAAAATCTATATATACTATTTGGAAAACCTTTGCAAAATGATTTTCAGATGTGTGTACATATGTGTAAAATTGTTTGTAAAAGTTATTTTGGAGTATAGTTTTCAAAAACTGTTTGAAAACCCGTTTGTCAAATAAATTTGAGGAATACATATATCTCCCTAAAAATCACTATATATATACTTATAAAATTGACCACTTACCCTTGTAAATTCTTAAAACCCACTTCTTGTATATAAGAAGCACTCCCGTTGTTGACAAGGTTTTTCGCGGTTTAAAAAGTTGGTTTTATCAAGTCGTTGTTTTCCCACGATAAATTGTTATCAAACAAATAAAATACAACTACGAGCACGAAATATGTAAGCAAAAAGTATGTGGCAAGTAGAGGTTCGAATCCACGGAGACTAAACAAATTTGCAATTTTAATTCGACATTTAACACATAGAATAATAAGTGAAATATATGAAATGCAACTTGGAAAGGAAATACTTTAAACAAATGCAATCTAAGCAATATGGAAAGTAAAGGTAAATCATGAAATACTCGGAATAAAAGATGGATCAAGAGTTTAGATGTAAATGACATATAACTAAACAAGAGAGAAGGAAATGGTGTTTCTCATTCATGCATGAAGCCGTTGCACTTTGATGTTCCCCGTGACAACGATGATAGTTGTTGGACGTGAAGTGGGATGGAGTGACAAACGCTCCGAGTACAGGCTGGAGGTAACTGCTGGAGTGTCGGGGAATAAAGGGCTACGGTCAGTGGCTGCTATTCGCACGAGAAGAACATTGGTGCGCAGTGGCGGAGATGCACTGAAGAGGACAGTTGTTGTGCACGGTTGGAAGGCTGCTAGACGCTTGGATAACCATTGGGGGCTGGAGCGTGGCTGAGGCGCGCACAACAGGTGGGCTGCGCTAGAGAGGAGATGGCCGATGGCTGGACGCACAGGCTACTGGACGTGCAGCGGAATGTGCGGGGAGAGAACGTGCGTGAGGAGACGAGAATGGGGAGGGCCTTGTGCGCTACTCCTGTACCTGCCAAAGGAAAAAATGAGAGAGAGATGGAGAAGGAGAAGAGAGTGCGAGTGCGTGAGAGGGGGGATGTATGCGTGCATGAAAAAAAAAACAATGAGAGCTAGAGAGAGTATGCGTGAGATAAGGAGAACGAGAGGGGGGGAGGGTTCGAGTGAATGGGAGGGAGAGTGCCATTTTATAATGGATTTTTCTTGGAGACATGCCATGCAAGTGAAGACAAAATACCATTATTAGTGTAAGGAGAGCTAATTGTTTTTGCATGGATGCATATGTGTAGTCGGCTATGCATGGGAATGGGAGAGTGATTTTTATTATTTGCATGGGGAAGGCATATGTGATGGTGGATCTTTATAAGGGAATAAAGAATGGAGTTTTTATACTAACTTCCCTCTCTTTTCATATCAACATAAAATGTTAAAGAAATGTATGTCCATCAATGTGCTAGTTGTTGATTAAAACTCCATGACCTTTTGAGTTATTATTTTTTTAGAATAAAGAGAATTTCTTCAGGATGATGATTTTAAAAAGGGATGATCATTTGGTTTTGATAAAATAATATTTTCCATTATATAACCATATAGTAGATATTATTGGGAATAGTTCATCAGGATGTAGAATCATGAATGTGTCGATTTTATTCTGTGTAATTTAGAGGTTTTCTCTTGTTGTGTACATGAAATAAATTGGACATGGATTATGTGATTTTGGAGTTTATAGATCAATCATTTAGGTTGTATATCACATAATTTGATCATATTATCTCTGTATATATTGTAATCATCACCCGTGTAAATAATTGTACCTAGTTTTTAGCCAAAACTTTTTGTTTTCAAAAATCCCAAAAACATTTGCAAAATTAAAATCCAAAAACATTTGAAAAATATTTTTGAAAAATACAAAAAATTGCATATGCGTCATCTTTTCAAAAACCCATAAAAAGTTCAAAATCTTTGAAAATTGCATCACAAAAATGTTTTCTGCATAGCATTGCATGGCATTCGCATTTTTCGGATTGAGTTTGATAGTTGAACGAGTCTAAGTAAAATCCGAAGATTGGAGCATGGTTGGACCTTAAATCTACCTAATTAGCAGGAACCTTATAGGAACTAGGATTGAGGTACTTCAGGTCTAGTTGACTTAATTCTTTGAGGATCACGGGACTCGGTTCAATGGATTCTTGACTGCCTAAGTAAAGTATTTCAGAGCACACGCACGACTCTTGCTGATAATGACCTAGCTTGGACACTTGCACCTTTCACATGGCTCAACTCAGTTGGAGTGGTGAGGGGATTGGATTTGCCGGTATGAGACGCACACAAGTGGAAACATTTGTCCTCCTCTAGGGAGGGAAGTGCGCCCCAACCCGTCCAGTGATGATGAGTTTCGAGGATAGGAGATCGTGGGTTGCGATAAAGCTTCAAAAGAGGGATAGTCTACTGGCTCAAGAGGAAAAACTCCCTATGTAAATGCTGTTGTATATAGTATTAAAAAAACTCCAAAAAAGTGGACATGCCTGTACAAAAATAAAAATGCCCGCCGGAGTGTACATAGGTGAAAAGTCAAATATGAAAGCTTGAGCTTCAAAGTCAAATCATGTGAGCCTACAGCTGGATGACTTGACTACACTGGTCTTGCATCCTAGGATAGGTAGCTACACTGGCTACCGTCCATTCTTCTCTTCACCTCCTCCTCTTGAGCTGGTTGCCACTTGAACTTAGAAGGGAATACCCTGCTCCTTGAGGGATGAGTTGTTGGTTTGGGGAATCATTGGGTTGTCATATTGGAGAAGTCAGTCTCTTTGTCATTTCAGTTGGGGAGAGCCACCATCACTTACACTGTACGAGTCAGATTCATAGTCGTAAGGGTTTGCGTATGAGTTGAAGTATTTCTGACCTGGCTATTGAGGAGACTTGAGCAGAGTTTTAGGATTCTCAGGGACTGTTGGATTTCAAATCTAATTCTTACTAAGGTTCCGCCCGCACTAAAATTCCAAAGGTCCGACCTAAGCTCCAAACTTTGATTTTGTGAAGACAAGATTGATAATTAAACTTCATCCATCTTTCTTCTTTTTCATTTCTTTCTTTTTCTTTCTGCACTTATTGCATAAGTGTTTGCTAGGGACTAGCAATGGTAAAGTATAGGGGGATGATGAAGCCACATTTCATCATCTTTATTCTATCATTTTGGCATCAAAAACCCTAGTAAATGCATGTAAATAGCATTAAATCTAGCATCTTAGCATCCATGCATATACACGTAAATAGTGTATAAAATACTGTAATTAAAGCCAAAATTTTAGAATAAATAAAAGAAAATAAAAAAAATAAAATATTGTAAATATTTTATGACCCCAAACCCCGAGACCTAGGCATCTCGATGAATAGGTCGACAAGGAATAAAGTAGGGGGAGATAAGGCCCAAAATACAATAAAAATACCTTTTATTTTAATTCATTCTTTATTCATTTTGGGACCTATTTTTGGTTCCACTTTTTATACTTCAAATAAAGAAACTTTGTACATGAAAGTTGTAGATAAATAAATATAGAAAAATACAAAATTGATTTCACTGAAAAATAATGCACAGATAAAAGTTATGATCTAAATAAGAATCTAGAATTCCAACTTCCCAGACCCGTATCTTGCAAATAAAAGCTCGAAATGTACCAATTTAATTATATATAGCGTAAAATAATCTATTTAATGGAGGTGGCTTCGTATTTTTCAGAGTTACGGTTTGAAAGTTGAGTTTTGGACCCCTCTTGTATAATTGTACAGATTAAAATATTCAATTTATTATTTATTCATTATTTTCATATTTTTATATTTTTTATAATTTTGTAAATATTATTTATAATAATTGTGTATATTAAAATAAGAATAAAAACATAAAGAAAAATACAAAATAAAATACTTGTAATATAATACATAGGTATAATACCTATATACATGCTTATATGATATTAAGTGTATAAAATACATCAGAAAAATAAAATAAAAATATAATTAAGTGTATAAAAATATTTTATAATTTTATAAAATAATAAACAAAAATAAATAAATTAAAACACAAAATAAAAATAAATTAATAAAATATATAGATATAGATTCCTATATAAGGCATAAAAGGTAACTTGTAATTATATACCTCATAAAAATAAATAAAAATCACTAAAAAATTCTCTAGAAAATAAGAAACAATTTTTAATTTTATAATATAAAATTAATAAATTCATTTACTATTTTATTTCGAATTTACAAATAATTTCAGCCTGGAATTTTCTGGTTGGTCCACGTGGACCAACCAGGCGCGGTCTAGAGTTGACCTCGGTTAACTCCTTGACCGAGGCCTGCCAGGTCTGAAATCTGGATTCTATCCCGATTTCCCCCATTTTTCGAGCTCGATCCGTTCTTCCTCGCGCCCCGACTCCTTCTTGGAACTTCTTCCCTGATCTCCAATGATCCACGGCACCATGCGAAATCAAGCCAAATCTTCGTCATGCGCGCATGGCCCTCGCTTGAAGAAGACGCCATCACCTTCTACTTAATGAACCCGCCACCTTCGAGCTCCAGTTTGAACCCCTTTAGCACCCGCTTCGCTCCCATTTTCGTGCCCTTGAGTGAGAGGAAGGTGACAGCTTCCATCTCCGCGCTTCAGATTGGTCGAGCAAGCGTCAAGGCAGTCTCCACCACCTCCGCCATCTCCGGCGTCGAGGTTCTCCACCTCTGGCCTCAGCCATCGAGGTATACCCCTCTTCTCTCTCCTTTTCGCTTCTCTTTATTTCCTGTAGCCCTAGGAGTAGTTTAGCACCCTTAGATCCATTAGTCGATCACTATGTCGCACCCTACGATCGCCTCACCGAAGCGCACCTCCGGCTGAGCTCCTCCGCATTCCACAGACCGCCCCCTACTCCACTACGTCGCTGCAGGGTCCAGGCAGTTTGCCCTGGTCCCCTTCACCACTTTTTGCAGGTCGAAACGCAGTCCAATCACTTGGAGTACATTTTGGAGCGCTTATCGGAGATACCTGGAGCTCGAAGCTCCGCCGCCTTCGCACCAGCGCCACAGAGCATCTCCGACGACGTTGAGTCCTCTAGAGCCTAGAACGACCTCCCAGGAGCCTTCTGACCGACTTTGAGCCCGTGCCATCGCCGGAGGCCCGAGATCTAGGTCGGGGAAGTTCGCCTCGTCGGAGTTCTTCCCCGTTCTTCCTCGCTGCCTCTCCACCGTCCGATCAAAGGCTCTCTCCAGATTGATCAGCCACCGTCCGATCGAGGCTCGCGACGACCGTCGATTCCTTCGCCAGATCTGATCTCCGCCGATCATCACCGAACCGTCAGCGCGCGTTGTGCACGCGCTACGTGGATAAGTGACAGCCCCTCCGCCGTCCGATCACGCACGAGGAATAAGGCGTGGGTATTTTGTACCTACACCCTTGCCATTTTTGTATTTTCATTTCAGTCCATAAACTTTTAGCCGTAGTTCAAATATTTCTGTAATATTTGCATCGTGACCCCCGTATTTTCTAGATTTGCACTCAGGTCCTGTCCACGTCACCTCACGTGCCCGTGAGGGGATTGGACATTTTACAAGGACCCCCCTGGGGTTTATTTATTTCGTCTCAGTCCATGAATTTTTTAATTACGTTGTAATATTTTGGTACAATTGCATCTGAGCCCTTGGAACTTTGTAAAATTCCAAAAATACCCCTGCCAGGTCACGTGTCCAGTGCGCGTGAGTTGGACATTTTGCAGCGAACCCCCTTCGGGTTTGGGTATTTAATTTTAGTCCTGAAACTTGTATTTAACATTATATATCTTTGGAAAATTGCAAGTAGGCCCTTGAACTTCTATGTATTTACATTTATGCCCTTGCTAGTATTGTATTTTTGCTTGGATGTTTGCATTTATTTCATGCATCACTTTAACTCGAAAAATTACCAAAAAAATACCATAGGCTCCTGTTGCATCATATTTTCACGCCATATTTTTGCATTACATTTTTATTGCATTTCTATATTTATTAAAAATTAAAAACATGCATTTTAGGTACTGTTTGCATTAGAAAATACCAAAAAAATATCAAAACACCTTTAAAAATTCCAAAAAAATGTATTTTGTGAGTTTTATCATATTTTAGTGTCAATCCAAAAATCATTAAAAATTTCAAAAGAAAACCTTAAAAATTAGAAAACCCTAAAAATCTTCATAAAAATCTAAAAAAATCTAAAAAACCCCTAAAAATATAAATTCAGTTCATGTTGTTCCTCTATTTTATTGTCTTTAGTTTAAATTTTATTTGGGAAAATTTTGTCATTGTTTACTATTTCCCTTTCCCATTTTAATTTCGGCCAACAGCTTGTTCACTGTTTTCTTGTATTTTGCCTTTTAAAATACGAAAAATATTCTGAAAAACCCCAAAAATCACAAAAATAGTGAAAAATTATAAAACAGCCAAAAAGATTTTATTTCCTAATTTTGAGCATTTTTCTCTATTTTTATAAAGGGATATTTACCCAGCAAACCCTGAAATCTTTCGAAATTACCTCTACGACCTTTGAAACATCGTAATTCCGCCCACGACCCCGTAATCTTGCTAACTCTTACTCTACAGACCCTGTGGTTAACTCTCATCCATTAAGCCGTTAAAGTTAACCAGATTCTGTTATCTTCTTGTACATTATGCCTATTTTATCTATCAAATTTACCATAAGTGCCACTCCCTCTCCCTCCCCCTGCTTAGCCTCCATTGCTCCCTCTTCAAAGTATACATATCATATTCAGACGATGGTGGTGGTCGAGCAGGAGCTGACTCTGTCGCGCCACTCCATGAGCACCAGCGCGGCGGCGTAGTGCTCCCCTTTCGCCAAAAGGCGTGTGCTTCACGAATGGGCTAATCCCGTTGAACACCTGGAAGGCCGTCGCGAGCTTCTGGCGGTGGTGGAGCGTCGGGAACGGCGCGTAAATGCCGAGGCACGAACTCACGAGGCGTGCCGACATGGCCTCGGAGAAATACGCAGCGACGCGCTGCGCAGAGGTGCCGTAGGGTGTGGAGAGCTCCGAGATCTCGAGAAGCATCCGGTTCGCATCCTCGAGGTTGTCGGCGGAGACGGCCTCTGCGCACTGGAGGAGAAGGGTCAGCAGGTGGAGACCTTCCTCGTCTCGCTTCTTCTTGTTCTGCTCTTCCTTGTGTTCTCTTGCGGCTATGGCCGCCGCGGCTTTAGCTGCTGCTGCTCTGGCCTCTTCCGAGTTGTTGGGTTTTTGGGTATGCGATGGTGGGGCTTCTGCAGCAGCAGCAGTAGTTGGTGGTGGTGGTGGTTGGCGAGGACGAGGGGGAACAGTGGTGGTGGAGGGGAGGCCGGGATGTGTTTGAGTGAGTTGGGTATCTTCCCAGTTGAGCATATGCGTCTGTGAGGTCGAAATAGGGGGTGGAGCTTGGTGTTGTTGGGTTCTCACAGGTCGCCTCCTCTCAGTGGTAGCAGCGGGAGGAGGAAGGGAAGGAACACGATTGGGTAAAGTATACTGTGGCTCTGAGGTCAACGACCTCAGCCTGAACTCGAGAACCGCCGCGAGCCCCGGGTTGCATGGTTGGATAATTTCCCTCACGTTGTGGATGAGTTGAGGAATGGAGACATCCGAGGATGAGTTGCTGATGAGGTCGCGAATGATGCCGTCCGCCCAAGCAGTCGCACCTGCGGAGCTATCGTTCGTGTTGGAGACCACGGCAGGTGCCGATGAGACTATGACGGGAAGTGGGTCGTTGTTCCCACCGCTCTCGTTGGCAAACACTGGAAGGCCGGAGAAGGGGGAGATAGAAGCCGGGAGAGGTTGCAGAGATGGGTTCTTGGAGGCCCTGGAGGCCGAAAGATTTCAGGGTCTGCTGGGGCGGCAAAATGGGGGCGATGGAGGCAAGTCTCGAACTTCCGACCTTGAAGCAGTCCCACAGGGGGAGGAGAAGGAAGGAGAGAGAGAGGGAGATGATATTAACTCAAGGTTAACTCAAGAATTGACTCCAGTAAAGTTAAAATTGACGGCAGGGTCTGTGGGGTAAGACGGAGCAAGATTACGGGGTCTAGGGAGGAATATCGATGTTTCAAAGGTCGTAGAGGTAATTTCGAAAGATTTCAGGGTCTGCTGGGTAAATATCCCTTTTATAAATACTCTATTCTTCTTTTCTTATTATATATATATTCCAATATTGAAAAAGAAAATATAAAATATAAAATATAAAAAGAAAATATAAAATCAGAAAATTAAAAATCAAAGTACAAAATTAAAAAAATAACATAAAAAATATAAAATTAAAAAACCCACAAAAACATTGGCATATTGTAGACAATTAATCACATCACCTTTCTGTGCATCATTCTTTGATCTATCCTGCCTTGCTCCCTGTGTTCGAGCTCTCTACATACTTACACCTATACATCTTGTTTGTAGAGTTAAAAAAATTGACTCCACATCTATTTTTCATTGATTGATTTATTATTGTGGGTTCATTGTTGATTTTAGCTGGGATTCATTAAGGGTCGCCACAGCGACATGGTTGTCTCCGCTCTGTGAGAGACATTTGACCCCTTGAATTTTGGAAAAATCAGCCAGCAGGGCCAATACAGGAACTCATTCGTGAGTCAACATCAACAAACCCAGCCCACTAGTGAATTGAAGTCTCTCACCTTGGCGATCCAGACCCTGACCGATAGGATCCAACAAAACCAGAATGACTATTTGGATAGGAGAACTGATCTGGATCGTGTCTCTCGTACCCAAGACCAGTAGATGGTGCCAAAGACACCAATTCATGTTCAGGTTCAGTTCAACCCAAATAGCTTTAATCAAGGCCAGAACCGACCACGAGATCAGATATACTATTCAGATAAATCTTAATCTAAACATGAGATCCTTTCGTACGATAATTTCAATCATATGTCCCTCAAGAACGGAAGGACCGTTATCGTACATGATCGAGCACGGGAACAGGAGGAAGAAGCCGCCAAGTCTCTACCTGAGGAGAACTTGGAGGCGGAGGAGCAGCAACACCTCCACCACCAGCATAAGAAGAGGACTTCTAAGTCCTCCAAGAAGCAGGAGAAACGGACCAACAGTGAGTCCGGTGAGACTGATGAAGAGCCTGCACCTCCATCTGAGGAGGATGTCCCAACAGTCGCGAAAGATGCATCACCGGTTTTGCATCAAAAAATTCCTTTTCATCAGATTCAGTCTCAGAGTCCGAGTCATGTACAGAACTCAGTTCCTATTATCAATGAAAATCTTTCAGTTTCGGAATCTGAGTTAGCATCAATAATCTCTTTCCACCGAGCTCTTAAGCGTAGAAGGAAGAACAACAAAAAAATACAAAAAGATGACCTTGAGAAGGCAGAGTTTTGTAATAAACACATCAAGGTCACAATCCCTTTTGACAAATATGTGGAGATGATACCTATATTTCAGAAATACCTTAAGGTGAGATGCACATCTACTAGGGTCAGCAGAAAGACCAAAAGTCGTGTTGAGAAATATGTTCTGTCAGTAGCCACTACTTGCGCAATAAAAAATTCCTTTTCGAGGAAACGAAGAGACATAGGTGCACATTATGTGGTGAGTCATGTCGATGACACTGCATTTGCACGCACTCTCCTTAACAACGGATCCTCAATTAACTTAATGCATACATCCCTCTATGAGCGGCTTAATCTCGGACCTCTTAGGAAATCTAGAGCCCTACTTTAGTTTACAGATAAATCAACCAAGAGGTCCCAAGGAGAATTGAGGAACGTTGTCATCAAAGTCGAGGGCCAGGAGTACATGGTAGACTTTACCGTCCTTGATATGGAGACCCCTCGCGATTGGAGAGATTCTCAGATCATGTTAGGAAGGCCCTTCCTCAGAACAGAAGGGTCCTTATTTGATTATAAGATTGGGAAAATCCAGTTCTAGACTCCCGGCAGAGACGAGGAACTTGAGATGAAGCAGACCAGATGGTAGAGATCGGATTCAGAATCCAGCACCGAATACTCTTCGTCCAAAGCAGAGTGTATTCATGTAGACATCGCTGGGCCTTGGAGACAGAACCCAACTAGCACCGGTGAGTCCCTCTCACCAGGAGAAGATCTTGTTCATGAGTCAGTTTGCGAGGTCCTTAGAAACGAGTGCAACACAGAATATGCATCACCCTACATCTTCGATGACTTAGAGGCCTAGCTGGACCTGTCAGTCCTTCCCTATTTAAGACAATAAGAAGATGAGGATGAGGATTCGGACGTGGCTTTGGTCGATTGCTTGGAGGCCTTTGACGATCTAACTCTAGAGCCAAATGAATTGGTGGCAGCAATTTCAAAGATAGATCCAGCCACTGCCAGCATAGATCCAGATTCGATTGAGCCAGACTTCCTTGATGATCACACATTACCTGAGTTCAAACCTTTACCCACAACACTTAAGTATGCCTTCCTTGTGGGACAAGAGAAGAAGTATCCGGTTATCATTAGCTCGCGATTGATCGAGGAGCAGGAATCTCGCTTGCTAGAGATTCTGGAAAGAAACCACAAGGCGATAGGCTGGAGCATCTCCAATCTCTACGGGATAAATCCTGCTCTGTGTTCGTACCATATCTACTTGGAGAATGAGGCCAAACCCTTTCGTGAATTCCAACGTCGGTTGAATCCAAATTTATGAGAGGTAGTGAAGAGGGAGATAGAGAAATGGTGCGACGCGAGTTTTATTTATCCCATCTTCGACTCCAAATAGGTGGCCCCAATCCATGTTGTTCTGAAAAAGTTGGGAATTCAGACGACCACCAATGAAGACGGAGAGGAGATCGTGACATGATTACCCACGTCGTGGCACGTTTGTGTGGATTACAGACGCTTGAATTCTGCGACAAAGAATGATCATTTCCCCCTACCATTCATTGATTAGATATTAGAGATATTAGTGAGGAAAGAATACTTTTACTTTTTAGATGGGTTCTCGGGCTACAATCAAGTAGCCATAGCTCCTGAGGATCAAGAGAAGACCACGTTTACGTGTCTCTTTGGTACCTATGCTTTCAGGTGCATGCCCTTTGGGTTATGCAATGCTCTCGGTACTTTTCAAAGGTGCATGATTGTTGTATTCTCCAAAATGGTCGGTGAATTCCTGGAAGTCTTCACGGATGACTTCTAAGTCCACGACGATTCCTTCGATTCCTATCTTAGGAATTTGGATAGAGTCCTCAAGCGATGTTGTGAGGTCAAGATGGTGCTCTCTTGGGAGAAAAGTCACTTCATGGTGATGGAGGGCATTGTGTTGGGGCATGTCATCTCCAAGGGAGGAATGGAGGTTGATCCTACCAAGGTGGATGTGATCAGACGACTCCAGCCACCAACCAATGTGAAACAGTTGCGGTCTCCTCGGGCATGTTGGATTTTATCGAAGATTTATCAAAGATTTCTCTAAGATTGCCCGACCGCTAACGTAGCTTTTAGACAAGGACATGGAGTTTATTGTTGATCACAAATGCCTTGAAGCCTTTAAGAAACTACAAGGAATGATCATGGATGCCCCAATCCTACAAGCCCCGGATTGGTCTCTGCCTTTTGAGATCATGACGGACGCATCATATTTTGCTGTTGGGGTTGTGTTAGGACAGAGGAGGGATGGCGTCCAGTTCGCCATACACTACGCAAGCAAAGTACTTGATACTGGAAATAGGTTTAGGGGGGAAGGTAGGTCCCTGTTTCGGCATCGTCCCTTGGTTCGCTAACCCTGTCTGAGATTTAGGTAGGGATGAAAACGGATCGGATACAGACCGGATATGTCTATTTCCATATCCATATTCACTTCATCTATATCGAATACGAATACATATATGGATATGATTCGGATATGCATTATGGAAACCATATGCGTAAAAATACGGATACGAATCCGAATCGGATATTTATCGAATCCGAATACGGATCGAATAAAGAGAGAATCCGAATACAGATCGAATAAAGAGTGAAATCCCAATATGAATCCAATAAACATGAAATCCGAATACAGATTGAATAAAAACCACATACGAATATGAATTGATTTTTTATCAAACTTCATAATGATTTTAAAAATAGCAATGAAATATAAATAAGTTCCGTAATGATAAAAGGGAGTGTCGACGTGACATGTATTCTTGACCGGAAGCAAAAAGGGGATAGGATTTCATAAATTTTGTTAGCACTCATACCCAAAGAAATAGAAATTTATTAATATCGTTAATATATTGTATTATATAATGTATAATACTAATATGATAGAATAAGGTTGTAGCTTATATTATATTAACTAATATATAAAATAATATTAAATATTGTATTCGAATATTCGGATTCGAATCCGCATATTTATGCTATTGCCATATCCATATCTGTATTCGGAAAATTTTTACAACCTATATCCATATCCGATCCGTATTCGATTAATATTCGGATACGGATATCCGTATCCGATAATTTTTCGAATACGGTAAGCAAATATTCGGATATATCCGTATCCGTTTTCATCCCTAGATTTAGGGGACCATGTTTCCCAGGCGACGGTAAAGATCTCAAAAGCAGAGCGGGAGTCTTAGCGCAGCGGAGCCGGAAAGGAGTGTCGACACCTAGAAGATGCTTGCGGTAGTGTTTGCTTTGGATAAATTCATATCTCATTTAGTTGGATCCAAGGTGATTTTGTTCACTGATGACACAACACTACGTACTTAATGGAGAAGAAGGACGCGAAGACGCGTCTTCCTAGGTGGATTCTGCTTATCTAGGAGTTTGACTTGGACATTCGTGATAAACCTGGAAAGAAGAATGTAGTAGCTGATCACCTCTCCCGTCTTGAGGATCTTGATGCTTCTGATGATACGCTAATTCGAGACTCTTTCCCTGATGAGTCAATTTTTGTTGTCGACTCACTCCCATGGTATGCCAATATCATGAACTATCTTGTCTCCAAGAAAGTTGCCGAAAATTGGCCCAAGATCCACATAGCCTGACTGAAGTCGGATTCGAGACATTACCATTGGGAGGACCCGATCCTTTTCTTTGAAAGACCAGATTGTGTTTGGAGATGGTATATTCCTCAAGAGGAATATCATAGTGTCTTTTCTTTACGTCACAGTCTGGAGGCAGGAGGAAATCACTCCGGGAAGAGGACCGCATGGAAGGTACTTCAGTGTGGCTTATACTGACCGACTCTTTTTCGTGATGCAATCACCTTTGCGAAGTCGTATCCAGTATGCCAACGAATGGAAGGAACCATCGGTTCCAAGGATGAGATGTCGATGTAACCTGTCATCATTTGTGATGTCTTTGACGCATGGGGCATCGACTTCATGGGCCCATTCCCCATTAGCCACGGATTTGAATACATACTTCTGGCGGTAGATGATGACCGAGTGATTGATGACCCGAAAAATCACCAAGACTCTGGTAAAGGAAATTGAGCTAGGGACGTTGCGACCCGAGTCTCGGAAATCAATCAGATCAACAAGAAAATATGGAATAGACCACCAATCAAGCAGATAAAACACGAAAAATCAAATAGTAGCCCTGACTATGAGATTAGCCTGGTATAGCACCCAGGGTCGGACTCAGGGAGCACGAGATGGCCTTACGACCTTCGAAGTAGTCTAAAAACAAAGAAAAATAAAAACAAGGAATTTTTGATGGATTTTTAATATTTTATATTTTTTGGATTTTTAATTATAAAGAAAATAATAAAAAGGCAAATATAAACACAAGCAACAATCTATTCAACTACTCTAAAAGGATCTAAAAATTCAAACAAAAATGTTTTTAGATTTTATGGATTTTTTACTATTTTTGGTGAATTTTTTATAATTTTCTGATTTTTAGGGAATTTTCTAAAAATGAAATAAGGCAAAAACTAATGAACAATGTCAAGTCAGGCTTCAAGGACCAAAATAAAATGTAAAATGGCCCTAACAAAACCTGAAGATATTTTTTCTGTAAAGTAGAAGTAAAGAAGAAAAATCAGGAAAAAGGTTTATTATTTTTGGGATTTTCTATGAATTATTAGAATTTTTCTAAATTTTTCAAGGTTTTCAATTCTTATATGTTCTATAACACCAAAAATGACCAAAATTGGTCAGAAAATCAAGCATACCAAAATACACAAAATCTAATTTTTTTTTATAAATTTTGAAGCGGTCTTTATATTTTTTTGTGAATTTTAAATCTGGACAGGCAGAAAATTAAAGGTTTTTGAATTTTTAAAAATACTAAAAGGGATCAAAATTTTCCCAAAAATTAGTGAAAATTCTACATAGTGGCAGGAGCCACGTATCAAATTTTCACTTAATTTGAATGAGATTTGATATTTTATTTACAACAAACAAAAGCCCACATTCATAGGGACTTGTTCGTCATGAAAATATCTTCTGGGGCTGGAAAGATAAAAAAATCAGAAATCCAAGGGGTCCTTGTGCAATTTCACCAATCTCGCACGCGCCAGGCACGTGGATTGGGCACGGAAGGACCAATATGCAATAAAAATACTTCCCCGGACTTTTTAGCAATAGGTGCTAAAAGTCCAGGGGAGATATTGCAAAATGCCCAACAAATTCAACACATGTGGAAATAAACCATTCACAGGGGATACGTGCAATTATACAAAAAGATCTTTTATTCATTAACAACCAGACTACAACCCACAGAATGCAATTTCACCAAAAATACACGTGACGAAGCATGTGTCCACAATATACAGGGGTAGAAATGCAAATATAAGAAATGACAAGGTCCTAAGTGCAAATGTTCCAAAATAAAATAAACTGCGAAAAATATTTACAGGACTAAATGCTAAAACAAAACAGGAGGGGGGCCTAAGAGTAAATTACCCCACTTATTCATCTGAGGGCGGAGGATGCGCCACGTGGTGATCTGACGGCTGCATGGGGGCTACTCCTCAACGAAGGTCCCTCGAATCTGATCAGACGGCGGAGGGCGCGCCACGTGGTGGATCAACGGTCGAGAGTCGATGTGGCTAACCCTCGCTGGATGGAGGGCGGAGAAGAGGCCATGTGTCGATCTGACGGTGGCTGCTACTGGCCTCTTCTTCGCCTAAATCAAACGGTCCACAAAAGATCTGGCACGGCGAGGGCGGATGGACAGCTCTGAAGGGTCCTGGAAGAACAGGTGGCCGGCGAACTTCGACGACCTGATACACGCGCAGTAGTCCTCATCTGCTGCTCCTGAGATGCGGAATGGCTCCACCAAGATGTCCCGCAGCTGCTACTGGTGTCCGATGAGGTCGACGAACTCCGAGGAGCCCGAGCGATGACGACGGAGCCGGGCTCCTGTGCCTGGATGTCGAGGTCCTCAGATGGACCTCCTCTGACCTGTAAAGCAACACAGAAAGACTCCTGGGTCGAGGGCAAACTGCCTCGACCCTGTGAGGGGTGAAATGGGTGGCTGATGCGTCGGAGCGGATGACCTCCAGCGAAGCGACGGCGAGGGAGGTCGTGGTTCCTGCTCCGGGGAGAGACATGGAGTGTGAGTGGGTGCAGAAGGTGCGGAGAGGTCTCGTGATGATGAAGGTCGAGTCCGATGATCGAGGGGGTGACTGAGATGGTCGGAATCGATCGGGGATGGTGAAAGATGAAATTGGGCGAAAACGAAAATTCGAGAAAGATAGAAAGAATCAAGCTTATCGGATGGTTGAGGTCGACTGGGAATGAGCTCCTGGAGCTCCTGGTCCTTGCCTCGAGGGTCGTCGATTCCCGAGGCTCGAGCGCTACTCAAGGGGAGGCGCACGACGTCGAAGAGCTGCCGGATCAGTGGCCGGACACTCCCTCCTCACTGCAACACCACCCTCAGCTCGCTGTCACTCAGGCGAAGGCAGTGGAGGTCCTGGGATGGAAAGGCGGAGCCAAAGATGATGTGAAAAGGTGGCCGGAGCTGAAGCTTTATAGTGCTAGGGGTCCGAGAAGGTTAGGGTCGGGCGAGAGATTCGGAGTTCGGACCCCGATGCAATCCACCGGGCGTGGATCAGGGAAGTATCAGGCACAAATAGAACCTGGGGTTTGCGCAAATGGCGGGCAGATCAAGTGGGTAGAAATAGGAGAAATCGGGTCGAGCGAACAAGATCCGGCTCTAGTGGTCCTGGGGGGAGAGTTGACCGGGGTCAACAATCCCCCGTGGACCAATCAAAGCCCGCCAATTATGAATTATTTGACAATTTATTTTAACATAGTAAATGGCCGAATTTCAAAAAAGTTAAAACATGAAAAATGTTTCTTTTATTTTAAATATTTTTAGTAATTTTTATTTATTTTTTGAAATATAATTTAGGTATTTAAAAAATATTATTATTATATACATGTATAAACATATGTATTTTTTATTTTTGATTTTTAATTATTTATTTTTATATAAATTATTACAATTTTATATTTTATTTATTTATAGGATAAAATTTGGAATAATATGGTATTTTTATTGTATTTTTATTAATTATTTACATGGGTTAAATAAATGATTTTATTTATATACATATTTGATATATACACAATGTGGCTTTTGATTTTTTATTTTTATTTCTTTGTATTTTTATTTTATTTGTGTGATTTTTATTTTATTTATATACATCATGGAATATGGACTATGTACAAATTTTTGTGGAGTTTTATTAATTTATTTACAAGGTGAAATAAATACATATGTGGTTTATATACACATGGTCTATGTACAAGGATGAAGGGATTTTCATTTATTTTTAATTTTCTCATTTTTATTTTGATTTTACATTCACAAATATTTACATATAAATACACACCCATTTTTATTTTTATTTAGAGGGAAATATTTTTATTTATATACAGGTATATATTTACACACATGAGTTGCCCTATCTCCCTCTACTTGGGTTTTTATGCGGCCAGGCCCATGCTGAGCCCTCCCTTGGGATTAGGTCGCTCAATATTTATTCTAAATATCTCCCTCTTTTTCTTTTATTTCTTTATTCTTTTATTTATGCATAAAAATGTGCTAATTATTCATTTTTACACAATGCATGCTCTTTGATAATTATTGATATTTACAGAAATATACATGTGTTTTGCATGGGTTTTGTAGCTAAAATAAAAGAATAAAGAGTGATGAATGTGTATTCATCAGTGATCCTAATCCAAGACCCGGGTGAAGGTAGAAAAACACAGGTCGTTGCGACCCGGATCCCAGAGGCTCAGTCAACAAGAAAAAGAGACCACCAAATCAAAGATAAATCGATAAAACACGAATAACGGTCTTTGCTATTTATTTAACCTGGTATAGCGACCATGGTCGAACTTGAGGAGCATGGATTGGCTCAAAAGAGCCTACGAAGTAGTCTAAAGATAAAATAAAAAGATAAAATATTTTTGGTGGTTTTTATATATTTTTAATTTTTTTGTGTTTTTAATTATAAACGAAATAAGAGAAAAAGGATAAAAAGAGCAAATTCAACAATTTACGGAACACGCAAAAATGCTCAGAAAATTCAAATAAAATTATTTTTGGGTTTTCTATATTTTTAAGTGTTTTTGGTGAATTTTTCAGAATTTTCTAATTTTTTAATTGATTTTATAAAAAAATCGAAAAGGGGAAAATAATGAATCAGTGTGCAGCCAGACTTGAAAGGCTAATTAAAAATATCTAATTAGCCTCTAAAAATATGGAGATAATTTCTATGAAAACTAGATACAAAAGTAAGCTACAGAAAAAGAGTTTGCATTTCTTTGTATTTTACGAAATTTTTAAGAATTTTTATAAGTTTTTTAGGGTTTTGTGATTTTTAGGAGTTTTATAAATCCAAATGACACGAAAATTAGATAAAAACTCATAAACAACAAAACAAACAATTCCTAATTTTTTAGAATTTTTATAAAATTTTTATATTTTTAGTTAATTTTCTATTTCAAATAGTAGCAAAAATGATGGTTTTTGAATTTTTAAAAATAGTAAAAAACAACCAAAATGTCCCAAAAAATAGTGAAATCTTTACACAGTGGCAAGAGCCATGTTTCCAAATTTCACTTGATTTGGAGTTTATTTGATATTTTATTCAACCAATACAAGACACACAGCTCACAAGGACCTAAGTGCAAGAAAACATAGATCTGGGGGCTAAAATGTAACACGTGCCAAAACTATAAGGGCATCAATGCAAAAATCACATCAACTTCCACACATATCGAATACAGCACGCACAGGGGTATAAATGTAATTTTCAAAATATAAATTCCAATTTAGAACAGTCAGAACCTTAGCCCAAATAATGCAAAAAGCCTAGAAACTCACGTGTTGAAGCACGTGCACCATAATAGGAAGGACTAAATTGCAAATATTAAAAACCTAAGTTCCTAGGTGCAAATTATCCGAATTAAAAACAACTGACACAAATATTTACAGGACTCAGAAGTAAATGCAAAACTGAAGGGGGGCCTAAGTGATATTTACCCTCGTTATTAATGATCAACGGTAGAAGGCGACGCCACGTCGAAGATCTGATGGCTGAGAGCGGATGACGTCCCTTCGCTTGATCGACGGCGTTGATGTGATCCTTGGATGGATCAACGGTCAGACGTATCCCTCGAATGGACGGGTGGGATCAAATCTGGCGCAAAGGGTTCGATCTGACGGTGCCTGGAGATCCTCCAAGAATAGGTCACCGACGAGTTTCGCCGGACCGATACGCGCGGTGGAGGGCTCCTCCAGAGCTGCTCTGAGAGGGGAAACGACGCCTAGGTTGTCCGCAGCTTCTGATGTGCTCAGATGGGGCCGGAGACGTCAGAGATGCTCCGGCGATGATGAAGTCTTGGAGCTTCTGTGCCTAAACCAGTTGGACCACCAGATAGGTCCTTTGACCTGCAAACTTGCACAGAACAAACTCTGGGTCGAGGGCAAAGTGCCTCGACCCGGTGAAGGGTCGAATGGGTGGACGTAGGAGGCGGGGTGGAGCTCTCCGGCGAGGCGACGGCGGAGGAGAGCGGTGATCCTGCTCTGGGGTGAGTCAGGATGATCGGAGGGGCGTGGAAGGTGAGGAGAGTTTCGCGAAGGTGATGGTGTAGTCAGAAGGGGGAATGGTCGACCGGAGTGGGGTAAATCGGCCGGCGGAGGCCTGCGGCGCAAAACCTAAGATTTGAAAATTAAACGAACCTACAGGGTATCGAGTCTACATGATGAGTGCACACGTCTGTGCTGGAGGTGGGTGACCTCCTGAGATCCTCACCTCAATGGAGCGATGCCTCCAGAGGCTCGAGCTCGCCGATGACGGAGCACGACGGCGAAGACCACCGGATCTGGTGCTAGGGCGCTTCAATCCTCGCTGCAACACCTCCTATGGATTGTTGTCACTCAATGCAAGAAGGTGGAGGTCACAGGTGTCTGAAACGGTGGCCGAAGGTGGAGTGAAATGTGCGGCGGAGCTGAGACTATATAGTACCAACCACAAGAATGGAGTCGGGCGCGCAATCCAATGCTCGGACCCCTAAAAGGGTGATCAGGCGTGGATCCTGGATATATCGTGAATAATCGGGGCCCGGGGTTTGGGTTAATGATGGTTGGAACACATCAGGAAAAATGGGCGAAATCAGGTCGCAAGGCGGGTTTGGATTCTAAGTGGTCAAAGGGGGGGAGTTGACCGGGGTCAACAATCCCCCGTGGACCAATCAGAATCCAAGAATTATTAAATAATTGTAAATTCATTTAAAAATAATAAATAATCTTATTTTGAAAAATTCTCAAACATGAAAATTGTTTAATATTTTTCAAATTATTTTTTTATGATTTTTATTTATTTTTTGAAAAATATTTTATGCATTTACATTATATTATTATTATTTACATGTATAAATACATGTGTATTTTTAAATTTTATTTTTATTATTTTATTTTATGTACAAATATTCCAATTTTATATTTTATTTTTTTACACCATAAAATATGGAATATAAAAAGATTTTTATTAATTATTTACAAAGGTAAAATAAATACATTTTTTATAATATGTACATGGTATATATACACTGATGAGAGAGAATGTATTTATTTTTATTTTTATTTTCTTTTTCCCATTTTTATTTTGTTTTTATATATATACCAAATAAAGGGAACACATAAATATTTTTATTTTTAGAAAATAAAATATTTACACAAAGAGGGGTATTTACACCATGTTGAGTTACCCTATCTCTCTCTACTTATTTTATTTTGCGGTCAGGCCCTTGTGGAGCCTTCCCTTGGGTTCAGGTCACTCAATATTTATTCTAAATATTTCCCTCTTTTTTTATTTTTTTCCCTTTATTTTTGTGCAAAAACATGCTAATTATGGCTATTTACATGATGCATGCATTTTGACAAATTATTGTATTTACAAATATTTACATGGTATTTTACCAAGGTTTCTAGCTAAAATAAAGGAATAAAGAGTGACGAATGGGGATTCATCACCCCCCTATACTTTACTTTTGCTAGTCCCTTAGCAAACAGTTATTTGGAGAAGAAGTGCAAGAGAAAGAAAAAGAAAAAGAGGAGAAATCAAAGTTGAGTATTAAACTTTCCTTCATTAAATTGAAATATGGAGCTCAGTCAGACCTTTGGATTATTCATTTGTCGGAACCTTATTTGAACTTAAGCTTAAAACTTAACAGCCTCTAAGTTCCACCAATCTATGGTCAAGACTCCTCAATAAATCAGATCAGAACAAGTCTACATACACAAACTCTAATGACCATGAATCTTTCCTTTTACTGTGTAGGTGATATGTAGCTCCCCACCTCAGAAGTGACAAAGAAACAACCTCACTCAACCTGGTAACTCTAATGCCTCGGTCTAGCAACTCTTTCCTCGAGGAGCTGGGTATTCCCTTCTAAGTTCAAGTACAACCGGCTCAAGAAGAGGGGGAAGAAGAGAATGGACCATGACCAGTGTAGCCATGTATCCTTGGGAGCTCTAACTAGTGTAGCTGAGTCTCCCGCTGCAAGCTTCATGAGATGGTCATTGGTAACATAAGCTTTGCTTTATTTAACTATATACACTCCGGTGGGATTATTAAATTTTCAATCCAACCCACCACTTTTTTGGAGTTTTTCTTTTTGCACACATTTTTTTCCGATGTGCATATGTACAACATATCTACATGGTGCAGCATATATACATAAGGAGTTTTTCCTCTTGAGCCAGTAGACTATCCCTCTTTGGAAGCTTTATTTCAACCAACAACTCATGTATTTAGACTTCATAACCACCAGACCAAGTTGAGACACACTTCCTTCACTATAAGAAGAAGAGAGGTTCTGCCTAGAAGTACTACCCTCATATGCTACCCCAAGCCAAAGGAAACTGCCTCCTCACCACCTCATCCGTGGAGAGCTATGTGTAAAGTGTTGGTGCAAGTAAAGCCATTATCTCTGAGAGTCATGTGTGCGTTGTTAAGTGTTCTACTTAGGATCATCAAGATGACATATGCTCATAGCCTAGTGGACTCAAAGAATTAAGTCCCAATGGACCTGAAAAGTCTCAATCCTAAGCCCTATAAGGTTCCTCTTATAATTAGGTGGATTAAGGTCTTAACCAAGCTCCATTTGTCAATTTAATTCCAGGTCAGTTTAAATGTCAACTATGATTTGGAAAAATTGTGCAAGTATTTACAAAGATGCAATTTTACTACAATTGTGCAAAATTTTTGAAAAATGTTTGAAAATATGGATGTATGCATGAATGCGAAGTTTTCCAAAATATTTACAAATATTTACACAAGGTTTTTGCAATCTTTTTGATTTTCAAAACATTTTACAAAAACTTTGTACTATATACATAATTTTGATATGAAAATATTTACAAGCTATTTACACAAATCATTTTTACAATCATTTTTACAAAAATAATTTTTATAAATAAATATTTATGTGCAAGAAGAATTTTATGTACAAGGGAAATTTTTAAATTTTTATGGATTTCTGGACATTTTATTTATTAATACACTCACACAAAGTACGAGTTATGGCTGAAGTATACATGACATATGTACGACACCCCCCTATACTTAGCTCGAACGATGTCCTCTAAGTGATCAAGAGAGATGAAGAAGACATAACTCGTGTTTAGTATAGGGAAGTGAAAAGGAATGGTATATACAAAGATGAATCAAAGAATAGAATGAAGAGGACTCGGTGTTTCCCCCTATACTTAGGATCAAGTAATCCTAAGTATAGTAGACTGTACATGAAGGGAAATTCGAGTGGAAGGATGTACATGGTCTACCCCCCTATACTCAGGGTAAAATATCCCTAAGTATAGGCAGCAAAACAGAGGTAGAAAGAATCAATAGAATACCCGAGAGTCCTACACCCCCCTGTACTTAAGTAAAGTACACCCTAAGTTTAGCATAATCATAAGACGAGAAAGGGGTGTGGGACTAAAGAATAGAGTGATATGGACAACTGGATCTATACAAGTCGGAAGAACAGTGATAATCAGGCGTGAGATGCAATAGATGTGAGTCAAGAGACCACATCTCACGCAAAGTGAATCGGGGCAACATCAACAACCCGCGGCTCATGATCTAGATATGGCTTGAGCCGCTGGCCGTTAACACGAAAGGTAACATCAGAAGACAACTCAGATATATCAATACTCCCATTGTCATGTACCTTTCTAACCAAATAAGGTCCCTTCCATTTGCTTTGTAGCTTCCCAGGAAATAGACAAAGCCTAGCATCAAACAACCATACTCTCTATCCTGGCTCAAACTGCTTGTGGCTGATATGAGAATCATGCCACTCTTTCACTCTCTCCTTATAATGTAGGTTGTTTGAAAAGGTTGTATCACGAAGCTCCTCCGGGACTGCTAACTCTATCCTCCTCTGATCTCCTACACTCTCTGGATCCAAAAGTATATCAGAAACAGCCCAAAGTGACCAATGTCTCAGCTCAATAGGTAAATGGCCGGGCTCGCCATAAACGAGGCGAAAGGGAGATGTACCCAAAGGGTCCTATATGCCCACAAGACCGAGTCCAAAAGCTGTGACCAATCCTTTCGGTCAGGGCGGACAACTTTCTGCAATATAATCTTGATCTTCGACACTTCTGCAAGACCATTCATCTGAGGATGGTATGGAGTGTCTACTCGATGGTATATGTTGAACTCGTTAGCAAGGGCCTTTACCTTGTCGTTGACGAAATGAGACCCCCCGTCAGATATAAACACTCGAGGTACCCCGAACCGTGAAATGATATTCATCCTCAAAAATATGCAAACAGTCCTAGCATATGCGGTTCTGGTGGGGATGGCCTCAAATCCCTGACTCATAGGGAATCGACCCATGAAATCGATGCCCCATGCGTCAAAAACCTCACAGAAGTGTATGGGCTGCATCGGCATCATATCACACTGTCCACAAGTGCCCATCCTCTGACAGTCAGTACACCTCTTCACGAACTCATCAGAGACCTTGAAGAGAGTAGGCCACCAAAGGCCGGATTGGAGCACTTTCTGTGACGTTCTCCTCCCAGAGTGATGTCCTCATGCCTCAAGCTTGTGGCAGTAAGTAAGGACGCTGTGGTGCTCCTCTTTAGGAATGCACTGACGCCAGATACTATCCCCTCCCTCATGATAAAGGACGGGATCCTCCCAATGGTAAAACTTGGCCTTCGCGAGGAAGGTCTCAAGTTTCTGCCTGGGCCAATCTTGTGGAACTTTCTTGGCGACAAGATATTTCACAATATTGACATACCATGGGAGAGAGGTGATAGCGAGGATCGCTTCATCTGGGAAAGTCTCACAAATACGTCAATCTTCTCAGAATCCTCAAGATACTCCAATCGGGAGAGATGATCCGCCACCACATTCTTGACTCCAGGCTTATCCTTAATCTCTATATCAAACTCCTGGAGTAGAAGATTCCATCTGGTTAATCTGGCTTTGGCATCCTTCTTTGCCATGAGGTACCTGATGGCGGTATGATCGCTATAGATGGTCACTCTAGATCCAATTATGTAAGATCTGAACTTATCTAGGGCGAAGACTATGGCTAGCATCTCTTTCTCAGTGACGGTATAGTTCCACTGGGTGGCATCCAATGTACGGATAGCAGAGTGTATATCAAAGGGCACTCCATCCCTCCTCTGTCCCAACACTGCCCCCACAGCAAAATCAGAGGCGTCCGTCAGATCTCGAATGGGAGAGACCAATCAGGTGGCCGGAGAACAGGAGCCTCTATAACACGACTCTTGAGAGTCTCAAATGACGATAGACACTTATCATCTACGAGGAACTCGGTGTCTTTCATCAGCAGATCAATCAACGGTCGGGAAATCCTACTGAAATCATGAATGAAGCGCCTGTAAAAACTGACGTACCCCAGAAAAGACCGTAACTTTCGCAAGTTGGACGGTGGATTGAGTTTTCTAATGACATCCACCTTGGCCGGATTATCCTCCATGCCCCTGCTGGAGATGATATGACCAAGCACCGTCCCCTGAGTCACCATGAAGTGACTCTTCTCCCAAGAAAACACAAGGTGAACCTCAATGCATCGTTGAAGGATCGGTCTAGGCTGCCAAGACAAGAATCGAACCTGTCACCGTAGACCAAGAAATCATCCATGAAGACCTCCAAACACTCCCCCACCATGTCCGAAAAGATGGACAGCATGCATCTCTGGAATGTCGCCGGAGCGTTGCACAATCCAAATGGCATGCGTCTGAAAGCATATATCCCGAAGGGACAGGTGAAGGTAGTCTTGTCCTGGTCCTCGGGCACGATGGCCACCTGATTATATCCAGAGTACCCATCTAAGAAACGATAATGGCTCTTCCCTGCTAGCCTCTCAATAATCTGATCAATAAAGGACAGGGGGAAATGATCCTTCTTGGTGGCCTGGTTCAATCGTCTGTAGTCCACACAGACCCGCCAAGAAGTGGGTACCTGAGTAGCGATCTCCTCTCCAGACTCACTAACAACTGTGGTGATGCCCGTCTTCTTGTGCACCACATGCAATGGACTGACCCACCTGGAGTCAGAGATGGGGTAGATAAAATCAGCTCTCCACCATTTCGAGATCTCCTTCATGACAACCTCTCGAAGATTCGGGTTCAGCCGCTGCTGGAACTCACGCGACGGCTTTGCCTCCTCCTCAAGATAGATATGGTGGGAGCACATGGCCGGACCTATCCCCTGGAGATCGGCTACACTCCATCCTATCGCCTTGCGGTTCTTTTCAAGAACCCCCATCAGACAGGATTCCTTCTCTCCAGTCAAATCAACGGAGATAATGACTGGGTACATCTCATGCTCACCCGCAAGGAACCTATATTTCAGCGATGACGGTAGCGGCTTCAGCTCTGGACAAGTAGGTGCCGGCGGATCTGGCCTCTGAAAGATTTGAGTGAATGCTGCCAAATCTGCATGGGATAATGAGAACTCTCGCTCACAATCTGAATCTAGCGAAGGCTGCTCTGCTGGACTGTCTCTGCTCTGCATGGAATCAGCCTCCTCCCTAGTTGTAGGCTCAGTAGAAGTCAGACACGGTATCAACTCGTCAAACTCTGCCCAATCGATATCTGACTCCGAGGGATCTATGTCAGACTCATAAAAATCTGTCTCGCGATCGGGGACCGGCTCTGCTGCCTGAGATGTATCCTGGACCAGGAGTGCGCTCTCCAAGCTCTCCTCTGCTAGCATCTCTGTGTCAGTGAACTCTGAAGGTGAGAGGAGGGCATGTGCGACTGGATCTGCCCAAACTGCCTCATCATCTGTAATCACAAAATCGTAGTCCTAGTGGATGTCTCGCCATGCCTCTGTCATCTGCTCTGAATCTGAAGTCGGCTCTGAGCAAGTTGAATCTCTGGCTCTAGTCTCCTCGACTGTCTCTATTTGTATACTTTTGCCCTCGACGCGAAAGTACACCTTCTTGCTATCATGGTCGGACACTGCCCTGGCTGTGGCCAAGAACGGGCGTTTTAGAATGATCAGGGACAGTCTTGGAGGCGAGAGCAGCCTCAGTAGCAGCAGTATCATCAGCAGTACCCCTCACACCCACACCAGCAGTAGCAGCCTCACTATACCGTCAAATTCTCATGGGCCGACCTATGAGAACCCCACCTTGGATGATCTTGCCCGCCTCATGACTGAGCAGCATGCTACTTTTCGACTGGAGATGGAGAGCAGCCTCAGTAGCAGCAGATGAGGACCATACCACCAGTTCCTGCTACTGAGGACCATACTGCTGGTGCTGCGATGACTATTGTTGCTGGTGTATTGGGGGCTGGGGTTGCAGGTGCTACTCACGCTGCTGGCCATACTGGCCACCCTGAACTGGAGGCTGCTGCTGGGAACTAGTGCCTCCGGCCGACCAGCGGAATCCGGGATGGTCTCGTCGGATACCGAGCCGGGGTCGGTCGTACCAAATCCCGTTGACATCCATCAACGGCTCCGGCTTGTAAGTGGATGGAGGGAGTACTGCCAGGGGCTGATCCGGCTAGTAGACAACCATCTGAGTGTCCTGGGATGGTGGTGACTGGTAAAACTGCTGTGGCTACTGGTATGACTCCGCCTGTACAAGGTGAACCTGTCTAGGCTGACTGGAGTGCGGGGACGAGCTACCACTACTGCTCGGATCTCCTCGTGACTGAAGACGGGGCTAAGAAGTCGTCTGTACCTCCTGGAGACACATGAGCTGTGTCTTCAGGTCACTCAGCGTTTGTTTCATCTGATCCATCTGTGTGATTCCCTGGCGCTGCTTCTTCTCAATCAACTCAATCCGGTCCAGCTTCTCGCTGATGATGCCCACGTCTGCAGCTGTAGACTCGGCCAGTGCGACTGCCGCGGACGAAGTAGAAGGACCGGTATCGATCCGTGCCATCCTCTGGTACTGCACGGTCTATGGCTGGGGGCGTCCCTGAGTGTAGAGTCGAGTCTGTGACATCACTGTATAGTTCTCGGCCATCTCCTCATAGATGGCCCAGACCTGATCCTCATCCTTGGTGAAGTAGGAACCGCCACAAGAAGCATTCACCATACCATGCAGCTCTGGTGTCAGTCCGTAGAAGAAGCTCTGAACTAGGTTCGGCTTCGTGATGTCGTGGTGCGGGCATCTGTCTGTGAGCTCTTTGAACCTCTCCCATGCCTCGTGAAACTGCTCGTTGGGGAGCATGGAGAAGTTGCTGATCAGGGCCCTCGCTGCATTGGTCCGCCCGAGTGGATAGTACTTGTTCAAGTACTCGGTGCGGAGCTGCTTCTAGGTGTATACGAATCTCCCCAAATGCTTCAGCCAGTTGGCTGCTCTGTCAGCGAGCGAGAAGGGGAAGGCAATCATCCTAATGGTGTCTTCGTCCGCCTGCCGATCGTGGACGGTGCTGCAGATCATCTCGAACTCCTGGAGAAGTAGATGGGGCTCCTCAGTGGCGAGCCCGTGGAAGCGGAGGAGGATCTGAAGTGTCTGTGGGGGGAACTTGAAGTCCCCCACGATCTCCGGAAGTACCACCCACCGATGCGTAAGTGTCGATCCGGGGTTGTGCAACTCCCGCATTGGTCTCGACTGCTCGGTTGACTGAACTGGCTCCTCTGGCTGATCTGGGTCCCTCTCTCCCGCGGCTCGCGGTTGCTCTCGTGTTGTCCTCAGCCTCTCCATCTCTCTCCTCATCTCCACCATGAAGGCTCCCTGATCTCGTATCTGGCACTACATCATCTCAAGGGAAGCCAACAGGGTGTTGTTGATCGCACCCATGTATAATACATAGGTAGTCGTCTCTGATCGTTGACCCTCGGTGCGCTCCTCGCTGCTGGCCATGGTCTCTACAAAGGCAAAAGACGCAAACTCAGGTGCCGATAAATCATCTATCTGTTGTCTTGCATCTGGCACTGGTATCTCCGGACTGGTAGAAGGGTGGTCAAGGGGGAACAGGGCGAAATCGAACTCGGGTTCGGAGAGCAGGTCTCGGCTCACGCGAACCAACCTAGATGAACAGGCTGGAGTGCTAAAAAGCGGTGCAACCAAAGGCTGTCTAAGAGACCTCCTGCCCATCATCTTGATCTGGCGAGTCGAGCGGATGAGATCTGGAAACACACAAGATGAGAAAACAAACCCCCGATTCACCTACTCAACACAGAGCTGAAGATCGTAAGAGTTCGGTCAATTATCTTGTCAGTTTTTATTTAGGTGATCATGTCAGAATATCATAGTGGTTACGCAAGCTGATGGGAATACAATCCGCCTACCAGACTGTCCCGTATAAAAGATCGGTCGTCTTATCGGGGTTCGGATATGGCTCTAGCCTAGTGTGTGGGTCGCTCTCTCGCTCATCCAAACCAGACAATGAGGGGGTTGCTCTCCCCAAGATAAATTTTTAAGTGAGGTGTCTTTTAGGGTCAAGTGTGTTTAGCAGTCCCAATTTTATAATTTTCGTTTTTATGTATTTTTCAAGCAAACAATGCCTAACAATTTTTTTCGGTTCTCCTGATTATTTAAGTCCAAAAACAAGGGGGAAGACGAAAAAGCTGATGCACGATAAAATCAATGATGCATGCAGAGTAAGTGATGCGTACCTGACTCCAGCAGTCTACATGCAAAATGATCCGCACATAAAGTAAAGACTGAAAGTAAACTACCTGTATGATATACGAGAATCCGGCCCTACACGAAGCAATTTCTACACGTAAAGCACAGTAGCAGGGTAATCAAACCTAAGTCCAGAGTCTTATCTTGAGAGCCACTCGGTGTCCGGCACAACGGATCCTGTGCGCGATGTATGTGACTCCTCATGGCACGTGGACTAGAGTGTAATCAATCCGACTTTTTCTTACGATTTAATTAATTAGGTCCAGTTAACGATCTATAGGTGCAGTCAGATAATTAAGGTTTGGATCCTAATTAATTATGTCACAATCAGAGAAAATACCAAGCTAAGGCCAAAACCTCGTAAATTAGATAAGTAGTAGAAAAATGCGGAAAAATCAAACCGGTGAAAAACCGCGGTGAGGTCCCCCAAGCATACCGGTGCTCTGCGAAACAGACCCCGATAAATCACCAAGAGAGTCCAAGTCTGTCCCTGTATTATTACAAATAAATGTTCTGCAGAAAATAAATCTAAGTTACTCTACAGCTATCTACGCGTCTATTCCGCAGCTCCCGCACTCCTGCTCGTCTCCACGCATCCTCCTGCGGCTTTATGCAGAAAAGAGCCGCCTCCGACTCCCGCGGTTGCTTCGGCTTCCGAGAAAGCTACCTCGATCCTCGGTCCCTCGCAAGAAATCAAACACGAGTGTATGAGACACAGGTTATTAGAAAAATATGCAAATAAATCAGAGCAAGAATATATACACAACTATGAACAAAAAGCCACGAAAAACCACAAAAAATCAAAAGACTACTAAGCCGTGCTCCCCGGCAACGGCGCCATTCTGATGACCGAGATATCCTAATCCAAGACCCGGGTGAAGGTATAAAAATATGGGTCATTGCGACCCGGATCTCAGAGGTTTAGTCAACAATAAAAAGAGACCACCAAATCAAAGATAAATCGATAAAACACGAATAGCGGTCTTCGCTATTTATTTAACATGGTATAGCGACCATGGTCGAACTCGAGGAGCACGGATTGGCTCAAAAGAGCCTATGAAGTAGTCTAAAGATAAAATAAAAAGACAAAATATTTTTGGTGATTTTTATGTATTTTAATGTTTTTTGTGTTTTTAATTATAAATGAAATACTAGAAAAAGGATAAAAAGAGAAAATCCAACAATTTATGAAACACTCAAAAATGCTCAAAAAATTCAAATAAAATTAATTTTGTGTTTTTTATATTTTTAAGTATTTTTGATGAATTTTTCATAATTTTCTAATTTTTAGTTATTTTTTATAAAAATCGAAAAGTGGAAAACAATGAATCAGTGTGCAGCCAGACTTGAAAGGCTAATTAAAAATATCTAATTAGCCTCTAAAAATATGGAGACAATTTTTATGAAAACTAGATACAAAAGTAAGCTAAAGAAAAAGAGTTTGCATTTCTTTGTATTTTATAGAATTTTTAAGAATTTTTATACGATTTTTAGGGTTTTGTGATTTTTAGGAGTTTTCTAAATCCAAATGATACAAAAATTGGAAAGAAACTCAAAAACAACAAAACAAACAATTCCTAAATTTTTTAGAATATTTATAAAATTTTTATATTTTTAGTTAATTTTTAATTTCAAATAGTAGCAAAAATGACGGTTTTTGAATTTTTAAAAATAGTAAAAAGCAACCCAAATGTCCCAAAAAAATAGTGAAATCTTTACACAGTGGCAGGAGCCACGTATCCAAATTTCACTTGATTTAGAGTTTAGTTTATATTTTATTCAACCAATACAAGACACACAGCTCACAAGGACCTAAGTGCAAGAAAACATAGTTCTGGGGGCTAAAATGTAACACGTGCCAAAACTATAAAGGAATCAATGCAAAAATCACATCAATTTCCACACATGTCGAATACAACACGCACAGAGGTATAAATGTAATTTTCAAAATATAAATTCCAATCCAGAACAGTTAGAAACCTTAGCCCAAATAATGCAAAAAGCCTAGAAACTCACGTGTCGAAGCATGTGCACCACAATAGGAAAGACTAAATTGCAAATATTAAAAACCTAAGGTCCTAGGTGCAAATTATCCGAATTAAAAACAATTAACACAAATATTTACAGGACTCGAAAGTAAAGGCAAAACTGAAGGGAGCCTAAGTGATATTTACCCTCATTATTAATGATCAACGGCAGAAGGCGACGCCATGTGGAAGATCTGATGGCTGAGAGCTGATGACGTCCCTTCACTTGATCGACGACATTGATGTGATCCTTGGATGTATCAACGGTCAGACGTATCCCTCGAATGGACGGGTGGGATCAAATCTGGCGCAAAGGGTTCGATCTGACGGTGCCTGGAGATCCTCCAAGAACAGGTCACCAGCGAGTTTCGCCGGCCCGATACGCGCGGTGGAGGGCTCCTCCGGCGCTGCTCTGAGAGGGGAAACAACGCCCTAGGTTTTCCGCAGCTTCTGATGTGCTCAGATGGGGCCGGAGACGTCGGAGATGCTCCGACGACGATGAAGTCTTGGACTTCTGTCCTTTGACCTGCAAACCTACACAGAACAAACCCTGGGTCGAGGGCAAAGTGCCTCGACCCGGTGAAGGGTCGAATGGGTGGACGTAGGACGCGGGGGAACGCTCTCCGACGAGGCGACGGCGGAGGAGAGCGATGATCCTGCTCCAGGGCAAGTTAGGATGATCGGAAGGGCGTAGAAGGTGAGGAGAGGTTTCGCGAAGGTGATGGTGTAGCCGGAAGGGGGAATGGTCGATCGGAGTGGGGTAAATCGGCCGGCGGAAACCTAATATTTGGAAATTAAACGAACCTACAGGGTATCGAGTCTACCTGATGAGTGCACACGTCTGTACTGGCGGTGGGTGACCTCCTGAGATCCTCGCCTCAATGGAGCGACGCCTCCAGAGGCTCGAGCTCGTCGATGGCGGATCACGACGGCGAAGACCACCGGACTTGGGGCTAGGGCGCTTCAATCCTCGCTGTAACACCTCCTATGGATTGCTGTCACTCAATGCAAGAAGGTGGAGGTCACAGGTGTCTGAAACGGCGGCCGAAGCTGGAGTGAAATGTGCGGTGGAGCTGAGACTATATAGTACCAGGGGTCCGACAAGAATGGAGTCGGGCGTGCAATCCAATGCTCGAACCCCTAAAAGGATGATCGGGTGTGGATCCTGGATATATCGTGAATAATCGGGGCCCAAGGTTTGGGTTAATGATGGTTGGATCGCATCAGGAAAAATGGGCGAAATCAGGTCGCAAGGCGGGTTTGGATTCTAAGTGGTCCAAGGGGGGAGTTGACTGGGGGTCAACAGTCCCCCGTGGACCAATCAAAATCCAAGAATTATTAGATAATTGTAAATTCATTTAAAAATAATAAATAATCTTATTTTGAAAAATTCTCAACATGAAAATTGTTTATTGTTTTTCAAATAATTTTTTATGATTTTTATTTATTTTTTTGAAAAATAATTTATGTATTTACATTATATTATTATTATTTACATGTATAAATACATGTCTATTTTTAAATTTTATTTTTATTATTTATTTTATGTACAAATATTATAATTTATATTTTATTTATTTACACCATAAAATATGGAATATAAAAAGATTTTTATTAATTATTTACAAAGGTAAAATAAATACATCTTTTATTATATGTACATGGTATATATACACTGATGAGAGAGAATGTATTTATTTTTATTTTTCTTTTCTTTTCCCCTTTTTATTTTATTTTTATATATATACCAAATAAAGGGAACACATAAATATTTTTATTTTTAGAAAATAAAATATTTACACAAAGAGGGGTATTTACACCATGTTGAGTTACCCTATCTCTCTCTACTTATTTTGTTTTGCGGTCAAGCCCTTGTGGAGCCTTCCCTTGGGTTCAGGTCACTCAATATTTATTCTAAATATTTCTCTATTTTTTATTTCTTTATTCCTTTATTTTTGTGCAAAACCATGCTAATTATGGCTATTTACATGATGCATGCATTTTGACAAATTATTGTATTTACAAATATTTACATGGTATTTTACCAAGATTTCTAGCTAAAATAAAGGAATAAAGAGTGATGAATGGGGATTCATCAGTAGATTATCTGTCAAGGTGGGTGGAGTCTATCCCAACCCGAGCCGCGGATAGTAAAACTGTCTGTAAAATCGTTAGAGATCACATCAACTATAGGTTCAGGATTCCCAAGGTGTTGATATCAGATGGGGGTAGCCACTTTGTGAACAGAGATGCGAAGAAACTCTTGAAGGATTACGACATCGAACACCGTGTCGCTAGTCCTTATCACCCACAAACCAATGGTATGGCTGAGGTGTCGAATAAGGAGGAAAAAACCATATTGCAGAAGCTTGTCCACCCAGACAGGAAGGACTAGTCTCAGATCATGGATCAAGTCCTATGGGCTTATCGGACAGCTTACAAGACACTGATGAATCTCGTATTCATCATGCTAAAAGACGCTTATTAAACCCTTGGCTTAATCAATCCAATAAAAATCCCTATTAATTCTTTATTTTTATCTTGTAATATGTTGTGTATAATTAACCCTGATTAATTGTACTTAATTTTCTTGTAATTATTTTCTCATCAAACTCCCCTAAAAATTAGGTAGAATAATTATCTATAATTCACTGACCTTTAAAAAGACTAAAAAAATACAAAAACAACTCAAAAACAAAAAGTCGGTGTTTTTATCCCCCCTTAAAAATGCCCCCTAAAATACTTTTTATACAAATGACCTCTTTTGACATTTGTCCAACATAAAACTTGTAGATCTCATCGAGACGAACAACTTTCATGTTTTGACTTTTTTGTAATTTTGCCTCTAACTATTTATTTTGTATTTTTCTTTGTATTTACAATTTCGAATTTTCTGATTGGGCCACGTGGCGCTCTCTGGAGCTGCCATGTGGCCGCTCCTCCTTCCGCCACCTGGTGCTTGTCCGGACCGTTGGATCCCCTTCATCCTGCCTCCATCTCTGTTGTTCATGTTCAAAGTTTCTTTATTTGATGTATAAAAAGTGGAACCAAAAATAGGTCCCAAAATGAATAAAGAACGAATTAAACAAAAGGTATTTTTATTGTATTTTGGCCCCTATCTCCCCCTACTTTATTCCTTGTCAACCTAGTCATCAAGATGCCTAGGTCTCGGGGTTTCGGGTCATAAAATATTTACAATATTTTATTCCTTTTCTTTTCTTTTCTTTATTCTATTATTTTGGCTTTAAAAACCTCATTTTATACACTATTTACACAAATATGCATGGATGATAAAATGCATGAATTAACGATATTTACACGCATTTACTAGGGGTTTTAAGACCAAAAGATAGAATAAAGATGATGAAACACGGATTCATCATCCCCCTATACTTGCCTTTGATAGTCCCTAGCAAACACTTATGCAATAAGTACAGAAAAGAAAAACAAAGAAAAGAAAAAGAAGAAAATTGGATTAAGTTTAACTATCAAACTTGTTTTCACAAAATCAAAGTTTGGAGCTCAAGTCGAACCTTTGGAATTTTAGTGCAGGCGGAAACTTAATGAGAATCGAAATTGAAATCCAACTGTCCCTGAGAATCCCAAAACTCTGCTCAAGTCTCCTCAATAGCCAGGTCAGAAATATCTCAACTCATACGCAAACCCTTACGACTATGAATCTGACTTGTACAGTGTAAGTGATGGTGGCTCTCCTCAACTGAAATGACAAAGAGATTGACTTCTCCAATATGACAACCCAATGATTCCCCAATCCAACAAATCATTCCTCAAGGAGTAGGGTATTCCCTTCTAAGTTCAAGTGGCAACCAACCCAAGAGGAGGGGGTGAAGAGAAGAATGGACGGTAACCAATGTAGCTACCTATCCTGGGATGCAAGACCAGTGTAGTCAAGTCATCCAGCTGCAGGCTCACATGATTTGACTTTGAAGCTCAAGCTTGCTTATTTGACTTGACACATATGTACACTCCGACAGGCATTTTTATTTTTGTACAGGCCTGCCCACTTTTTTGGAGTTTTTGCTTTTGCAATTTTTTTTGAAATACTATATACAACAACATCTACATAAGGAGTTTTCCCTCTTGAGCCAGTAGACTATCCCTCTTTTGAAGCTTTATTGCAACCCATGATCTCATATCCTCGAAACTCATCATCACCGGACGGGTTGGGGTGCACTTCCCTCCCTGAATGAGGACAAGTGTTTCCACCTGTGTACGTCTCATACCAGCAAATCCAACCCCTCACCACTCCAACTGAGTTGAGCCAAGTGAAAGGTGCAGGTGTCCAAGTTAGGTCATTATCAACAAGAGTCGTGCGTGTGCTCTGAAATACTCTACCTAGGCAGTCAAGAATCCATTGAACCAAGTCTCGTGATCCTCAAAGAATTAAGTCAACTAGATCTGAAGTACCTCAATCCCAGCTCCTATAAGGTTCCTGTTAATTAGGTGGATTTTAAGATCCAACCAAGCTCCAATCTTCGGATTTTACTTAGACTCGTTCAACTATCAATCTCAATCCGAAAAATGCTCATGCTATGCAAATGCTATGCAGAAAATATTTTTGTGATGCAATTTTCAAAGATTTTAAACTTTTTATGGATTTTTGAAAAGATGATGCATATGCATTAGATTTATCAAAAAGATTTTTCAATTGTTTTTGGTATTTTAATTTTGCAAATGTTTTTGGGATTTTTGAAAACAAAAAGGTTTTGGCTAAAAATTTGGTATAAATATTTACACGGGGCTGCATCTTTTATTTACAAGAATCATATTTGAAGATTTTACAAGGGTAAGTGGTTAATTTTATAAATATATATAGTGAATTTTAGGTAAGATGTATGTATTCCTCAAACTTATTTGACAAAGGTTTTTCAAACAATTTTGAAAACTATAGTCCAAAATAATTTTTACAAACATTTTTACAAACATGTACACACATTTGAAAATTATTTTGCAAAGGTTTTCCAAACAGTATATATAGATTTTTTCAAATATTTTTGCAACCATTTTTCAAACCATTTGCAAATCATTTTTCAAACATTTTATTTCACACAAAGAAAATAATTTTACAATCAAAATATTTTACAAAGGTTGAAAACATGTAACAAATTGTTTTCCAAATAGTTTTCAAAAGATTTTTCACAGAGATTTTCAAACTATTTTTCAAACATTTTGCAAAAAATATTTTCACTTGATTCATTAATCAGTAAGTACAAAAAGAATTTGAGGAATAATCACATCTTTTTATTACGGTTTTTAATGAATTTTATAAGTATAATTAGCCATATTTATTAAAAAACGAAAGTACGAGTTATGGCTAAAGTATATACATAGTATATAAGACCCCCCTATACTTAGCTTGAGCTATGTACTCATCGATCAGAGAGAAAAGAGAAGTCATAACTCGTACTGAGTATAGAAAAGTTTAAAGAATAGATGAATAAGAGATGAAGGAATGAACGAATGAGAAGTCGACCGTCCCCCTATACTCAGGAACAAATAATCCTAAGTATAATAGACTATACACAAAGCAGGGAGGGTCAAGGGTGGGAAGGAACAGATCGTACTCAAACTGTCTCCCTCTATACTTAGGGTAAGATATCCCTACGCATAGACAAGAAGAGGAGACAATGGAGAGGATCAAAGAATAGAGATACTCGGGGTGCACACCCCCCATATACTTAGGACAAAGTACGTCCTAAGTATAGAAAACTGACAAAAAAGGGGCGGCATCTTTTCGGTAGATGAAGAAAATAGAAGAGGAAAAGAAGAAAAGAAAAAAAAGAAGAAATTGTATCACAAATGGAAGAAGATAGAGAAGAATGTAGGCATCACTCCCCCTATACTTAGGGTAAAAGAAGCCCTAAGTATAGGCAACAACAGGAGTAATGAAACGGAACAACGGATGAACACTCGGCTCGTCCACCCCCCTATACTTTGGACAAAGTACGTCCTAAGCAAGGTAAACACGAGAATGGATGGACGGGCAATACGGGAGAGAGATGGAGGTACACGAAAGTGAATATACAACATAGATGGATGTACAAATGGTCAAGAATGTTGAAAGCGAACCTTCTTGCGGGACCATTGAGGAATGGATCTGGTGTGGTGCAGGTCGACATCGGGGTCCATAGTGGACGGAAGTCGATCAGGGTCGACAGAGTGAAGATCCTCAGGGGTTCTATGGTGTGAAGGCACAAACGGGGTAGTGAAAGAAGTATGACTAGGTCTGGCCTTGGGTGTCTCGCTGATGTCAAAGTGAAATGGGACGAACTCATCTTCATCGGAAGTAGTGTACTCAGTGTCGTCCTGCGAGGTCTCGTCCAGGTCAAAACCAAAAGGAACGAACTCATCGGTGGAAGTAGTCGAACTCTGTTCGTCCTCTATAATCTCAACCGTATCATCTTTCTCATCAAAAGGCCCCAATTCCCGAATAAAAGCAATCAAATCAAATTTAGCCTTTGTCTCATTCGTGTCTATGTGAACATGAGCGAACCCATCAGTGAAAGTAGCCGAGTCATGTCCGTCCTGTCTAGTCTCTAAATCGGCCCTCCGCTCAATAGTCTCAATCTTGTAAATCCTGCGAATGTCATCAACACATCGTCAATCACAGGAAGCAGAAACTCCAAGGTCTATGCTTTCCGAGATTTCCTCCTTAGAGAGAAATTCTATGGTCTCATCATCGGTCATAAAGAGAGTCTCTCTGATATCCTCATAAAGGTCATAGGCCTCAGGGTCAGCCAAGATAGGTGAAGGCACATAAGGTGCAAGTCTCTGGTCGACTATGGTTGCGGTGATCGACACTTCGCTTTCGTCAACAGGACGGAAGCGAATCTCTCCTGATCCATAACCAATAACGACCCTCGCAGAGGCGAGGAATGGTCTTCCCAGGATGATTGGAGAGTGCTCCCCTGTGGAGGTCTCCATGGGCAATACGACAAAGTCAATATGGTAGCCCGTGCCCTGAATCGAAATGATGACGTTTTCAAGGATACCCTTCGACCTCTTGATAGATCCATCAGCAAATTGAACTATCATCCCGGTTTTCTTTAGAGGCCCTTGGTGAAGAGACTGTACCAGTGAGAAGGGTAATATGCTAATCGAAGCACTGCCGTCGAGGAGAGTGTGATCACATGCAAAGTCAGAGATGGTGCAGCTAATGAAAGGTGTGGCAGTGTTCTTCTTCCTAGGAATGGGATGGTGTGATGGCGTGGGTAGTGGCCATGGTCAGAATATGACGCTCAGATCTGCTCCTCCGCTTTCTCTTCTTGGGAAGAGGAGCAAATAAATCAGTCATGGCCTTCTGAAGTGGGGCATGGATGATCTCATGAATAGTGACCACCACTTCGGGTTTAGTCAATATTTTTTTGAATTTTTGAACCTCCTCCATACAAGGGAGGAAGTCAGAATCAGCATATACACGAGGCATGCCAAGAGCAGTCTGTACATTAGCATCCTCGGGGTCAAAGGTAGGACTGGGTGCGAATGAATGTGTGGTCAAAAAGTCTGGAAGATGGGCACTCTCCTCACAGTCTGAATCAACCGAAGGTCTCCCGAGCTCTTTTTGGGTTTTTAAATTTTTCTTATTTTTTTGCATTTTGGGCGATTACAAACTCTCATGGAAATCCTCGAATGAACCCATATCATCAAATGGTGGAATATCATGGTCGCTCTTATTTATACTAGTGAGGTGGTCAATCCTCTGTCTCATGTCATCCATCATCTGGGTCAAGTGCTCAAGGGTGGGTTCCATGAAAGGTGACTCCAACAGATCAATCTCGGGTGAATGTGAAGGTGGAAAATGTGGGGGTGGAGGTGGATATGGGTAGAAGTCCGAGTCCTGATAATGCGGCTGAGGCGGATATGTACAAAAGTCAGGAGCAAAGTCCTCCTGGAAAAAGGGACGTGGACCGGCTGGAGTGAACGAAGGATCCGCAAAGTCCAGATAAAAGATGCTCCAGGGGTCCATCTCGAAACAAAAAGGAAATGCTAATCGGGAGAACACGAAGGTCAAGTCAAGAGAGTAAAGAAGAAGGCGCAAATGCACGGGGATGATCTAGTAAGCACACAAACAATCACAAGCAAACTCACACAAAACAGACCCTCAATTCACCTACTCAACTCGGTAGAGACCGAAAAGTTGGTCTTTTTATCTTGTCTGTTTTAGAGTTAGGTGAGAAGTCCAAAATTGCACAAACACTTAGGGGGCTGAATGGGATTTGGGCACTAACCTTAGTGTGCGCGCGAGCAATGTAAAACGAAGACAATGAGGGGATTACTCGCCCCAAGAGAAGATTTTCTTTTTGGTCTTTTTTAGTGTCAAGTAATATTAACAGTCCCAATTTTATTGGTTATCTCTTTTTTGGATTTTTAGTTTTAAGCATCTAGGTGATCAAAATCAGAGGGAGAGTCAGAAAAGCAATGCAAGCGGCAAAACGATGATGGATGCTAAAGAGAAATGCTCTCTTTGCCTCCAGCACTCTACATGCAAGGATGCTCAGCAGAATTGAAACCTATCTATATGCAAATGCAATTGATGAAATCGCCCTAAGTTGAGCAGCTGCTATTAGCGGGAAGCACAGTTTTCAAAATTTGACTAGATCCAAACAGAGACTATGGGTACAAGCAATGGAGATTAGTGTGTTTGGACCTAATACTACGCCAAGCAACTCCTACAGTTAAGGACTCAATCACACAAAAGAAATAAAATAAAACCGGAAAACAAAATAAAAAATGCGACGAAAAGCCGAGAAAACGGCGGTGAGCCCCCAAGTGTATAAACACTTGGAAATTGGGCCCGAAAGTCCAAAGTTCAAGTTCTTGTATTATTACAAAAATAGAGGGTCTCTCTCACAAAAATTACACAAATGAATGTACAAGAATAAATGAAGCTTGGTCCTCAAAAATCTCTAAGTCTCCTTCAGTGCAAGATAATCAGACTGTCGTCGAATTCACGTGGGTGCGTATGCGCCTAAGGTAGAGCGCCTCCCTCGATCCGCGGTTCCTCGCACAAAATCAACAAAAGAGGAGGTTAGACATCTCAACAGATATATCAAGAATAAGGAAAATACAATAGTAGGAATAAAAGCCACAAAAATATACAAACAATCATAAACACAAGTAAAAACCCAAACTACGCGTTGTTGCTCCCCGGCAACGGCGCCATTTGTTTAACCAAGAAAATCGGTGGTCTTAAGTTCCACACAAGGCGGGAACTCAGTCGTTGAATCGACTACGCGAAATCTGGATTAAAACAACAATTAACCCACAATAATCAAAGAAGGCAGTGAAAGTGAATGTGGAGTTAAAATTTATTATAACTCTACAACAAAGATGTGTATAGGTACAGGTATGTGTAGAGGTCGAACACAGGGAGCAGACAGGTAGAATGGGGCAAAATTGCGCAAATGTGAATGTGAAGACTTGTCTATTTATGCTATGTTTTGTGGGTTTTTTATTTTGTATTTTTTATTCAATTTTTGGATTTTATTTTTTATATTTTGATTTTTAATTTCAGATTTTATATTTTCTTTTTTATATTTTATATTTTTATATTTTCTTTTTCAATAATAGAATACATAGAGAGATAATGGATTTATATAAAAATAGATCAAAATAAGGAAAATTCAGAAAATAAAATATTTTTAGTCTTTTTGTATTTTTCTATTGTTTTTGTGATTTTCTATATTTTTCCTAATTTTTTGGTATTTTTAAAGTCAAAAATACTGAAAACAGTGAATAAAAGTTACTGGCCGAAATTAAAATGAGGATGAAAAATATAAATCAAAGCTTAAAATTCCTCAAATTAATTTTAAATCAAAGATAATAAAATAGGGAAACTACATAAACTGAAATTGTATTTTTTAGGATTTTTCTTGTTTTTTTTAATATTTTTAGGAATATTTTCGGGGTTTTATAATTTTTAAGAGTTTTCTTTTTGTATTTTTAGTGATTTTTTGGATTGAAATTAAAACACACTAAGATAAGCAAAATATTTTTTGGGGAATTTTCTGAGATGTTTTTATAATTTTTATGGATTTTATGATGCAAACAGTGCACAAAATGCTTTTTTTGAATTTTTATAAATAATAAAATGCAATAAAAATGTAAAATAAAAATATGGCGTGAATCTTCAACGCAACAAGAGTTTATGATGATTTTTGTAGATTTTTTAGCAATTTATAGATGCATGAAATAAATACTAGAAGCAAAGAGAAACTACACTACTAGCAGGGGCATTAATGTAAATAAGCAAAAGTTCAAGGGCCTCTGTGCAATGTTTCCAGAAATATATATTGCAATTAAAAAGTTTTTGGACTAAATATTAAATGCCAGAAGCCCAAGGGTGCGCTTACAAAAATGCCCAAAGGCCACGTGACGTGCACGTGGTCCGGCGAGGATCTAAACGCAATATACAGAAAACACAGGGGCTCTCATGCAAAAACGTCAGAAATATATTAACAACAAATGGAAGTTTTGGGACAAGAACTAAATATACAAAATGTTCCGGATATTCCTGCAAAATGCCAAGTCACGTGCGCGGAGCACGTGACCAGGCAGGGGTCAAAATGGAATACTACACAAATTCAGGGGCTTTATGCAAATTCTACAAAAGTTTTTAAAAGGCAAATGAATGTTTTAATACTAATATTTAAATACAAAAACCAGTGGGATAGAAGTTGCAAAATTCCCACCTAAGGCGCGATCGGACGGTGGGGTCGTTCCCACTTAAACACGTGTCAACACAGAACGCATTGATACCCCTTCGGCATTGGATGGCCACGATTAGAACGTGAAGAGGCGATTGGACGGTCCTGGGTCACTTGATCCAACGAACTCTACTGCTTCTGGAGAAGGCTCCTTGATCGGACGACGTGGAGAGGTCCAGCTAGAACACCTGCAGAACAAGCCCCCGTCGGGTTGAATCGACCAAGGACGGCTCCTCTGTGCACCTGGGCGGTCCCCGATCATCTTTGTGTACTCATGCCCTCCAGGGGAAGCTTCCCGATCGTTTAAATGGGTCCAGGGGACTGTTGAGCGAGCCCCCAGGACGACGTGCTAATCCGGCCACCTGGGCGAAGTCGATGATGCTCTTGACCCGCAGAAGGGCCCTTCAGACCCTACAAATAAACAAGAAGCACGGCAGAACAAAGTGGCAATGTCTGGCTGTTATTGGCGAGTAGATGGCGGATCTGGGGTTGATGAAAGTCACCGGAGCTCTAGAGCTCCGGCGAGGTGTTCGAAACCGGATTCTATTCTAATCTTTAGGCTAACTGACGAAATAAAAGTGCTAAGTTAAAGAGGGGACTCACAGCTAGATAATGGACATTAAAAATTAGAGGAAAATGATCTTAACGGGATAATCAGCCAGGAGCAGATACCTTGACGGCCACCCTTGGCCGGAGATGGTGGAGCCGCTCCTCGGCCACGCAAGGCGTTCCCATGAAGGCTGGAGGGTGCCCTGTCACGGCCCCCGGTCCTGAGCGCAAGGAGGAAGGCCAAACGAGGTCAAAAGGAGGGTTCAAAAGAAGATGGAAGGGTTTGGGGCATTTTTGAAGGATGGTCGAGAGGGTGTGAAGAACGAAGTGATTTGGACGATACAACGATCCACTGCCCGAGACAATCATAGGGTGTGAATCACCATATAACGAGGAAGAAAAGTTGTTTAGAACGCAACATGAAAGGGTGCAAGGTGCGCCCTCCAAAAAGGGGCAAAAACCAAGAAAAACTCATTTCTGACAAAAGTCAGGCCTCGGTCAGAGAGTTGACCGAGGACAACCAAGGAAGAAATCTGGTTGGTCCACATGGACCAACCAGGAAAAAAAACCTTGGAAAAAATGATTAATAAATTCAATTTAAAATAGTAAAAAATTTTATTAATTTTTAGTTATAAAATAAAAAATGTTTATTATTTTATAAATTATTTTATAATGATTTTTATTTATTTTTTAGAGGTGTAAAATTACAAGTTGCCTTTTTAGGCCTATATAGGTATATTTATCTACATATTTTAATATTTTATTTTGGTTTTTGTTTATTTAATGTATGTATTTTTTTTATTATTTTTCAAATTTATAAATTACTTTTATACACTTAAATATACTTTTAGTTTGTTTTTCTGAAGTGTTTTGTATACTAAATAAAATAAAAGTATGAATTCTATAAGTATAGATACAGGTATTATACCTATGTATATTATTTACAAGTATTTTATTTTGTATTTTCTTTATGTTTTTATTCCAGTTTTAATATACACATATATTATAAATAATATTTACAAAATTGTAAAAATATAAAATTGTAAAAATAATGAATAAATAATAAAATGAATATTTTAATCTATACAAGTATACAAGTGGGGTCCAAAACTCAAGTTTCAAACCGTAGCTCCACCAAATACGAAACCACCTTCATTAAATAGATTATTTTAAATTATATACAATTAAGGTGAATTTGACACATTTCGAGTTTTTATTTGGGAGATACAGGTCTGGAAAGTTGGGATTCTGGATTTTTATTTAGATCATAACTTTTTATTTGTACATTATTTTTGTATGAAATCAATTTTGTATTTTTCTATATTTAATTATCTACAACTTTCAAGTTCAAAGTTATAAAAAGTGGAACCAAAAATAGGTCCCAAAATGAATAAAGAATGAATTAAATAAAAGGTATTTTTATTGTATTTTGGTCCTTATCTCCCCCTACTTTATTCCTTGTCGACCTAGTCATCAAGATGCCTAGGTCTGAGGGTTTCGGGTCATAAAATATTTACAATATTTTATTCTTTTTCTTTTCTTTATTCTATAATTTTGGCTTTAAAAACCGCATTTTATACACTATTTACACAAATATGCATGGATGATAAAATGCATGAATTAACGCTATTTACACGCATTTACTAGGGTTTAAGGCCAAAATGATAGAATAAAGATGATGAAACATGGATTCATAAAAAAGTCAAAAATCACACAAAAATCACTAAGGAGTTGGTGTATTCCTGACACAAACACATTCAGTCAAGGCTTGAGGATTTTAAGGACATTGGATTTCTGCGATCTTGAGAATTTGAGTTAACATACCTTAGTCATTAGGGTTTTGAACTTAATTATCCACACTTCCCTAGTTTGAAAGATTTGAGCGCTATATGACACTCTTCATCTCTACCTTCAAAGAATATCATCAGCACAATCACTTCCACAACTGCATGATTAATGAGATGAGTTGAGTTATCACTTGAGGAACTAGGACTAGAGATTTGAGTTTAGACCTGATCTGATGATATTCGAGGATGGGATAAAGTTATTGAAGGCTTTAGAAAACCTGAGTGTCAGCAAAACCCTAGCCAGTATGTGAACAAGATTCATATGCTATCTATTTGAAATTTACCTAAAGTGCCAGTGTGTGATGTAACTTAATGAAAATTGTTGATCAGTGTGTGCCAACTTTTGGTAAAAGCAGTGGATCTAGTCAACAATGAAATGTCAAAGAGAAGCTCTATCATGTAAGTCCAATTATAAATGAGCTTCCACCAATGGCGAGCGCTCCCAAACATTTTCAAAGTGTCCACTTGGACCAAGTGCTAATTAGGACCAAGGAGTCGGACTGACACCAAAAAAAGGGCTCTGCATCGTAAATGCTACAAGTTTAGGTGTCGAAGGTATCTTAGATACTCAAAAGAGACACACCCCGATGTACTCCCAGGAAAACAAGTGCATACTACTCCAACTCTCTTGACAGACACATTGGTCAACAATCTAAAAATTTACATGTGTTGAGTAAAAAGGCACTTGAGAGGCCCCTTGTCCCAATGTGAGGGAGAGAAAAATAGATACAATCCTATGTCCTCCATCATCTGGCCGTCCATCTACATTTCAAGTCTGACAAACTAATGAGTCAGTTGACTGAAGCAAGAATAGACTTATTCCCTAGTTTTGAGGATGAGGTCTAAAGGAGAGTCTTTGGGACTGGAACTTTGGGAGATACCTCGACTTAACTCCCATGAAATGCAGTACACTTAATTTCATATCCTTATATTATATGTACAAAAAGAGAGTATGATAATTAGAGAAGTTGGATTCCTTCTGACTAAGGCTTGGATAAACCCAGAATTTTAGGATCTCTTAAATTAAGGGTCTTCGAAAGATCGAGCCTTGAAATCTTCACTTGAATTAATCCGACTCCTTCATTCTTTAGATGCTCGAGGACGAGCATGGTTTAAGTATTAGGGTATGATGAATCTCGTATTCATCATGCCAAAAGCTGCTTATTAAATCCCTGGCTTAATCAATCTAATAAAAATCCCCATTAATTCTTTATTTTTATCTTGTAATATATTATGTATAATTAACCCTAATTAATTGTACTTAATTTTCTTGTAATTATTTTCTCATCAAAAACCACTAAAAATTAAGTAGAATAATTGTCTATAATTCACTGACCTTTAAAAAGACTAAAAATACAAGACAACTCAAAAATAAAAAGTCGATGTTTTTATCCCCATTAAAAATACCCCTAAAAATACATTTTGTACAAATGACCTCTTTTGGCTTTTTGTCCAACATGAAACTTATAGATCTCATCGAGACGAACAACATTCATGTTTTGACTTTTTCGTGATTTTGCCTCTAACTATTACTTTTGTATTTTTCTTTGTATTTACAATTTCGAATTTTCTGATTGGGCCACGTGGCGCTCTCTGGAGCTATCACGTGGCCTCTCCTCCTTCCACCACCCGACGCTCGTCTGGACCGTTGGATCCCCTTCATCCCGCCTTCATCTCCACCGTTCATCCTTCACCCAATCATCACCGTCAGATCTGATTTCTAGATCTAATCTCAACCGCACGCCCCCGCCTAAATCATAGCCCTCCGATCCCCTTTTGATCCAACGATCAGCATCTCTCCATGTCGCCCTTTCACGTCAGCCGCTCGATCCCACGTGCATCCTACGGATCACGACGCTCCACGTCACCCAGTCATTCCCATCTATCCGATCATGCTAACTCTTCATCTGGGCCGCTCTTTAGCGCCTATCTGTCCACCGTAGCATCAGATTCTAAGATCTGATCCCTACTCTCCATTCGCACCGCCATCTGGACCGTTGGATCACATGATCCAATAGCATAGACCTTGTGTTCTTCCTCCATAACCCCCTTCCCCCAGCCGTTTCTCCTCGCCAACCCACCACCCCCTTCCTATTTTGGGAAGAACCTCCGGTCACCTCTCCCTCTCCTAACGACCACACCACGAAGCCCTACCCTCCGCCATCCTCGCGCGACCACCATCATTCACTGCCATTACTCCCTCGCCATTAACCCTCCATTGCAAAATGCCTCGCCACCACATAACCGCTGGACTTCCTCCGCCTATAAGAGCCTTCGCCCCGCCGCCTGAGACCCTATCCACCATTTCTAGGCATAAGCCCAGCTCCCCCCACCCCTCCGGTGAAAGCGGAGGGGCGGATCGTCAAGGCGAGGAAGGCTTATTACCAGGTGTCGACCCTCGGCTCCTCCGCTGTGTCGCGACGCCTCTGGCATCTGCCGAGCTCGCTGGTTCAGTTGCCCAGCTGGGCGACGCCCCCAAGGCTCGTTTGAGCCTCAACCCAATCAGCTATACCCATCGGATCCCCCTCTCCGACGAGGTCTTTCTTCCCCTTCTTTTTCTTTGATTTTTCTCCCAATTTTCCCGACTTCATCATTCGCTGTCACCCTCATCTGATCCACCTACGAGCTTCATGGCTCCATCCTCATCCCTGCGCTACCCACTGACCTCACCATTCCCTTCTCCACAACCCTGTCGACCCTCCGTCACCTCCTTCTCTACTCCGTCGGAGAAGGAGCCCTTGGTCCTCCGCTCCGACCATCTCCCTTGGACTCCATCTCACTCACCTCGCACACACGACATGCTTCGACTTTGATTAACACTGGAAGATACTTTGATTGGCCGGAGATGGCGTCGGAGCTCCTTCGAGCTCTTCTCCTCCGGTGAGGCTTTACCGACCGTCACCTCTGATTAACCACGGAGCCTCGCTTCTCCTCCAGGACCTCCGCCAGGCACCCAACCATCTTCTCCGACCTTCAGGCATGCTAGCGGACAGCGGAGGAGATCCATCGAGCATGCCGGAGCCCCGCCTCCTCCAGTGCCCCGCAGCAGAAGATGAAGTACAGTTGCCGTCCGATCATCCGGATCGGACGGTGGTGATGAAGGAACATGGCGCCCGAGCCTATTCCCCAAACCTACAGGCTCGGCCCCCCCGAACCTTGATCTGAGCCTTCAGCAAGTGCCACATCAGCCCGAGCCAGCAACGCCTCCCGAGCCTAGGATCCTCATGTGCGACGCACGTGAGGGCCTGGGTAAATTACACGAAAGACCCAGAACCTTTTGACATTTGCAGAATGGTCCCCAGGCACGTGCCTCATGTGCGTGCCGGGTAATTTATAGAGAGGCCCTCGAAGTTTTCGGAATTTGCAAAAAGGCACCCGTGCATAAGGAAAATTGCATCAGGGCCCAGGCACTTTTTGGTATATGCATTTAGGTCCCTCCAGGGACCTAAATGTAATATTTATCCTTTTATTTCTTGCATTTTTATTACAATTATACCCCTGCATTGTTTTCTTCATAACTTGAGCATCGTAGATCCAAATTGCATGATTTTAGTGTCGTTTTGATCCTTATTTCCTCATCTACATCTTGGCATATTTAATTTTCTCATCCGACATCATTTTAAATGAAGTGAATTTTTGTGTTAGATGATGACCCTGCTCTACTTATTCTTGCTCTGATTCAATGACTGATTTTAATGTGTGGTCGAATTGACCTTGATTTCAATATTTCTTATGTTGCTCAGTTTCAATGATATTTTTAGGGTATATCTGTAATATGTTGTTCTGCATATAAGTTCCCTTGCATTATTCTCATACATCATCCTATAATTGCATAAAAATCAACTAAAAATTGCATGCATCATATTATTGCATTATATAATGCATAGTTCATCATGCATTTTCATAAAGACCTGAAAGTGCAAAATACTTCACACATGTGCTTCATTGATCAAAATTCGATAAATAGATGGAGTGGCTCGTGTCCCTGTGATCGACCTTGGTAGACTTGCCAAGTATAAATACTCCACAACATTCAAACGTTTGTGGTTTTTGACGAACCGAATTTGTCTCCTATACTGCGACAATTTTAGATTACTAAAGAGGCAAATTTGACGTTCATCAGACAACGTTAGGAACCTCCCCATTCCAGATGGTATTTGGGAAGCCATGCCATTTTCCCGCAGAGTTAGTGCACAAATCAGAATGGGCAATTAAGAAGGTCAATTGGAACACACACCTTGGGCAGAGACAGAGAGAAATGGATCTGAAAGAGCTTGTGGAAGTCCGAGCATACGACAACAGTTTAGTGTACAAGGACAAAATAAAGCGTTGGCATGATTGATATATCAGACGAAAGACCTTTGTTCTTGGACAGAATGTATGGTTGTTCAATGTAAGGCTGAAGGTTTTCCAGGGCAAGCTGAAATCCAAGTGGACGGTCCCATTCATTATTCGTGATGTGCATGGATGTGTTGAGATCTCAGATCTCACAGATGACGCACAGACATTCTTAGTTAATGGACAACTGTTGAAGCACGTCGTCGAAACCAACGAACAGTTAGTCCGTGTCGAGGAGATTGTATTCATGCATGAGATAGATTCAGCAGATACACATAGAGCCGCGCATGAAACCTTACAGCAGTAAACTTTCGCCATCAGCAGCATCTCGAAAGATTCAGACCACGATCCTTGTATATACCCACCATTCATGTACATTCTTCCCCCTCCCGCAACTCTAATCACTCGCCCCAGCTCCATGTATTTCCATCTACGACTATACTTAGGATGACCAGATCTTAAGTATAGGGAGGTGGATATCATCTGGATTCATTCCATGTACATCTTCCAGATCACATAGGTCCTCACACTCACTCATGTCCTATACTTAGGCTGACCAGAGCCTAAGTATAGGGGAGACCGATGCCCGCCATGTATATACTCATCCATTTCCCCTCTTGCCCTCGTCCGCCCCATTTTTTGATCTTCTTCTACACTCAGGCTGCCAGAGCCTAAGTATAGGTGGGCGGAGGGACTTCTATACATTTTGTAACTTTTAGCTCTCCTATGCTTAGCACGAGCTATGTCTTTTTCATCGCTTTTCTGCTCTGAGGACATAGCACACGCTAAGTATAGGAGGATGTGTATATATTACATATATACTTTACCCATAGCTCGTACTTTCACATATTTTCACGTATTTTGTATATTTTATGCAATAATTACGGGATGGGTAAAAATGGAATTTTTTGTAAAATACATGTATACTTGCATATTGTATAACACGTGTATAATATGTAAAACACTTGTAAATTGTTGTAACATAGGAGGTATACCAAATTTCAAAAAAAACTAAAAAAATAGGCTTCTCATTTACTCTTGCACATCATCTCTGCACCTGGAAAGAAAGAAAGCAAAAGAGTCTTGCATTTCATCTACATAGCATGTCATATGCATCTCTTCTGCATTTCTTGCAAGGTGAAAAGCTAGTGGGTTCAGAACCAAGTTAGGAATAGATGTTGAGGAGGGACTTGGTTTGACCTTAATCCACCTAATTTCAGAGGAACCTTATAGGAACTGGAGTTAAGATTTCTCAGGTCAAGTGACTTAATTCTTTGAGTCCGCAAGTCTATGTTCACATGTCATCTTGATTAGTCTAAATAGAATATCTCATGCACAAGCATGATTCTTTTAGACAATGACCTAACTTGGACAAGCACAATGCACGTAGCTCTTCATTGATGAGATGGTGAGGAGGTAGAATCCTTTAGCTTGGAGTAGCACACGGGTGGAAACATCCGTCCTCTTCTAGGGAGGGAAGTGCATCTCAATCTAGTCTGGTGGTGTTGACGTCTGAGGACGGGATGCTGTGGGTTGCAATAATGCTTCAAAAGAGGGATAGTCTACTGGTTCTAGAGGAAAAACTCCTGATGTACATGCTGCACCTTGCATATAGTTCAAAAAAAGAGAAAAACAAAAGAAAAAAAATGCAAGAACTCCAAAAAAATAGACATGCCAGATAGAAAATAAAATACTTGTCAGAGTATGTATATTAGCAAGAACTATGCAGCTGGATGACTTGGCTACACTGGTCAGGCATCCCCAGACAGGTAGCTACACTAGCTACCGTCCATTCTTTCTCCACCCCCTCCTATTGAGATGGTCACACTTAAACTTAGAAGGGAATACCCCGCTCCTCGAAGAAAGAGTTGTTGGACCGGGGAATTTGAGTTACCTTATTAGAGGAGGCTGGTTATGAGCCATTTCTGATGTGGAGAGCTATTTTACACTTACACAGTATAAGTAAGAATCATAGTCATCAGAAATTTGCGTTTGAGGATTTATTCTGACCTGACTATTAAGGCGTCTTGAATAAAAGACTTATGGAACTTAAAGTTTGTTAGGTCTTAAGTTCAGATCCCAATAAGGTTCCACCACATAATTAATCCAAAGGTCGAGTCAAGCTCCATTTTCAGCTTTTGTCCATGACCTTGGTATGGAACCCAATCTCATTTTACTATTGCATTTCATTTTAGTTGCTCGGGGACGAGCAAGGTTTAAGTATAGGGGGTGATGAATCAGTAATTCAGCACTCTAAAAGTTGAAAATAGAGTCTTGTTCCTGAGTAATTAGATGCATATTTCCCCTTATCTTGCATAATTCGCATTCATGCATGCATGCATAATATCTGCATTATAGCATTCATATTTTCATAAAATAAGAAGCCCATTTCACTTGTAATTATTCACCTACTTATATGTATTTTGTACTCACTCCAAAGTCAATAAAACTAACTCTATATTGTATATACTACTAACTAATAATATAAGGAAAAGGCCAAAAATTCCTAATTTGTAAAAATGCCTCATAAAACCCCAAACCCAGTTAGAGACCTTAGACCTTAGAATGCACATATCTATCTCATACAACCTCCGATCTAGGTCTACTCACTTTCAAGTTAATACATATTCAACGACCTTCAAAATGAGATGAAATTCATTTGAATCGGAGCTCGTACGCAAAACTTGGGTTTTGGGCCCCATTGTATACTATATGTATGTACATTTTTACCAATGTATTTTTGTATCATAATTTACCTCATCTCCGTTTTTGGTCAACATGAAACTTGTAGATCTCATCGAGATCCACAACTTTCATGTTTTGAGTTTTTCAAAATTCAGCCATCTTCTCTCTCTTATTTCACATCTTTTTGTGGTCATTCAGATCAGGCCACATGGCGCCCTCTGGTTGTGCCACACGACATGCTCACATCACGCCACATGCCCCTTTTCTCCACCGTCCGATGGCCTTCCTTATCTCCTCATCACCACCGTTTATCCCGCATCTTATCTCGACCATCCGATCTTCCCCAGACCAAATCTCGGTCGTCCCCTAGCGCCTCACCCACAGCACAACACGTGGAGGCATCTGCGCCCTTCGATCCCGCCTTCACCGCTTATCCGCACCGCTCATCATCCCAGTTGTTCTCCACCGCCCGATCTACCCGCAGAACCTCATCGCAGTCGTTGGTTAGCGTTGAGCTCTCGACGTGCCACGTATAGCTCTTCTAGCCGCACGATCGACTTCGAAAGGTATCATCTCCACCACACACCACCATACTACCCTCTACCCTTGGATCAGATTCAAGGATTACATCACGGTCGTCCACCTCTGCCTCTTTCTCCTCAAGACATGTGGTGCCTTCTTCGCCATGCAATCAATCCCCTCCGATCTTATCCTACCCATTCCCTGCACCCATCTCCTGGCTGTTGGGTCGCGTGAGCCAACGGCCATGACGTCGTCGTCTTCCTCCAACCGCCTTCCTCGCGCACGTCGCCCACCTCGCGCTCCATCCTCCCCCTTTCTATTTTCGTCACCCTATCAGCCACCATCTCTGCCCACGGAGCACCTCACAATGTAGCCCAACATCCCTCATCCTCGCCAGAGCCCACAGCCACCATGACCCCCTTCCTCTTCGCTCCTCAAACCCCATGAACCCCATGCCTCCATCGCTTGCACCCTCACCTCCATTCTATAAATATCGTGCCTTCGACCACCTTCAACACTATCCGCCAAAGCGAGAGGTGTCCTAGAGCTCCAGGCTTCTCATTGGTGACAACAATTGAGCGTGTAAGCGAGCGAAGTCAGGCCTTCACCTCCGGTGAGATCCATGGCCCCATCGCGCCGTGCAGTAGCTCCTCCAGCGAGCTGCTTGAACTCAGGCTCGCTACTGACCTTCGAGCGACGACCGGAACCACTTCAGAGAGCCTCCAACCCCAGGTAGCTTCGCCCATTCTCCCTCCAATCTTCATCTTCTTTCCCTTTGTTTTTCTCTTCATTTTCCCACCATCTCCGTTCGAGTTCACTCCACAGCAGCTATCCACCGAGCTTCGCCTTGAAGCTCTGATCTTCGAGCTATATTTTATTCACCCCGACGACACATAGAACCACCTCTAACCACGAGCTCCGCCGCCACGGCGGAGGTCTGCCATCAGTTACCTTTTGTTCAGCCCCATGCCTCACTTGCAAAGGCACGCACTCCTATGAGCACGAGCCCCCATTTTTTCGATATGATTTAACCTGCAGGTACTTAATCTTCAGTGATCGGAATCCTCGCCGGATCTCCTTCGAGTTTCACCGCCATTGGCTTCCAGACCGCCTCCGGTTCATCCAGGACCTCGAACACTCCGCCACGTCTCCACGATCGGCCTGAGCCTTTCAGGAGTCTCCTTCGAGATTCACTGGCCACAGGGGAGGTCGGCGGAGCGAAGACTCAATTGCCGGAGCCCTACCTCGTCCGTCGCAGGAGGTGTAGGACCGGAGAAGATGACGCCCTGACACCGTTGGTTCATCCTGATCCGACGGTTCCGATCACGCCACGTTGCCCTGCTCCAGCAGCTATCGCCATCGTTGGATGAGGTGGATCCCACGTCCCTCACGCTGCCACATCACCATCACCTCCGACTCCCAGCCACCGTCAGATCTCGCAAGGATCGAACGCCTCGCATCACGCCACGTCAACTTCATCATCACTGTTGTTTCATCACGATCTGACGATCCCTAGGTGCGCCACATCCGCATCTCCAGCTGCTGTTGGATACACCTTGATCCGGCGGTCTAGATCGCGCCACGTTGCGAGCCCCGAGCCTCTTCCCCGACCTTAGGCTCGGAGTTCCGGAAGCACAACCAAAGCTGATCCGAGCCTCCAAGGCTTCCTAAGCCTCTGCCCGATCCTCGATGACGTCCAAGCCTAGCTTCGCATGTGCTCCTAACGTGAGGGGCTGGGTATTTTGTACATAGACCCCTGGAAGTTTTGGAAATTACAATTTAGTCCTTGTTAGGCGTGTCACGCGAGGCGCACGTGACTCTGTTGGAAAATTGCATCCACCTCCTCAGCATTATAGGTAATTGCATCTAAGTCTCTGTCAGCACATTTTATTTCAGTTACTTTATTTTCTGTATTTGCAATTTGGTCCTTGTCTTTGCACGCACATTTAGGTGTCCATTTGACATTGTATTTTAATTCTAAAAAATGCATGATGAAGCCCAACTTGTCCTTTATCTTATGTGACACATGTTTCATTTTTTATGGAATCTTTGGAATTTAATATTATTAAATTGGTGAAATTTTCCATATTTTACCCACTGTGTGCCTTTTAATTCATATTAAATTCCTTGTTGCTCCAAAAATCACCATAAAATCACATTAGACTTAGGATAATTTAGTTTACATTGTGCCCAAAAATGATTGCATTTGTACACATCACGAGGCCTGAATAAATTAAATAGTGATTTTCTTAATCGATTTTTAATAGGTCCAATTCACATAGAATTTTAGGTTTATTAATGTTCCTAGATTTATCATATTAGATCTATCTAGGATAATTTTTACCTAGAAATAATGTGTTTTGGTATTTATTAAAATTAATTTTGTAAAAATCATCTTTCATTCATATTTTATTCGTAGTAAATTCATAAAGTGTCAGAAAATTACAAAAAAATTAGTGTAGCTTAATTTCATTGTATTTCATATTCTGGCAAATTTTCATAATTTTTGGACTTCGTTAGTCATATTTCCGATATAACTTGTAAAACTTTCCTGAAATTACATTTGTCTTTTCCTTTATTGCATAAAAATTCCTGAAAATACCAAAAATATTCTTCTGAAAATTAGACCTTGGAATTAACTGGAAATTCACCTTAGGAGACAGCTGCCTCCCTGAGTTCGACCTTGGGATTGCCCAAGTAAAATAAATCTACCGCTCATAATTTACCTACAATTAATTAAAAGTGGTATTTTTTACATAGCCTTGATTACCCGACTGCAATGAACATAAATCTTAATTTGACCATTAATTTAATCGAAATATCAAGGGTATTCTGAGCCATGTCAAAATGGCGTCGTTGCCAGGGAGGCACGACTTAGGTTAAGTTTTGGAGAGTTTTGAGGATTTGATTTTCCATCCCCGGGTAGTCTGATTTTCGGTTTTCTTGTTTATATTTTTCCGTCATTTCATTTTGAGTATTCTTGTGTTGTCCTTTATCTGACCTCAATTTATTTTTGTACGAGGAACACGAGGAGTCGAAAGCGCTTCGAGGAGCTTGCATTTGAACATTTTCGAGTGATGTAAGGACTAGTAATTGTGTCTATTTTCATTATTTTTGCATTCTTTCTAGTGGTTCTTGTTTGAGTTCTCGCGTGTGTAAAAATAGTGGAAACGTGTCCCCGTGTGCTGTATGGATTGCTTTTGAGATTAGGCTTGAACTAGAGGCTCCTAGAGCCACTTTAGGACTTGCTTGTGCCCGTAACATTCTAGGACCACACATCACATATAAAAGACGTACTTAGACCACATATCTAGTCAAATTTAATATATGCTTCACTCGCTAATAGAACTGCTTGTCTAGGAGCGGATTTTATCGTCTGCATTTACATATAGTGTAAAAAGTTTTCAATTCTATTCTGCATCCTGCATAAAAGCGAAGGGATCATTGTAAGTCTTCTCAACTCAGCATACTATCATTGTTTTATCGTGCATTGGCTTTTCTCGACTCATTCCTCTCTTGATTTTTCAAACTTAGGAAAAAAGGAAATTGGGACTGGACGATAGATGTGCTTTGTAGTTGGACTAACTCAGTGATAACCTAACTTAAAATCGGGACTGCTAAACAAAATTGACCAAAAAATCATTAAAATCAGTGAAGCTTGTGTAATATATACAAGTAACTACTTATGTCATTACTCTAGGATGATTTTTCCTATTTAGCGACATGGTCATGCTACTGAAGTCTCTGGAATCATGTGAGATAAAATAGGTTTGCATCATATTTATTTCTTTTTTATGGTCAATTTGCAATATTACATCATTCTCTTTTTTTGATTTTCTGATTTTTATTCCTTTCATATTAATTTAGTGTTAGTTATACAATATTATCCATGCAAGTAGAAATGATAAAAATAAGGCATCAAGGATTTTTCTTAGTATTTTCAATGGAGTTCAATACATATCTCTTAAGTAGGTGAATACGAGATTCATCATTGATATACAATATTGTAGTCATAATCCCTGAGTTGCTCCGACCATCTCCGATGTCTCATATTGAGCTTCTTTTAACAAACCATGTTCTTAAAGCTTCAATGATGTGAGAAAATCTCAAAGGTATTGCTATATAAGTGGCTTTGACACATCTTTAGGGCAAAAACTACGAATTCCAACTCCAACTCATGTATCAAGCAATTCACCTCATGGCTTTGAGCTTGAGGGAAGTATATGCAATCATAAAATATCTTTGCATTTGAATACATTGGGGTATAATAAGCACATGGATGGTGTTCAGGCTCCTGTCGAGCGTTTGGAGGCTCTTTTCCATCTATATTGTCCATTCACATCGTACATCCTTTTGAACTAACCGGTCTATAAGAAGGATATTTCTTTGAAAATGTAGGAACACAACATATTTAATAGTGTGTTGATTCCGATAAGTTCTGTATCTACCTAATGGTCTTGGAATGTTCCCATCTGACCAAAGACTCGATCTTTGAGATTGTATTTGGTCGTTGGGTTACGCCGATTGAGCATTGACGGAGGGAGGGGGACGTGAGGGGCTCGGGCTCCATGTGTTCCATGATTCTCCCTCCTCTAACAAAAGATCGACCTCTCCCATTTTATTCTCCTCGAATTTTAGGAGAGCTTGGCCTTCCCATTAAGTGCACGCTATTATTTTCTATTTTAAATGGTAAAAAAGAATTGATAGTCATATATCATAAACATGTCTCTTTCTCTCTCCCACAACATCATTCCTTCATGCCTCGTATGCATTTTTTTGAAGTTTGTACGTGAGAAAGGAGGCTTCATAACATTAGGTGCACAAAACAAATCAACCGCTTCATTTATTTTAACATTTTCATGATATTTCGTATGTGAGTATATTCCAACTTGTTTGTATCAATATTAGTTCGTTGCCTTTTGTAGCTAAATGAATTATGAATGATATCAACTTCAACCATCATGTTGAAGTTTTCATTGAAAAAAACAGTATATTGTAGGCACTACAACCAACCCAAAAAGTTCACACACTACAACAATTTTGATCACTAACAATGAATAATTTATAGTTATCAACATATCTTCCATAAATCAATTTATGATAATGTTTGTTTATTATTTCTTTCAAACTATATTTGATTATTTTAATTTCAAGGATTATTATAAATTTTACGATACCATAACAAAGAATCATATAATAACGATGGTCCGCTGATTTTTTTCTCCTCAACATTGCTAAATTGGTGATGAGAGATACAACTTTTTATTCAATAGATAAATCGTCATTATATAAATCCTTAGCAACAAGTATGATATTTATTGTGAATTTAAAGATAATATAATTTTACAATGAATAATATTCTTTCTTATACATTCAACATTAGAATAAATGTCAATGAATATTCAAATTTTATTTCAAATTTTTTGTTGTCGAAAGTTAATTCTCTTATAGTAGCACATGAATCAAGATAAAAAATATATTATGAAATATGATCATATGTGAGAGAACATGTATTAATTAAAAAGAAAAGAAATGGTGCAAGTTTTAATTTAAAATTAATAAGTTTATAAATAATTTATTACTCGAGCATCTCTGTTCATGTTTTTAAATGATGCAATGTATGTCATGTTTTTGATATTTTCGAAGATGGTATGATATGAAGTCAAAATAATCTTTCACATTATTCTAAATAAAAAATGTACCTATATAAAAATATTTATCTATTGTATTTAGGATATAAAAATATATTGTAAAACGGACGTTTTAGCAACAAACGCTTAAAAACTCTAATATACGACGCAAAGAATAACAGTAAATGCATTCTTTTTCTATTAGAAAATTGCATGTAAAGCCTTATTTTTGTCACTTTTCACACATCCCTCCTCCCAACACGCACGTCTCTTTTTCCTCATGTATCACCATCAATTTGATTTCTTAATATGTGTTATAGATATAAAAGAAAGGATCCCAAAAATGTAATCCAAAATACAACCAAAGTGATATATATTTAACATCGTTGCTATTCGCATCGTAGTTAAATACATGATGATAAAAGATAATTGAAAATACTACTTTATTTCAATATTAGCAATATATTTGTAGTATTTGTTATTTTTTCCTTAGGAATTACATTAATCGTAGATAATTTCAAGGTAAATTTATTAATTTGACTATGTCAACAAATACCAAATGTTACAGAACTGCTGATGTAACAGAAATCATGATACCATTTATTATGACTTTAAAAATATAATAAATAAATATAAATTATATTTAACAATATTTTATATAAAGATAATGCCAAAAATACTTGAATAACTACTTATATTCCTAAAAAATCATTTGGGAGAACTAATGATTATACAAAGAATTTACTAATATAGTTATAATGAAGAAAATATCATGCTGATAAATTTAGTCATTATGGAGGTGAATATAAAGGAGCCAATCGAATATTTTAAATTTTTAAAAATATTTTATTTGCATCACATTGATGCTTAGAAAAAGAAAATATTGTTTGAAACTAATTTAAATAAAAAATTCTTAATACATATTTATACTTCATATTTAGAGATTTTTAATCGGCAGACCTTATAATCATTGTCAATTACCTCTACGACCTTTGAAATAACCTAATTCCACCCTCGCCCCCGTAAACTTGCTCCGTCTTACCTCACAAACCCTACCGTCAACTTTAACTTTATTGAAGTCAATTACATGAGTTAAACTTGAGTTAATATCTAACCAAACAAAATCCGATGATAGATCTTCAATTTCTCTCTCTCTCTCTCTCTCTCTCTCTCATTCTTCTTCCCCCTCTCCATCATCTTCTTTACCAAATCAAATCAAATGCTCCACAGGATATGGAGGGTGGCGGGCGGAGATCGAAGAGGAGGAGGGTGTCGTCGCGATGGAACAGGAGGAGGAAGGGGAGGCCAGGGAGGAGGAGGGTGCCCTCACATCAGACATGGAGGAGGGGGAGGTCAGGGAGGCGGAGGTCAAGAAGGAGGATGGTGCCCTCGTGGTAGACTTGGAGGAGTTGGGGGATGTCAGAATCGCGTCGATCATTGTGGGGATGTGGAGCATCGACCTGTGCTGGAACAATTTGTTGTTGGCACGATCAATACCACGACATATACAAAATAATATTTATCATGATTAGTACAAATCGATGCATCGCATATTAATAATTTTTTATCAAGCATTTCGGATTCATATAACAATTATGATATGCATGCATGAAACAATAAAACCATAGATTAACCATTTTTGTTTTCCGGAATAAATGAATATGGTGAGATCCAGGAAAGATAAAGTAATAAACGTCAGACATGGAGAAGGAGGGGGAGGTCAGGGAGGCGGAGGTCAAGAAGGAGGATGGTGCCCTCGTGGTAGACTTGGAGGAGTTGGGGGATGTCAGAATCGCGTCGATCATTGTGGGGATGTGGAGCATCGACCTGTGCTGGAACAATTTGTTGTTGGCACGATCAATACCACGACATATACAAAATAATATTTATCATGATTAGTACAAATCGATGCATCGCATATTAATAATTTTTTATCAAGCATTTCGGATTCATATAACAATTATGATATGCATGCATGAAACAATAAAACCATAGATTAACCATTTTTGTTTTCCGGAATAAATGAATATGGTGAGATCCAGGAAAGATAAAGTAATAAACGTAATACAACAAACAAAATGATAGAGAAATTATATCAGAAGTCACCGAAGTGTCCATGTAATGGACCATCATTAGAGAGAATATCACCCCCACAACATCGATGTGTAGGGTATGGGCAATCCGCTCCCAAGATACAATGGCACACGGTCTTCATTCACATACACCGACGAGACCGTCCTCGAAAATACCTCCAAGAATTTGCAGTCGAGAACAATAGGTCGCAGATGCAGTGGGAATAAAGAGCACATGTATCGTGAGAGTTTTTCTTTTCGAGTGAAGAAAAGTAGCGTCGGGGAATGTGTATAAAAAGGTGTTGCTTACCCTAGTGCGCGATACTTTCATTTTTCAAAAATACCCCTCAACGGGCGTGCCTTTTTGAATTCTGAAACTGCGACTACAATGAGTCCTTTGGGTCGATTGAATTCCCATTTTAGTCGAATCCAAATTTATTCATGTGATTAATTTAATCGACCTGCCAAATGAAATCTGCAGCAAAAGTATCGAGATCCGAATTCCTGAGCCGGAGTCGGAGACGGAGCGAAGCGCGCGCACACGTGTGTGGTCCTCCATTCCTCCTCTCTACTATTGTTACAAGAGCTTGGGGTGTTAACTCATATATAAGACCATCAAAAGTTTAGAAGTACTAGTATGGTACTAAACTTACACCCAAGCTTTTCCATATTTCAAATTTGCGAATTCCCAATTTTCCCTCTAAGCCACTTGAATTATCGAAACCAAATTAACTCTTATTGTAAGTATATAGGTTTTCCAATTAAAACCTAATTACATACTTTAAACTACAACAATCCTCCATAAATTCATCAATTTGAAAAAAAGATTCAAGGAGAGTTGAAAAACACCTTTCGACTGCCACACTTTGCTTTCAGTAAAGGTATCTTCTAGTTTTAACCTCTATTTGAGTTTACTACTTTCCCTTTTAACAGGACGAAGTGAACTACATCTTGAACTTCAGACCTTGGTGTCAAAATATACGGTAGAAACAACAAAGTGTTGTTCTTGGTACAATCTTCAGGTTTGGTGCTCTTAAGGGCCACACACCCTTATCCTGTTTCATAAGTGTATTCAGGAAAGACCATCTTCCTTTAAATACGGCCCACAGTAACATTTACATAGGTGACGTTCTCCAAGGATGCACTGCTAACATCCTGCCCTCTGGCTTGAACCCATTCAGAGCCTATGCTCTTCCTAATCTAACAACTTAAATGGCACTCAGGCTTTCAGGGATAAGGCACTTATGCATCAGCATTAAACTAAGAGTGCCAACCAGTTCTCCAGACAACTTGTTATTACCACATTTGACCTACTTTGTGGGATCTCCACTCAAATGGGTTGGGTTACTGTTGTAGAAGAACTCCTAATGGGTCTCAATCCCATCCCAAGCCTAAACTTTAGGACTAAAGATTTATCAAGTCTCTTAGTTAATGGATCTGTCGTGTTGTCTCTGGATCCAACAAAATCCACATTCGACACTCCTCGAGACACCAAATTCCTTGATGTCTTAAGTCTGATTCGTATGTGTCTCCTTATTTTTTGATTGAACTCTTGATCTTGGCAATTGCGGTCATGTTGTCACAATGTATCGAGATCGCAGGAACTGGCTGACCCATCATGTGAATTTCAGAAAGAAGTTCCTTTAGCCATTCAGCCTCTATTCCAGTGGTGTCTAAAGCACACAGCTTGGTCTCAAAGGCAGATCGAGCTAGAATGGTCTGCTTTACAGACCTCCAGGAGACTACATTGCCTCCAAGGGTAAAAACATACCCAGTAACACCATTACTCCCAGACTCCTTTATTTTCCCGATCCAGCTTGCATCACTATATCCTCCAAGTACATATGGATGTCTACCATAATGCAAACTAAGGGGAATAGTTCCCTTCAAGTACTTCAATACTCGATCCAGAGCCTCCTGGTGAGTACGGTCAGGAAAACTAATGTATTTACTCAGCTTTGCAACTGAGAATGAAATATCGTGTCTCATACAATTCGCAAGATACATTAAACTTCCTATCACTTGTGAATACCTTAGCTGAGCTACATGTACTCTACTTTTATTCTTAAACATCATTTTGGATGAATCAAAAGGAGTGCTTACAATTTTGCAGTATTGATATCCAAATTTCTCAAGTACCTTCTCAACATAGTGAGATTGAGAAACTACAATCCCATCAATTGACCTTGTCAGTTTGAGACCCAAGATCATATCAGCAACACCCATGTCTTTCATCTCAAACTTGCTACTCAAGAATGCCTTAGTCTCATTAATAATCCTTGCATGTGCTCAAACAAAAGTATGTCATCAACATACAGGCACAAGACAATACACTCATCACCTTTTACCTTAGAATAAACACACTTATCGAATTCATGAACCTCAAAGCCACGTGACAACAAGTTTTTAACAAATTTTTCATGCCACTGCTTTAGTGCTTGTTTCAATCCGTGAAGGGATTTAACAAGTTTGCAAACCTTTCCCTCATTCCCAGGAATCACAAGTCCATCAGGTTGATCCATATATATCTCCTCCTCAAGATCGTCGTGCAAGAAGGTGATCTTCACATCCATCTGGTGGATAGAGAGATCATATACAGATGCCAATGCTATGAGCATCCGAATTGTGGTCATCCTACTCACAGGGGAATAAGTATCAAAATAATCGATACATTCATTTTGCCTAAAGCCTTCGGCAACTAATCTGACTTTATACTTTTCAATTAATCTGTCAGGCCTAAGCTTTCTCTTAAACATCCATTTGCACCCAATGGTCGAGCACCCTTTGGGTAAATCAACCAACTCCCAAGTTCCGTTAGTTATAACGGAGTCCATCTCAGATTTGACGGCTTCCTTCCATTGTTTCGCTTCAGATGAAGCCATGGCTTACTTGTAACTTGGTGGATCACCCTCGATCTGGTAGACAGCAAAGTCGCTACCCAGATTCTTGGCTATCCGAGGTCTTTTACTCCTCCTTGGCTCAATTTCATCTGAACGATCACTGGGTTCAGGTTGAGTCTCAACCCCCACATTTGTTATCCTTTCCACTTGATCTGGAATATATACTGATGTAGAGGCACTCTCAATGATCAAATTCTGAGGGATCCCAATCTTCATAAGGAAGACATCCTCAAAGAAGGTAGCATCACGGAGTTCTACAATAGTGTTGACATCTATGCTCGCTATCTCATACCGAATTACCAAGAACCTATATGCATAGCTACTTTCCAAGTAACCTAAGAAGACTGCATCAATAACTTTAGGACCTATCTTCTTTCTCTTATGTTCTGGACTAAAACTTTAGCGAGACAACACCACACTTTGAGATATCTTAAGCTCGATTTCCTATTTCTCCAAAGTTCAAAAGGACACTTTTCCATATACCCTGGAGGAACTCTATTCAGAATATGGCAAGTCGTATTCAAGGCTTCTCCCCAAATATAGGTTGGAAGTCCAGAACTTTGTAGGAGATCATTGATCATGTCTGTTAAGGTTCTATTTTCCATTCTGCTATCCCATTTGATTATGGTGAATAAGGGGCAGTAACTTCATGAACTATACCAAAATGATTTTCATTGTTCATTAAACAAGTTAGAGGTATATTTACCTCTTCCATCTGATCTAAGACATTTAAGTATTTTTCCTGTTTGTGTTTCAACCTTATTCTTAATATAAGAAATTTCTCTAAAGCTTCACCTTGGTTTTCATAAGATACACATAGCAGTTTATGCCATCATCTATGAAAGTGATAAAGTATTTCTTATTGTCTCGTGTCAACACACTATTAAACTCACAGATATCCGTGTGCACTAGATCCAAGATCTCACTATCTTTAAAGACATACTGAAAAGAGTTTCTAGGTATCTTAGCTTGCATACAGATTTCACATTTTTGAGTTTTAACAATGGTGTGTTTAGGGATCAACTCTAAATTAATCATTCCTTTAATTGAATTTAAGTTTGCATGTTCCAATATACCATGCCACATATCACAAGATTCTAAATTATTAATTACATGAGATGCAAAATTAGAGCATTCGTAATTCAAAACATTCATTCCATCAATGTTTACTGAATCACACATAATTTTAAACAACAAATCAAAATATGCCAAATAGCCTTTTTCTAAAAAGACTATGTCTCAGAATAACAACTTTATTACATTTAAAGTTTAATTCAAAACCATTTCTAACTAAGATAGAGCCAGATAAAACATTATTCTTGATGTCAGGAACATGCATCACCATGTGCAATGTCCAAAGGAGAACATCAAGTTGACTTTTCCCAACCCTAGCACCCTGGCTCAAGAATCGTTCCCCATCTTCACTGTCCTACAACTACAGGTCTGATAAGAAGAAAACAAAGTTTTGTCAGAACAAATATTTACATTGACTCCTGTATCCACGAGCCACTCATTTGGATCATGAATATGGTATTCAGGTTTTACAGAGACATACCCCTAGCTAGCCCCAAGTCTCATAGAGATCATAGTCACTTGTGGATTCCCGTCTGCAGCCTTAGGTTGAGCCTTTAAGGACGGACATTCCTTCTTCCAATGGTCAACCTGATTACAATGACAGCATGGTTTATTCCTTACCTTTTTTCTGGATCTTGCCCTTTTGTTTCATTTTACTGGTGTTATTACCCTTTCCCCTCTTATTCTTACCCTTCGAGGTCATGAAATTGACCTTAGCCTAAATATCGACAGGAACAACATGCTTCTGTTTCATGTGTTCCTCCTCTATGGCAATTTCCACCATCAAGTTATCCATAGAAAATTTCCCCTTCCCGTGTTTCAGAGTCATACCGAAGTCTTCCCGAGACTTGGAGAATTTTTCTATGATTTTCTAGAAGTTTCATTTCGACATATTCTAAACCATATAGTAGGAGTAAAAACTCATATGCATGTTCAGAAACTGATTTTCCTTCGACCATGGAGAACTTCAAGAACTTGACAACGGAGCATTTCTCAATACTGAGATCTTCGTTATTATACTTCCGATCCAAGTCTTCCCATAGCCCCTTTGCGGTCTACATGGACGAACAGTATACGTCAAACAAGGTGTTGGATAGAGCCAACAGGATGCAACCATGACATATACGATCGCGTTCTTTCCACGTAGATTGCGCCTTCTGGCTATCGGGTGAGGGGTTTTTCTTTAACATCGTAGGACAATCGATTTCAAGCATGGAGATTAGTCCTATGGTGATTAACCAGATCTTCATACGTTGTTGCCAACGTTTAAAGTTCTGACCACCGAATTTCTCAAGTATACCCATCATATCCACCTTCGATTTAAACATTGTTTCCGACATGGTTTAAAATCATGTTCTGGATATCCTCTCTGAGATTGTTGTTAGCAGGATCAATACCACAACATATACAACATAATATTTAGCAAGATTAATACGAATAAATGCATTACATATTAATCAAATTTTTATCAAGCATTTCGGATTCATATAACAATTATGATATGCATGCAGGAACCAATAAAATCATAGATTAACCATTTTCATTTTTTAGAATAAATGAATATGGAGAGATCCAAGAAAGGTAAAGTAATAAACGTAATACAACAAATAAAATGATAGAGAAATTACATCAGAAGTCACCTATGCGTCCATGTAATGGACTGTCCTTAGAGAGGATATCTCTCCTACAATACCAATGCGTAGGGTACTAACGATCCACTCCCAGAAAATGATGGAACACAGTCTTCATATGTACACACCGACGAGACCGCCCTCGAAAGTACTTTCGAGAACTTGCACCCGAGAAGAACATGTCGTAAACGCGGTGGGAACAAAGTGCAAAGGTGGTGTGAGAGTTTTTCTTTCGAGTGAAGAAAAGCGGCATCGGGGAATGTGTATAAAAAAGGTGTCGCATGCCATAACGCACGACACTTCTCATTTTTCGAAAATTTTCCTCAACAGGCGTGTCTTTTCAAATTCCGAAATCGCAGCTACAACAAGTCATTTGGGTCAAATCGAATGCCCATTTCAGTCGAATCCAAATTAATCCATGTGATTAATTTAATCAACCTGCCAAATGAAATCCGCAGCAAAAGTATGGAGATCTGAACTGACTCTCCCGAGCCGGAGCTGGAGCGGAGCGCGCCTGCGCGTGTGTGGTCCTTCATTCCTCCTCTCTACTATTGCTACAAGAGCTTGGGATGTGAACTCATATATAAGCCCACCAAAAGTTTAGAAGTACTAGGTATGGTACTAAACTTTCACCCAAGCTTTTCCATTTTTCAAATTTGAGAATTCACAACTTTCCCTCTAAGTCATTTGATTTCCCAATTGAAACTAAATTAACTCTTATTGTAATTGCATAGGTTTTCCAATTAAAATATAATTACATACTTTAAATACAACACAGTTCATGCCACTAAAGAACAGAGAAAAACATGACGAGATCGAAGGGGAGGACCTCCTGGAGGGGGACGTCGATGGCGATAAAATGACAGTTAGTACTTCCTGTAGATGGGTCAGATCATCCAGCCTAACTGGGACATGTTCCAGTCTGACCACATTTGCAGTGGATCATGAGTATCCCCTACAGCCAGTGCTACCCCATTGGATCTCTGTTAGGATCCTGGAACCAGAAATCATCACCTGAATTTTGAGAAATTAAAAAGCAATTGGGTTACCAATTAACAATCACAACCAGATCATCAAGATCATTACATCAAAAATCAATTACCAACCCTGCCAAATGAAATCTGTGATGTCCTCGGGAAGAAGAAGTCGTTGCTACATGATGGAGAGGAGCCATGTTCCATTGAAGTTATTCATAAGGGATTTCGTAAGCCCGTCGTAGTACGCCTCTGCGAGCTCCACCCGTTGATGAATCTCATATTCGTCATGCTAAAAGTCGCAAATTAAACCCCTGCCTTAACTATTCCAATAAAAATCATCATGAATTCTTTATTATTATCATGTATTATATTATGTATAATTAACCTTAATTAATTGTATTTAATTTCCCTTATTTTTCTTGTAAATATCCTCTCATCAAAAACACCTAAAAATTAGGTAGAATAATTGTCTATAATTCACTGAACTCTAAAAAGACTAAAAAATACAAAAACAACTCAAAAACAAAAAAGTCGATGTTTTTATCCCCCTTAAAAATACCTCCAAAATACTTTTTGTACAAATGACCTCTTTTGGCCTTTTGTCCAACATGAAACTTGCTCATCGAGATGAGCTACTTTCATGTTTTGACTTTTTCCTAATTTTGCTTCTAACTATTTATTTCATATTTATCTTTGTATTTATACTTTCGAATTTTCTAATTGGGCCATGTGGCGCCCTCTGGGATGCCCACATGGCCCGCCTCCCCTCATGCCACCCGACGCTCGCATGGACCGCCCGATCTTCACATCCCGCCTCCATCTCAGCCCTCCATTGTCGCCTTAACCACAGCCATCAGATCTGACTGCCAGATCTGCTCCTGACCACACGTACCCGCCTCATTTACAGCCGTTGGATTCATTCCCTATCCTACGGCCTCCCTTGTGCCATGTTTCCCCTTCTCCGTAGTCGCTCGATCACCTCCTCATCCTACGCCTACTATAGTGCCACGTCGCCCCTCACCTCAACCGCCCGATCCCATTCATATCCTACTGTCTACCAGACTCCACATCACCCCTTCAACCCTAGCCGTCGGATTAAAGCCTAAACCTTATCTAACCACTCATCTCTGCCCGGATCCGAACCATTCGATCAGATCTTTTGATCTGATCTCATCCGTCTGCCTGCGCTTGCATCTCAGCCATTGGATCATAAGATCCAACTACTCGCCGATCATCTTCCTCCTCCGTAACCCCCACTCCCCTCTCATTTCACCACACTTTTATGCCACCCCCTTCCTATTTTGGAAGGCGACTCCGACCACCTTTCCATCTCCTAACGCCTCCCCCTCGCAGCCCTATCCTCCGCTTCCCTCGCGTAACCCCCAACTCTCCACACCATTACTCTCAGCCTTCACTACCTCCATTCAAACTACCCTCCCCCGCCACGTAACCGCAGGACGACCTCCGCCTATAAGAGCCTTTGCCCCGCCTTCTGAGACCCCTTCCAGCATTCGCGGGCCTAAGGCCTAGCTACCATTCCCTCCTTGTGACAGGAGGAGGTACAATTCACTGGCAATTATGGCCAAAAACCCAGGTGTCGACCTATGGTAAATTACCGTGTAGCTCCGCCTCACCGCCAGTAGTCAAGCTCCCTGGACCGGTCGGCCAAGTCGAGCCATGACCGGAGGGACAAATAACCCTTAGCCTAGATCGCCTCCTCCACCGGATTCCCCTCTCCGACGAGGTACTTCTCCCCATTCTTTTTCTTGTGTTTTCTCCCATTTATCCCTCCGCATGCAATCATTTTCACCTTCGCCTAACCACTCCAACACTTCCACCATACATCAATCACCACACAGCACACGGGGACACGTTTCCACTATTTTTACACACGCGAGAACCCAAACGGGAACCGCTGGAAAGAATGCAAAAATAATGAAAATTGACACAGTTACAAGTCCTTACAATCACTCCAAAATGTTCAAATGCAAGCTCCTCGAAGCGCCTTCGACTCCTCGTGTTCCTCGACAAAAAACAAATTGAGGTCAGATAAAGGACGACACAAGAATACTGAAAATGAAAAGACAGAAAAATATTAACAAGAAAACCGAGAATCAGACTACCCGGGGATGGAAAATCAAGTCCTCAAAACTCTCCAAAACTTAACCTAAGTCGTGCCTCCACTGCAACGACGCCATTTTGACGTGGCTCAGAATACCCTTGTTAATTTGATCAAATTAATGGTCAAATTAAGTTTTATGTTCGTTGCAGTCGGGTAATCAAGGCTATGCCAAAAATACCGCTTTTAATTAATTGTAGGTAAATTACGAGCGGCGGATTTATTTTACTTAGGCGAGCCCAAGGTCGGACTCAGGGAGGCAGTTGCCCCCCTAGGTGAATTTCCAGTTAATTCTGAGGTCTAATTTTCAGAAGAATATTTTTGGTATTTTCAGGAATTTTTATGTAATAAAGGAAAAGACAAATGCAATTTCAGGCCAGTTTTACAAGTTATATCAGAAATATGATCAAACGAAGTCCAAAAATTATAAAACTTGGCCAGAGTATAAAATGTGATAAAATTAATCTACACTATTCTTTTTGTAATTTTCTGACACTTTATGAATTTACTATGAATAAAATATGAATGCAAGGTGATTTTTACAAAATTAATTTTAATAAATACCAAAACACATTCTTTTTAGGTAAAAAAATTATCCTAGATAGATCTAAGTATAATGAATCTAGGAAAATTAATAAAACTAAAATTCTATGTGAATTGGACTTATTAAAAACCTATTAAGAAAATCATTATTTAATTTATTTAGGCCACGTGATGCGTGCAAATGCAATGATTTTTGGGCACGATGTAAAGTAAATTATCCTAAGTCTAATGTGATTTTATGGTGATTTTTGGAACAACAATGAATTTAATATGAATTAAAAGGCACACTGTGGGGAAAATATAAAAAAATTCACCAATTTAATAATATTAAATTCCAAAGGTTTCACAAAAAATGAAACATGTGTCACATAAGATAAAGGACAAGTTGGGCTACATCATTCATTTTTTAGAATTGAAATACAATGTCAAATGGACACCTAAATATGAGTGCAAAGAGAAGGACCAAATTCCAAATACAGAAAATAAAGTTACTGAAATAAAACGTGCTGATAGGGACTTAAATGCAATTACCTATAATGTTGAGGAGGTGGATGCAATTTCCCACAGAGTCACGCGCACCTCACGTGACATGCTTGGCAGGGACCAAATTGTAATTTCTAAAACTTCTAGGAGTCTGTGCAAAATACCGATCCCCTCACATTAGGAGCACGTGCGGGGCTAGGCTCAGACGTCGTCGAGGCTCGGGCGGAGGCTTAGGAAACCTTGGAGGCTCGGATCAGCTTCGATAGTGCTTCGGGAGCTCCGAGCCTAGGGTCGGGGAAGATGCTCAGGGCTCACAACATGGCACGATCTAGACCTCTAGATGAAGGTGTATCCAACGGCGGCTGGAGCTGCTGATGTGGCACACCCAGGGATCGTCATATCATGATGATCCAATGGTAGTGATGAAGTTGACGTGGCATGATCCGAGTCGTTCGATCCTTGCAAGATCTGACGGTGGCTGGGAGTCGGAGGCGATGGCAACGTGGCAGTGTGAGGGCCATGGGATCCTTCTGATCCAACGATGGCGGTAGTTGCTGGAGTAGGGCAACATGGCATGATCAGAACCATTGGATCAGGATGATCCAACAGTGTCAGGGCGTCTTCCTCCTTGGTCCTCTGCCTCCTACGGCGAACAAGGTGGGGATCCGACGATGGAGTCTTCGCTCCGCCGCCCTCCCCTGTGGTCAGTGAAGCTCGAAGGAGACTCCTGGAAGGCTTGGGCCGATCGTGGAGACGTGGCGGACTGTTCGGAGGACCTGGATGAAGCGGAGGCGGTCTGGAAGCCAATGGTGGTGAAACTCGAAGGAGGTCCGGCGAGGATTTCGATTAGTGAAGATCAAGTACCTGCAGGTTAAATCATACCAAAAAAACGGGGGCTCGTGCTCGTGGGAGTGTGTGCCTGTGCGAGTGAAGTGAGGCCTAGGGCAGAACGAAAGGTAACTGATGGCAGACCTCCGCCGTGGCGGCGGAGCTCATGGTCGGAGGTTGTTTTGTGCATCATCGGGGTGAATAAAATAGAGCACGAAGATCAGAGCTTCAAGGTGAATCTTGGTGGATAGCTGTTGTGGAGTGAACTCGAATGGAGATGGCGGGAAAATAAAGAGAAAAACAAAGGGAAAGAAGATGAAGGTTGGAGGAAGAATGGGTGAAGCTTCCTGGGGTTGGAGGCTCGTTGAAGCGGCTCCGGTCGTCGCTCGAAGGTCAGTAGCGGGCCTGAGCTCAAGCAGCTCGCTGGAGGAGCTGCTGCATGGCGCAACGGAGCCGTGAATCTTGCCGGAGGTGAAGGCATGTCTTCGCTCACTTACACGCTCAATTGTTGTCACCAATGAGAAGCCTGGAGCTCTAGGACACCTCTAGCTATGGCGGATAGGGGTTGAAGGTGGCCGGAGGCAGGGTATTTATAGAAAGGATGTGAGGGTGCAGGCGATGGAGGCGTGGGTTCGTGGGGTTTGAGGAGCGAAGAGGAAGGGGGTCATGGTGGTTGTGGGTTCTGGCGAGGAGGAGGGATGTCGGGGCTACGTCGTGGGGTGCTCCATGGGCGGAGATGATGGCTCATAGGGTGACGAAAATAGAAAGGGGGAGGATGGAGCGCGAGGTTGGCGATGTGCGCGAGGAAGGCGGCTGAAGGAAGACGACAACGTCATGGCCATTGGATCGTGCGATCCAACGACCAGGAGATGGGCGCGGGGGAACGGGTAGGATTAGATCGGAGGGGCTTGATCACATGGCGAAGGTACCACATGTCGTGAGGAGAGAGAGGCGGAAGTGGACGGCTGTGATGTAATCCTTGGATCTGATCCAAGGGTAGAGGGTAGTACAGTAGTGTATGGTGGAGAAGATACCTTTCGAAGTCAATCGTGCGGCTAGAAGAGCTACACGTGGCACGTCGAGAGCTCACGCTAACCAATGGCTGCGATGAGATTCTGCGGGTAGATCGGGCGGTGGAGAACAACTGGGATGATGAGTGGTGTGGATAAGCGGTGAAGGCGGGATTGAAGGGCGTAGATGCCGCCACGTGTCGTACTGTGGGCGAGGCGCTAGGGGACAACCGATATTTGATATGGGGAAGATCGGATGATCGGGATAAGATGTAGGATAAATGGTGGCGATGAGGGGAGAAGGGGGGCCATCGGACGATGGAGAAAAGGGGTGCGTGGCGTGATGTGAGCGGGTCGCGTGGCGCAACTAGAGGGCGCCACGTGGCCTGATCTGAATGGCTGAGAAAAGATGTGAAATAAGAGAGAGAAGATGGTCGACTTTGGAAATACTCAAAACATGAAAGTTGTAGATCTCGATGAGATCTACAAGTTTCATGTTGACCAAAAACAGAGATGAGGTCAATTAATATATAAAAATACAAGGGTACAAATGTACATACATATGGTATACAATGGGGCCCAAAACCCAGGTTTTGCATACGAGCTCCGATTCAAATGAATTTGATCTCATTTTGAAGATCGTTGAATATGTATTAATCTGAAAGTGAGTAGACCTAGATCGGAGGTTGTATGAGATAGATATGTGCATTCTAAGGTCTAAGGTCTCTAACTGGGTTTGGGGTTTTACGGGGCATTTTTACAAGTTAGGAATTTTTGTCCTTTTCCTTATATTATTAGTTAGTAGTATATATGGTACAGAGTTAGTTTTATTGACTTCGGAGTGAGTACAAAATACAGATAAGTAGATGAATAATTACAAGTGAAATGGGCTTCTTATTTTATGCAAATATAAATGCTATAATGCAGATATTATGCATGCATGCATGAATGCTAATTATGCAAGATAAGGGGAAATATGCAGCTAATTACTCGGGAACAAGACTCTATTTTCTACGTTTAGAGTAATGAATTACATATTCATCAACGTTGCACTCTCAAATATGTATAAAATAATATCAATTTCAAAGGAATCAGAATTTCATGTGTGCAACTTGGAATTTGGGTTATTATTCGATATAATACATTTGTACAATAAAAATATATGTATTATATGCAATACCCCAAACATAATATCACATCCAGTTATAAGAAAGTATGGTAGTAGCTTATGAGTAGTAGGGGGTACTACTAGTCAACCTTGCTCAAGCATTTTGGGCTATGCTCAAGGGCTCCGGTTAGGTCCAAGTCCAATAGGTTGTATGGGTCAGTAATACCCGATAACAGACCAGACTTAGGGCTCGTGGCATTACACATGGTATCTAGGCGAATTCCCTCTAAAAGTAGAAAGGGATACCCAAGAGGTCGAGCCACACCTACCATGAAGTTAAGAGGAAAGGGCTACCCATAAGGTAAAGTCGCCATTGTTACTGAGAATAGGTCACAGGCCATTGCACAACGAGGATGTTGTGAATATAAGTGGAGATGATTGTAGCACCACAAACATAGTAACACAACTAATAATCATGAAGTGTGGTAGTAGCTTTTAAGTAGTTGATGCTATACTCGTCAAGGTGGGCTTAAGTATTTTGGGTTGTAGTCGATGGCTTTAATTGTTTCCAAACTCAACAGGTTGTCTGGATCAGTAATATCCAATAAATGACTGGGTTTAGGGCCCATGACATTACATGATGGTATCAATCTTTCAAGATCCTAGTTCCATATCGTCGGATCCTCCCATTTATCGAATATGATTACTCAACAATAGCTTTATCTAGTAATGACTGTTAACATTTTAAAATATGTGGTAGAAAATGTTACATAGAGAGCATCTCACATTTTTCCATTCACATGATAGTCTTACATAGAAACCCATCCCATCAAGCTGAAAGAAAAGAACTCAAAAGAACTACAACTACCTTGTATTGTAAACTACTATGGCTGGCCGTGATTAATTATTCTTAACAGCACTTAACATCTACTAACCTATTATTAACATTCATTAAACATAATCAGTAAGATAATTATATTTTACATCCTTAATCATGATTTGTTAATATCAATATTGATGATTAAGAACTAATGACAACTTGATCGACATTAACTTCTTTTGCTTCCAAAATTCATAATGATTTGAAACAACATCCGATTCAGACGTAACAAGTTCCGTTGGATTCCTCTCGTTGTGTGGAACCTAATATTCATATGCACGGTAGGATCAAAAGAAGTGGATTTTTAGGACTTTACAATTATTTATGTAGCACCTCAAATACACAACCACATCTAATAATAAAAAAGTACAGTGTAGTTTATTAGCAGTAGAGGCTATTACTAAATAACATGGGCTTAAGCATTTTGGATTCTAGTGAAGAGCTATAGTTGGGTCTAAGGCCAATAGGTTGTCTGGGCCAATAATACTCAATAATGGATCGAGTCTAGGGTCCAAAAAATTACACATAATATCGGATTAGATCCCCTTTTGATAATGAAAAATGTTGTCCAAGAGGTAGAGCCACCATAACATAGAGTTGAGAGGAAAGGGCTACCCAAGAGTCAAAGATGTTATGTTACTGGGAATAGGTTATGGGCCTTGTGTCAGACATGTGAGCCCATGGTGAGCCATTATGCAATAAATGTTATTGTGAATCATTCCCTAATCTGAAATAAAGAATAACTAATTTGCTTAATAGGTCTCTTTGTAAAATTATGGTTATGTACCATGGCCATCTTAATGATCATACAACTGTTGATTCAAATATTGAATCGTAGAGGTTGGTGCTTGGATGATATCTAAAGAGCTAGATCGAGGACTCATCAAACACTATCCAATGATTGTTAAGAAATGATATCCAACATGAGAAGGAGATGACAATATTTATTTAAAGACTGATATATGACCGACCTCTTGATGGAGGTCATCTACATGGAAATAGTGATTCGGAGGTGTTAGTTGAGTTTGGTCAAAGAGTTGACTTAACAAGATCGAGATAACCAAGATCTATGTCATATACTATCATGATATAGGTACGCATACTCTGACCAGAGACATGTCTTACTATATATTTGAGTATGCACATTTGATAGATCGATAGGTTGATGACCTAATCAAGGTCCGTACAACAACGGTCTGGTATGCATACGAGTGCATATGAGCAATACGATCTTTCAAAGGGATCATCAAGGTTCGTTAGTGAACTAGAAGACACGAGCTCACTCATAAGATATTGGGATCAAATTCCATGCATGGTCATCTCTCTTTGAAAGCTTGATAGAATTTATAGGTATTGTTCATGCTTTTCAAAAGTATATGATCAATACCAAACTCCCAATGATCTGATGAGAATCTTAATGATAAAATCATGAAGGAGACAATTCAAATATGATCCAATACTGGAGGATTAATCTAGGTCTTCATGTATGCATGATGTATGGGCATTGGGAACACTCGAGGGTGGTGTGATCATAAATGATTCTATAACCGTGACATTCCATTCCGAGAGAAATATGAAGCATTTTTGGATTTTAGTGTCTCTCTCGGTAGATCAGTAAACTATCTTAGTCCAAATATTGGACATTAATCTCAATATAATTCAGATGTAATAAGAATATTAGATTTATGTTTTGATTCAATCAAATATCTTTGACAGGTCCCAGAGATCTAGATCTGAGATATGATCTCAGATGTATAATCGTTGTGTCCTTATCTCTAAGTATTTGCAGAGAAATCACACTATCCTTGAAGGAGTTCAAGAATAACTCTATTATTGATACTGTATATGAGCATTGAAAAACACGATGATTAAATATTATTTAATTATCATTAGTAATGTGAATATGACTCATATTCTCTAAAAATATGAGAATTGTCATCCATAATAATCATAAATATTATAAATGTGATTTACAATATGTTGGAGAGATGTAATTGTAATTAGTATTTACAAATTAATTGTTGATGTGAATTGGATTCACATTGGACAGATAATTGTAAATGTAATTTAATTTTATTTTAGATATATGAATAAGATTTATAATTTTCAATGGCACGACTGAAATTGTTATAAAATAAGTAAAATTATTTTGGTGAATAAATCTGCATTGAAGTTATTGTAAATAACGGAGGATTATGTAAGATACAAGATCTCACATAATTGGAAGAAAGATGTCAACTTCCCCTTGTGGAGGGTGGACGACCACCCTTGAGTCCTAATTCCTAAAATAAAGGGGCGGTCCACTCCATGATCGGAAGGAGGCTTGCCTCATTCATAATACTTCCATGCTTATTGATTTGATTGAATTAAATTAGATTGAAGATTCTTCAATATAATTAATTCAATTTAAATTAACAATAATTGTTGTTACAAATTAAATACAACAAAATCATTGCCATTGATTGAAAGAACAAATCAATCTCAACCACTGGATTTGTGTGTGTATGAATTTTAATCCATGGACATCTAAATAGTATAAAAGGGAGCGTAGCCCTATCCTTTTATCATGCACAACGATTGTAAGAGAAATTACTCTCTCCACTTTCTCATACACACCCCTTCTCTCTCAACATTGTGGCCGTCCACATTGTTGTCCTTGAGACTCTTTCTGTCGCGAATGAAGGGATCAAAATTAGGAATTATAGTACCATTGGAAGAAGGGGCGCATGTGAAAACATCTCTACTGATGAACCATTTCAATAGTATGGATGTCGCCGTGCCACGAGGTACGACCGTGAAAATAACGAAAAAGAAATAGTTCTATAGTTGGACAACGGTTTGATTTGGGATTCTCAAAAGAAGAGATGAGACGATCAAAGGAAAGACAAGGCATACGAAAAAGGCAATGTTTCCGACCAGTCGAAGACATGTTCTTTCGACCTCCAAGATCTAGATTCGGAAGTTCTATAGTTTGCATCGTCGGTAAGAGCGATCTAACCCTCCTCTTATATATATATATATATATATATTAAGTCTAGTTTAGGTCGATTCACACTCTCCTCCGTCAATTTCTGCATGGAAAAAGTGGCGTCGCGTCAGGGCGTTGAATAGTCTCAAGGCCCAACTATGTCTTTGTTCACCCTTTTACCTTGGGGGGGTGCAGAGTCTGCCTCACCTAGACCAAGGGCTTGTACTATCTTTGGTCATAACGCCCATGTCTTACTGATGTTAACGCTATATATATGGCCTCCCCCACTACTAAAGAATACCAACACCCTTGCATACCGCTATGGGATAGAATGAGGGGGAAGTGCTCACTAGCTAGCTTCACAAGTCACGAGCTCTAACCTCCTATAATCACAAGGACGTTAGCTGGGTGACCAACCTAATAAGGCACTATTGAGTGTGGCATTCTCTCTGAGCTGCTGAGCCTACCTTCGACATGAGATGCAACGAGCCGAAGAAGAAGAAGAAAGGTGAGCGAACGACCTAGGAATTTAGGAATAAATATAACTCTAAGATAAGGGAAGAAAATATAATGATTTAATTATATATATACATATGTATAAATAAATATTCAATATGACGCATGACGAAGTTTCACTAATTATTTGAACTGATTCTTTTTTTGTTAATATATATATATATATATCATCGGTTTTTTATTAGAGTTCCATTTTTATATTTTTATGTATTCTATTTAGATTATTACATTCATTTTTATATTTCATATATATAATTTCATAGAATTGAATTTATAGTTTGGCTTTTTATTTTTTATTTTATTATTTTAATCAAAATATCAAAATCAAGTTAGAAAGTTTTGTTTGTGTAAAAGCATATCATAGCAGGGTGGTCATTCCCAGCATTTTGCCCGTAGATAATCGATAGACTCGCAGGGAGAAATCCCAACTTTAGGGATTCTCCTCGTCTTTGCTAAAAAAGTGAAAAGTTTGTCACATATATAGAATGGAGATCAAAGTCAATCTTCCATTGAAAAAAGGGGTAGGTCCAAAATGATAACATGGACTTCTTAAGATGCAACTTAGACTTTGCTCTCCATCTGACAGCGGTTCTTCTCCCATGCCTGGAACTGAAAGTGAGCCTCTTATTCAAAGAAGCAATACTTCGGAGTTTTTTGTTCCTCCCAGTTCTAATGATCCGGGATGGAAGTACGCTTTTCTAGAGAATTCGAGTAGCCCGAGCATGGTCACTTGTCGGTTGTGTCGGAAGGTTGTGAAAGGAGGGATCAATCGCATGAAACAACATTTGGCTCACATTAAAGGCAATATATCATCTTGTCCCAAGGTGTCTCCTGAGATGAAGAAAGAAATCATGGACAACATGGAAGGAATTAAAGTGAAAAGGAATGAGAAGACCTCGAGGATGAAAGAAATTCAAGGGCAAGTCTCCATTAAGATTAATCAACCCTTGGATGATGAAGAGAGGGATGGGAAAAGGTTGCGAATTTCAGCTCAAGATGTACCAGCGGAGACTCTCCACCAATCCTCAATCAAAGATACCTTTGCCAAGGAGGAACGTGCACGCGTGAATACATTTGTGGCAAAGTACTTCTATGACAATGACATTGATTTTAATGTTGTCAAAAGTGACTCATTTATTCGAATGTGCGAAGCAATTGGACAGTATGGGAGGTCGTACAAGCCTCCAATGTACTATGAGCTAACTGAAACTCTTTTGAAGGAACAAGTTAAGGAAACAAAAGAGTTCTTGCAAACGCATCGTGATAGTTGGAAGACATCTGGGTGTTCCATTATGACAGATGCATGGACTGATAGGAGAGAAAGGAGCATAATGAATATTTGTGTCAATTGCGTGCTTGGAACTAGTTTTCTGAATTCTATTGACTCGTCTGCAGATTCTCATACCACGGAGTACATTGCTTCCTTAGTGGATAAGTCCATTGAGGAAGTTGGGCCTGACAATGAAGTTCAAGTAGTGACAGACAATGCATCTGCTAATATGGTTGCTGGAAGAATATTGAGAACAAAGTACCCACGGATATTCTGGAGTTCTTGTGCAGCACATTGCATCGATCTCATGCTAGAAGAGATCGGTAAAGAATCGAAAGTGAAAACTGCCATCACAAAGGCAAGGACATTAACTGTCTTCATATACAGTCATGCAAAAACATTGAGCTTGATGAGACAATTTACGCAAAAGGGCGAGATAGTGAGGCCAGGAACAACAAGATTTGCTACCACATATCTCACTCTCCAATCTGTGATGGAGAAGAAGGATAAGTTGAGACTTATGTTTTCTTCTGATGAATGGAGAGCTTGTAAATGGTACAAGACCAAGAAGGGCGAAATGGCTTCAGCCATAGTTTTGAGTCCTTCATTTTGGACTCAAGTGTCATTGACATTGAAGGTCTTTTCTCTATTGGTACATGTGTTGCGGATTGTTGATGGAGATAGGAGGCCGGTTATGGGGTTTGTATGCGGTGAGTTGCAAGATGCTAGAAAAGAGATCATGGGCATTTTCAAAGATGTCGAAGCATCTTACAAACATTTTGTTGATGCCATTGACTCAAAGGCAAAAGGAAGACCGGATAGTCCCCTCCACCTTGCTGCATATTATTTGAATCCCTACTTTTTTATAGGGACAATGCTCAAATCCAGAGGGAAGGCCTTGCTCTGAAGGGATTCTTGGATTGTATGGATATTTTCTATCCTGATTTAGAGATCCAAGATATCATCACCAGGAAGGAGTTGCCTTTATATGAAGTGGCAGAAGGATCATTTGGCAAACCTTTGGCTATCAGACAAAGGTCAATCATTGATGATGATTTCAATCCAGGTATAATTTCTCACTAGAATTAATAGACTTATATCTTTAACGATTATTAACAATTTTTTCTTGAAAATAGCCTATTGGTGGGAATTACATGGCATGGAAACGCCACAATTGAAGGAAATGGAAATGAAAATTTTAAGGTTGACAGCTTCTTCCTCAGGCTGTGAAAGGAATTGGAGCACTTTTGAGGCGGTAAAGTTAAAAAATTAGTGCCATACATCTCACATGCTACACATCATTAATGTGGTGGTTAATGATATATTTATGGTGATTTTGTAGATCCATACGAAGAAAAGGAACAGGCTTGAATTCCAGCGATTAAATGATTTGGTGTATGTCAGATTCAACGCCAAGTTGAGGAATCGCCATATGAAAAAAACGAAATGATCCATTTGCCACAAATGATAGAACCCATTTGCGAGATTGGATTGGTGAAGATGATGAAGTTTTCTAAGGATCGGGGCTGACATGGAACTTAGTAGCTGATGCAACTGGCACTGAAGATTTGGCTCAACATAGAAGAAGCCAAAGGCATGCTACTAGTTCAACCTCAATGCCAAGTTTGAATGAGGAAAAACTCCTGTCCGATGAAGAGTGAAGATGAAAATGAAGACAATATCCCAGTGGAATTTGATGATGACTAGATTAGAATTGCTTTGGACTTAGTAGAATATTGTCGCTTGAACATTTTATTTTTCTTATGCTATCTTAATTAGTACTTTTGCTAATGTTATTTATTTTGAATCCCAACTCTTTCAGATACTTGCATATTTTGGTGATTGTTGTTAATTATCATGTGTGCTAACTTTTTTATTGAAGACTTGAAGTATTGACCTCCATCATATGAAAGTTATTTTTCTTAGATGTTCTGTTGGACCACAATTATACATAAATTTAGTTCTGTTGTAATCACCTTTGTACTTATTTATTTATTTTTAAATAAAAAAAATTAGGAAACCGCATAGAACCGCTTATACCCCGCATATGCCCCCGCATACCGCTTAAGCGCTATTCGGTGACCTATCCGAACGCATACGCATACCGCTTTCCTGAACCTTGGATAGATATATTCTCAAAAATCCCTACCCCCGTTCGCGACGCCGTTGTGCTGCCGAATCGACTACTCGTGGATCTTCGTCTTCTTTGATGCATTTTACTTGTGAGGAAGAATATCATTTTCGTGCGATGAAATCAACAGATTCTATGCTCGGATCTTCAACTTGGATTGCGAGAATTCCATGTCTCATCAACGCATTCACAAGTGTCTTCTTCGTCGGGTCGGACTTGAAACAAGATGTCTCTTTATTTAGAGATACCATCGCAAATGCGCTTCAAGAGGTAATCCTTCTACTTACTCGTGTTGTTGATAAATAATTTGAGAAGTGTTTTCGAATTATATGATTTCATCTATTTAAAATTTAAAATTCTGTTGGTCCTCGCAACTAGTATTAATAGTTGAACTAGATCATATTCTATGCGATCCGCACGCTTTCGTGATGAACTAAGACCTAAACCCTATCCTTCACATTATGCAATGAGGATGTTGCAAATATAAGTGGATGTGATTATAGCACCCCAAATATATTACCATATCTAGCAATCACAAGGTGTTGTGGCTAATACGTAATAGATGATACTACAAGTCAACTTGGGCTTAAGCATTTTGGATTGTGGTTGAGGTCTCTAGTTTGGTCCAATCCCAACAGGCTATCTGGGCTAGTAATCTAATCTATGATAATGGACTAGACTTAGAGTATGGTTTGTTATAGATGGTATTAGAGTAGATTCTCTCTAGTTATGGAAAGGGATGCCTAAGAGGTGGAGCCACCCCTACCATATAGTTAGGAGGAAAGAGCTACTACCTAAAAGGCGAAGTCACTACTATTATTGGAAATAGGTCATGGGCTATTGCACAACAAGGACGTTGCGAATAGAAGTGGGGTTGATTGTAGTACCCCAGACATAGTATCACATATAATAATAATAAAAGTATGGTAATAGATTATAAATAGTAAGGGTTACTATTAGTCAACATGAGCTTAAGTATTTTGGATTGTGGTTAATGATTTTTATTGGATCTAAGTCCAAAATTTATATGGACCTATAATTCCTGATAACGGATCGAGTTTAGGATCCAAGACTTTATACATTGTATTAGAGCATATTCCCTCTATTAGTGGAAAGGGTTGCCCAAGAGGTCGAGCTACCCCTACCATAGAGTTAGGAGGAAAGGGCTACCCAAGAGGTGAAGTCGCCACTGCTATTGGGAATAAGTCAAGGGGTATTTCACAACGAGGAGTACATTGCAAATATAAGTAGGATGATTGTCGCACCCCAAATATAATATCACATCTAGTAATAACAAAATTTGGTATTAGATTATAACTAGTAGGGCTACTGCTAGTCAACCTAGGCTTGATTTTTTGGGTTGCAGTCAAGGGTTGCAGTTGAAACGAAATTTTGGCTGAATTTTGATCAAAATTTGATCGAAATTTCGGTCATTTCGGTTGCTTTTTAACTAAGGCCCCCAGATTTCGGCCGATATAGGGCATTTCGATCGAATTTCGGTTACCCACTAAAATCGAAATTCGGCAAAATTTGAAGCCATGGTTCATTCACTATATGGCAGATCATTCTTTATTTGTCAAGAAAACATAGAGAGGGATTGTTGTTATGTTGGTATATGTTGATGACATAATCCTAACAGGAGATGATGTTCGTGGCATGACATATATTAGAAAGTATCTTGCGGATCATTTTGGCACCAAAATCTTGGGAGAGCTTCTTTATTTCTTAAGCATCCAAGTTGCAAGATTCACTGATGGATTGATTCCATCACAACGGAGATATGTTTGGATGGATCTTATACAGAAGACATGGATGTTAGGGGCCAAACCAATGTCCATTCCTGTGGATTCCAGTGCACAAATATATGAAGACTCACATGTGTATGTTGAGCGTGATGCAAAACAATATGGTGGTATGGCTGGAAAACTTATGTATGTTACCATTACTAGACCCGATATCTCCTTTGTTTTTAATCGGGTAAGCCAGTTCATGGCCAAACCATGCCAAGTGCACTGGGTAACACTTATGATGATTATGAGATACTAGAAGTCTGTTTTAGGAAAATCCCTGTTATATACTTGTAGAAAGACACTTGATATTGGCCTATTCGGATGATGATTACGCAGAGAGCATGAATGACATGAAGTCTACTATCGGTTGCCAGATCCAATGCAGCATCTGAATATAGAGCAATGGCCCAAGCAACCACTGAACTAATGTAGATCAAGTATGTTCTTAAAGATTTATACTTACCAGATCCTAGTCCTATGTAAGGGGCTATTGAAGTATTTAGGTGTACGTACTGTTGAAAAAGTCGGCCGACTAGGCCGATTAGTCTACCCGACTAGTCGAGTAGGTGGGATAGCCGACTCGACTAGGCCTAGTCGGCCATTAATCGGTCAACCCGACTAATCGAGCCGACTAGTTGGTCGACTATAAGGCCGCCTTTTACATAGAGATTTTTTAATTTTTTAGTCTTTCAATTTTTTTAAAGCAAACTAATTTTGATATGCTTAATGTTATATTTAAAGACAATTACTTCTTTTATTTCATTAATATAGAAAATGTACAAATCAATGTAAGTATATAAGAATAGGTGCATAAAATTTGATTTATATATTTAAAATAATTACAAAATTCAAAACTGACTAATGGTCGACTAAATCCGATTAGTCATTCGACTACCGATTAATCCTTAGTCAGTGACCCTACCGACTGAGTACCGACTACCGCTTTCTGCAACCTTGGGTGTACGCTTATTCTTATATAACATAAGGGCATGTATGTGATTGTTTCAGTAAACGTATACTCCTATATAAGAGGGTCATATTCACTGAGAAAAGACAAGTGAAATTTTCCAATTATGCTCATTTTCTAAAATGATATTAGAGCCTTGTGAGAGGAATCCTCTCTCTTGGGTTCCCATGCTTGGACTCCAACGAAATACAACGCCACCACCATCCTCTCTCTTTATCGTCATTGCTTTTGCGCCAAACCTCTACCGCAGAATCGTCGTCATTGCCTAACCTTTCTCTATTACCCTTCATCGTCATCGCCACTATTCCTCTTCCGTGAAAACTCACCGCCATTACATGTTGATGATGTCACTACCGCTGCCATCGCTCATGCTCCAACAAAGCACCTACCTTAAAGCAAGGGTTTAAATATCGATTCCGGATATCATATCGATACCCAATCGATATGATATTTAATTGAAATTTCGATGACATTTCGCACATGTCGACCACCATTTACTATTGGAATAGGAATAATGATATCAATTGGTATTTGATTTGATGCATCGTGGGTTGTAATGTTGGCGAATTAGATGGGGGTACATAAACTGAAAGAGAGGGATTCAAATCCTCAGTAAACAGAAGCTTACATAAGAATGGACGATAATTGTAGTCGGTGACTCCCCTAAGGTTCCCGCACATGGGATCCCTGGGGAAGAGGATCAAGTTGGCCCTTGGGAATATCTTGATGTGTTATCTTCCTTCAACCCTTTGAACGAGAAACATCTTGGGTCTTAAAGTCCGGTCCATTACGGAGCATTATCGGCTCAGACAATCTGCTGGACTTGGGTCTAACTGCAGCTCCTGATTACAAGCCAAAATGTTCAAGCCCATGCTGACTACTAATAGTCCTACCACTTATAAGCTACCATCGCACTCTATGATTGCCGGACGAGATACTATGTTTGGAGTGCTACAATAATCTCACTTATATTTGCAACGTCATCATTACACAATAGCCCATGACTTATTTCTAATAATAGTTGCAACTTCACCTCTTGGGTACCCCTTTCCTCCTAGTTCTATGGTAGGGGTGGCTCCTACCTCTTGGGCAATCCTTTCAACTATTAGAGGGAAGCTGCACTAATAACATATCTAATGTTCCCAGTCCTAATCTTGGTCCATTATCGAGGATTATTATCCCACACAACATGTCGAACTTTGGCTCAGCTGAAACCATTGACCACGATCTAGAATGCTTAAGCGCAAGTTGACTAGTAGTAGCCCTTAATACTTATAAGTTGCTACCACATTTTGTGATTACTAGATGTCGTGTTATGTTGGGGTATATCAGACAACCTGTTGGGCTTGGATCCAACCAGAGCCCTTGACTACAACCCAAAATGTTTAATCCCATGTTATCTAATAGTAATCCCTACTACCTATAAGTTGCTATCGCACTTTGTCATTACTAGATATGGTACTATATTTGGGGTGCTACATTACATGTACAAATTCACCTATTTTTTACTTCAAATACTTTTTTGCTTTCATTTCTTTATTATGTATATAACTAACTAATAAAAATTCAAAGTCAAGAGAAACTAAGAAAAATATGAAAAAGACACAACACCAATCAATTCTTAATTGATTTTCAGCACTTATGCACATACTCCATCCTTTCTTTGTTCTGCTTTTCCTTGACTACTTAAAATCATGAAAAAATAGATCTTATGTAAGAATGCAGTATTAATATAGTAAAATGCAACATGTATATAGTATTAAAACAAACAACGTGAAAAAAACTACAAAAAGACATTCAAAAAAAATATACAACTCTATACATATGACCTTATATTCTTTTGAGTCCTACATGAAACTTGTAAATCTCCTCAAGATATACAATTTTTGTTAGAACATTTTTTAAATGTAAATATTTTTTCTAATTTATTTTTATTTTCTTGTATTTTTGTACTTCTTGATGTTTCTCCTTCCTCTATGTGGCATGGTCCACTGATGTCAACCAAGCCACGCCGTGGCTCTTTATTGGCGATTGCTAGTCTCGATTGCTCCATAAGAATTATCCTTTAATAGTGGTGAAATCAACCATTGACCGAGTCCACTCCACTCCCCCTATCTCATTGGCGTGACATCAGTTACTCATCCTTCCACCTTAGTTTCCCCACACTAACCTGTGATCAATTAGGCCTTCTTCAAGTGTGCAACGATTCCGCCTAAGTCGGTCACATTAGATGTCGTATCCCCCCCGACATGTTCTTCCCAGAGCTGCTCCACATCATATGTTCACACGAGCGAGCCACTGCGCTTGTCCGTTCAAAAACTCTAACCACTCCCACCATAAAGCTTTTCGAATTACTAGATTCCTTCATCTTCCATTTCTGAGCTTTAGTTCCAACTTCGACAAATTGGAGGGTGACAACCTCTCACTCCCCATCAATCGACAATGAGATAAATCTAGCAATGGTGTGATCTACTGGGTCAACAATGCATAGTTTCCTTTGAAGCTTTGTCCAAAGCTTCACGACTATCCTCGGGGGTTGGGGGGGTGGCGGGGGGGTCCTGAGGTGAGAAACCCTACTGCTTTGAGCATCACATCTCCAGGCAAAACACCCTTTCATTGTAGATACTCTCCTCGTGTTTCCTCCTTGTTCGTCATCTATTTCCTTATTTTCAAGGCAGCTTCCTTGTTCGACATGTCTTATGGTGTCTCATGCTCTCCAAGGGGCGGGGGAGTAATTATAGATATAGATAGTGTGTATGAGATCTAAAATTATACCATGATCGAAAAGGACTAGGCACACAAAAATGGATGGAGAAAACAATGTAATAACAAATCATGATGTTTGATATCCCATTCAACATTATCCTACCAATAAAGTATTTTCCCCTAATTCAGTCGATAAAAGGAGACCCTTGGGCACGTCTACGCTCATCCAATGGTATAAAACTCATCACCCATCTCCTTCCCCAAGAAGATATTTGTGGAAGCAAAGCCCCGTCGGCTTGCAACAAGAGAGACAACTCTTGTCCAAATGGAGGCGCGCAGTTAAACCCTCTCTGGCACAAAGCGCTCGCGCCCCTCGTTTCCCACACATTCATCTCCCCCCTCCACTAACAAAGCTTTCCATCCCCCACTCCCTTATCCACACATTGGTCGGCCTCCACACCCCGTCCCCCTCCCACTTGCCCTCCCCACCACCACAAGACCTCCTCCTCCTCCCCCAGCAAACCCTAACCCTAGCGCTCCGATCTCCGACTGCCCTGCCCATGTCCGTGGAGAGGTCCCTGGAAGCTTGGGAGGAGGTCCAGCGGCAGGGCCTCGATCTCGCCGATCGCCTCGCGCAGGGCTTCAATGGGCTCCTCCAGACCCACCACATCTCCCCTCCCCCACTGCCGTGGCCCCCTTACCCCCTCAAGCCCGCGGATCACATCGAATTCCCCACTATGCCGTCCCCGAAGGCCGTCGATCAGCTCCCCTCGGCTATTTTCCACATCGGTAGCCGGATCGGGCAGGCCGGTGCCGAGCTCGGAGCCTGCTTCAATGGCGTCGTACAGCAGTTCTTCCGACGGCTGCCCTTGCCTGTGCCCCCGCCGTTCTGGCACGAGGAGGGAAGCTCCGTGAATCCGTCCGTCTCGGTCATCCGGACGGATCTCACGGGCGGGATGATGAACGATGGCATGATGGAGAAGCACGCCTACGTTGCCGAGAATCTTGGGAGCGGACTTGGAGACGGGGGATTCTTTGAGCCCGTGGCAGGCGGCGATGAGATGGGTGATGATGAGGGATTCACGTTCGATCCACGGGAGTCGAAGCATCTCGCTAGGCCGCAGGTGAGTGTCCGAGTTATAACTAAAGCTTAAGATCATGCCATTAGCTGCTGTTTCACGTTATTGAAGTTGTGTATCTTGTTGCAGAAAAGAAGAAAATGTTTCCTTTCATGTTTATATACGTTTTAATTTTTTCGAGGTGGATTATAAAAAGGGCCGGAGATAGATATCACTTGAAGGATTCACATGTAATTCACACACCCATATTTCCATGTAGACCTCCTTTGGTCTATCCCATGCTTATAATCTGTAATCTTTAAGATCGTGAATTTGTTTCTATGGCCTCATTTAATATCATCGTCATCTATTTTAAAGCTGCCTCTTTCAACAACCAGATTTTGAGTTAAAAATATAAAGATCCAAAGGATCTATTTATTGATTTGCAGTGAACTTCATTATTTGATATATTTACATCACTCTAATTCGTGAGTTCATAAGAAACAATGCATGTAGTTTACATAAACATACTATTAACATTATGAGCATTAGTCTAAAGTTCAGATAAATTCACGTCAAGTGCCATTTTTTTTCTTTTGATGTGTTTAAAGTGGATGCAGACAATTTAAGTATAAAGAAAAATATCTAAGCTGTACTCTCGTGGGGCTTAACACCCCCACCTTCAATCATTCTTAATAAATTGGTTCCAATTGTGTGTTACAACTTAATACTACTTTGTTTACAGGGAAGCATTAATATTACATCTACATACGACAGTAGAACTCGGGAGTTTGAGAGTTCTCTGGTTGCAAGAGGAGACCTTTGGAGAGCAGAGGCCTCCCATGGAGGTTCTACCTCAGGAAATGATAGCTCACCTTTGTATCTCCTTCAACTTGGCCCAGTGCTATTTGTTCGTGATACAACACTACTTTTGCCAGTTCATTTATCGAAGCAGCACTTGCTTTGGTATGGTTATGACCGCAAGGTAAATGTTGCTATCTGATCTAGAATCTATAAACAATGCTAAGAGATGTATCTTTGGAAATTCCCTTCTATATGTTGTATGGTGTTCACGGATCAGTCAAATTCATATTGCTTGGTGATTATATATTGGCTTGCTTTTGTTTCATGTTCTTGATTGATGCTTATGTTTCTCATATGTCGTGAAAGAAGTTGATTTCGCCACATAAACTGTCCTTTACAGATGTTGAGTTTAAATTGGTTGGTTATTGGTTACCTTAACCATTTAAGGATAGTGTAAGCATCACCATGTTGCATGACTTCAAAGTTTGCTTGTTCTTATATGAACACCGACTTAAAGGTAATTTCTAATAATAAATATTTCTGTTGTAACCGAGTTTCATATTCAATTAATGTTCTCTCCAATTACATGCTCTTTAGATGCCAATTATTGGAATTGAGGCAAATTTTACATAATGGTATTTATACTATTTATGGATCTAAGGAAGAATGGACGTGTACTTATCCCTGTGCATGGATCTTACAATTTTAAAGTTTGAATTTTGACTATTTTGATAGTAAGAGTGGTATAGATACTTATGTACAAACGTAATTACCTATAAATCCTTTTTGAGTTGCCTTTCAAAAAAAAGTTGAGATGTTTTTTTGTAGTAAACTCCAATTTCATTTGAATAGAAAACTTGCCTATAAATGTTAATGTCGTTTAACATTTTATTTTTTTCTTCTTCAAACTTCCATTTAAATCCGGAGTGAATAAAAACCAATTTCAGTTTGTTTCCCATTCTTGGTCGAGAATTGAATGTAGTTGCATGATTGGGATATAACAATACTCATGTTGACACATACATGTATGTTTGATGTGAATAAAAGACATGTATGTTTGATGAGATGCCCTAAGAAACACGCAGTTGCACCTTGACGCGCATAGGTAGGTGGGGACAACTTGAAGGATGCTGCCCGGAACAAATTCTAAACTAGAAATGAAAGAACTGTCCTTATCACAACAGAGAAAGTGTCTTCAGGGTTCAACAAGATAAGAGGATTTTCTAAAAAAACAAGATAAGAGGGTTTCCAATGTTTAAAGCAAATGGAATAGGAGAAAAGATGGCTTAACAGGGAGTTGTCTGCTTCTGTACCATGAAGAATAGTATTGCATGGGACTCGCATGGAAAGTGAAGATGCCTGAAATGGATAACATCCTCATCTGTTTATAGCTGTAACTACTACATTACATCCTTTCATTTTACATGTAGTTTTTTTATACTCTGTTTATAGTAAGAATAATGATTACAGAATGGGTGGATGACACTGCATTCTCTCTGTTTGGTTGCTTATGAGTAAGTTTTCTTCATGCACCTGAAAATTCTGATTTATATTTACCTGTTTAATCATTGTTATTGTTCAGTACTCTAGCTTGTAGTTTTTATCAAAGCTGGTTATCTGCTGTCTTGCATTAGTTTGTTTGCTTGTTTTAAAAGCATGTTTATGTTCTGCCTGTATTCTCTATGGTGCAATTTAAGAAATCTGATACCATGATTTTGACGGGTCTTTGTACTACAGATGCTATCAACTGCAACGAAGATACTCGTTGCCTTTGCTTTCTATAAAATACAAATTTAGTTTGGATAATCCCCGAAGAACTAAGTAATATGTCCGTTGAGTTAGGTTTCCTTGTTCTTTAATCTGAACTGACATACTTTTCTCAAATTTAACAGAATGGGATGCATTCGTTCTGTCCAGCTTTATGGTCAAAACATAGAAGGTGGCTGTTAATGTCGATGATATGTTTGAATCCCTTGGCCTGTGTAAGTTTGTCCTTGAAGAATTTCTTTGAGTTATTTCTGATCAGATGATCTGTTGGTATCAGGCATTTCCTATTTCCTTTTCTATTTTATTCTGTTTTCTTCAAACTTTTATATTGTTTTAGCCTGCAGCTAAATGCTGCTAACTTAAAGAAGGAACCTTTTTATAGCTGATCACCATTTTTTGCTTCATTTAGATCTCTATTTTTTTATTGCCCGTAAATGGATGTACAGTGCGGTAAGCCCTTTCTCAGGCTTTTTATATGCCACAAGCTCAGTGTGAGCCTGTTATGGTTGATGGTGCTTTATTTGAAGATTGACCATTCTATTTTAGGAACTTCTGCACTTGTGCCCTTGCAACCAGGAATATTTGCTTCCCTTTTGTTTCATATTTACATGATGATACCTAGTACCTACAATATATCTGTCTCGTTGACATCCATTGGTCAGATTGTTAGAGATAACTATCGAAGGACTAAAATGTAAAAATATATATTGACAGAACAACCTCCAAAATACACAATATTTTGTTTTTGTTCATTTCTTCTTCTTCACAAGGTTCGAGATTTCTATATCGATGTCATATCAGCCCATTTGGAAAGGGATATATCGAGTATATAATGGAATTGTTGAAATTAACCACATTTAGAGCATATATTTTATTCATAAAAATCAATATTAGCTTGTAACATGTTTTAAAACAATTAAGCACATGGATCTAAATAATGTTGCATTCATACAAAGAACCGTGTAACAGATAGAAATTTATTACCTATGAAGATGATTAAAATCATGAGTTGCTAGGTGGATCCATATGACCTCCCGTCTTTTTTGTCATTCGTATCGCATTGCAGACTATCATGTACTTACAATAATTTCCCCATGTCGTATATGAGAACACAACCATGTAATCCACCACATGCTCCTGCTGTATTTATGTTCAACCACGTCTGAAAGAATCTCGATGCAAGGATAAGTAGCTCTAGAGTTGGTTCATGGGTGGCACGACAAGATTGTATAGTTGAAGACAATCTCTGTCGAGGAGCAGGCATTGCTGAGGAATAGTTAGGAAAGGTCTCATAAATGTCACCAAAAATCTCACTTTAATGGGGGTAGTTTATTGTCTACCTTGATATTTTTTACTGTCATAATTATAGTCGTAAGCATACCCACAAGATGGAGCAGTCTAAGGAGGAGCATGAAAGTACTTTGAGAACATGTCAAATGATGTTTTCTCGTGTGATTCTTATCTAACTAGACGATGTGATGTTGCTCAACCATCATGGTGTTAGTTGTCTACATCCATACTTTATGAACCCACGTAAGATATAAAAACCTAAATGTAGCTATTATTTCAATAGCCATGGTGATATCCCTTGTAATCAATTTGCTTTGAAGGACCCAAACTTGGAACAAATTGTCCATGTGCATTTGATCACTGTTCCATAAAGGGCACCGATGCTTTGTCCATGTGCATTTGTGAGCTACTCTCAGACCCATAAAGGGTACCTGTGTTTTGATCCCGTCAGATGGAAGTACCATGTTAGTGCTTATATTCTTTGAGTCTGTCATGTACTTTTCTCCTATCGATGACATGATGACCCCGTCCGAGTCTAGTGAGGAGGTTTACATTCAATCTCCTCGTTCGCCTCCACATCCACCTTATGTTGTTCCTCTTGTGGCTCATCCACCTCCTATTATGGCTCAGGCTTTGCCTCATTGCTACATTTGTAGGATGCTTACTGTACTTTTTGCTCGTGCATTCCCCATCATCTAGTACGCCTTAAGTAAAACATGAGCACTTGGTTTATACTGATGGCATTGGTGATTTCTTTGTACATTAGGAAACTTTATAGGTTGAACTTGTAGTACCTTAGGAGACTATTATACATGAGATAGATTGTCTATAAGATCTTGACGAGCCCATTGCTCTTTAGAAGCAGAGGCATACGTGTGCTACATATCCTCTTATAACCCATGTTTCTTTGGGGCCTCTTTTAAAGGATTTCAGGAAGTTTGTGGTGGGACTATCGGTTGTAGAGATACCACGCACATATTAGGAGGTTATGCGAGACAATCTTTGGCGTCTTGCTATGGAGGAGGAGGTACTGCACTCAAGTCACGTGGCACACGAGGTTTAGTTACTACCCCAAAAGGGGCTTCTCTGGTCGGCTATAAATAAATCTTTATAGTGAAGCAGAGAGCATGTGACAGTGTTTATCGCTACAATGTTAGACTTGCGACACGTTGGTTCACTTAGACATATGGGGTCGACTATCAGGACACTTTTCATTCTAGACTCCGAATCTTCCTCTCTGTTGCAAGCATACGAGACTGATCACTTTCGTAGCTTGATGCCAAGACTGCTTTCTTGTATGAAGACCTGCAAGAGGAGGTCTATCTGCATCAACCACCTGGGTTTGTTGTTGAGAGGGAGTGTCAGAAGATATGCAGATGTCATAAGACTATTTATCACCGTAAGTAGAGTCCCAAAGCATGGTTTCAGATGCTCTCGGACTTGATAGAGCAGCATGGCTTCAAGAGGTCGACCACATATCACTTGGACTTTGTACACATGATGACCCATAGAGGGATCGTTGTCATTCTGGTTTATGTTGACATTATTTTTTAATGTCATGTTGATGACATTGCTGTTACAGGAGATGACTTGCATGACATTGGTGAGATTAAGGCATTCCTTGGACATCAATGTGTCACCAAGACCTTGATGAACTATGATACTTCCTTGGGCTTGAGTTTGCCAGGAACTAGAGAGGTCTGGTGACTATTACAAGGATAGATGTTTCTTTTGCAGTGAGCAAAGTCAGCCAATTCATGGAGCATCCACGACATGCTTATGTGTACGTTGTTCACATGATCCTGAGGCATCTCAAGACTTCTCCAAGTACATGGTTGTTTTTTTAGCAGGAGGGCTTCTCTTGCCATTACGATATGTGCAGATGATGATTTGCAAGATACCCTAAAGACAAGAAGTCTATCTTTGATTTTGTGGTTTTCACAGGAAGTCTATCTTATGGAAAAGCAAGCATCAAATTGTGGTTGCTAGATTTAGTACCGAGTTAGAATACAGAGCTATGGTGCAGGGGGCACTGTGATGATGTGGCTCTGATCAGTTCTAACTTTTGATAGACTTAGCTATTGACGTCTCTTCTCATGCGGTTGCTTTGTGACAACCAGGTTGTCCTATTCATTGCAAATAATCCCGCTTTCTATGAGAAGACCAAACACATTGAGATTATGCATGAGATATGATACAAAAGCTTTCCATGATACTTAGCATAATTGAAATCTATGCCTCATCTTGAGGGGGAGTGTTGAGAGTTATTTTGCATTTTCTTATTTATTATGGCTATATCATGTAATTTGCCCTCTAGCGTTTCTCCTCTCTTATATAAGAGAGTCATATCCTATGACTCCATGATAATCAAGCCATTCTTGTCTTTTAACTTTTGATATGAAGGACATGTCAAAGTTATAAGAAAGTCCTATATCCTATATGACTCCAGGATAATCGAGCCATTCTTTCTTTTAACAATTTTTGATATGAACTTGTCAAAGTTTCGTTTATTTTTGTTGGACTCCAAAGCACCATGAGAGTAAAGATCTTGATGAGGTTCATGATGAGGGCTAGGGTGATGATAAATGTGCATAAAACAAAAATACTTCATGGGACCGATGCGTGTTGCCCGGTCTGCTCGCTGATCCTGAGAATGTGGAGTATTTATTCTTTTCACATGATCTGGCCAGGGTGGCTTGGCAAAGCACATTGATTGATTGTGTGGATTCCACTTGTGTGGCGGGGTTTTGAGATTCCTTTTGTGCATCTATCGCTCAGGCATCGTTTGAAGGCTGAAAGGCTTGGCTTTTATTTAAGCTCTTTAACTGGTCAGATTCTGTGTGATTAATCACCAAAAGAGAACTTATGTCGAAAATGCTGTTGTTCATGCCAGGACCTTGTATGAATAATGTCCAGTGTAATTGTGATAACATGTCTATTATATAGTATATAGTGCAGTGTGCACCATTTCTGGGTGCACACCCCCTTTTTTCTCAAAAAAACTTGCAAGGCAACTTCAATTTTTGCATTTGGTGCACCATATCCGTAACTACTTTGCATTCTTACTTTTCAAAGGTAGTGTATCTTTTACTTGTATTGTTTTCTACTTTTCTTTAACTTGTACGTTGTCTATTCGATCTATTTTCTATTTTTTATTTACCATCTTCATTGCATGTACCTATTCCCCAAAATCCTGATATGATCTTAGGGCTATATTTTCTTCAATTTCCAGTTGAACATCCTTTTATAATCTTTGCTCCTAACTTCAAGCTTTTTTTCAGTCATTCCTTGATGTGCAATTTCCTAATGGCCAGCTAACTTATGTTGCTGGTGAGGGTTTGACAACAACTGCTTTTGTTCCTGCATTTGGGGGTCTTCTCCAAGTCCAGGGTCAGTATCCCGGAGAAACAAGATTCAGCTTCTCATGCAAGGTTTGTTGGTGACCAGGGAAATATGTTCATTTTAGCATGATTTTTTTTCATATGGACTTCTGTATGAAGATCTACGATCATACCCTTTTCAAATGGGAGAACTGGAACAACTTTTTCTAGTGAAGCAATTTTTTAGTTCTTCGGTAAAATTTGGTCGGCTTGACCATATCAGCTTGACAACTTCAACAAGGGGGATGTTTTAATTATCTAGCATATTCAGCTGGGTCCTGTTATATCTTTTTCATTAAACTTTGTTTTGTCTATTCTATCTTGAAGGCACCAAGCAAATTAGCAATTTTGTAATGCATTGCTTTTTCTTTTGCCAGAATAAATGGGGCACCCTTATAAACCCCATGTTTCAGTGGCCAGACAAATCATTTTCACTTGGATTGGCACAATCATTAGCTTGGAAAAGATCTGGTATGATGTTGAGGCCAGCCTTCCAGTTCAGGTATGCAGTTGACGTTGCAAACAACAATACGTGTTGGCTGCATATTCGTATCTCAAATTATATCATGTACTTGGTCTTGGTTTTCATGTGATTCAGGTATTTTTTTCGGACATCTCGCAATGGGGCCATTCTAGGTTGTAGTGATAAGCAAGCTTCTTGAATCCTTGGTTGTAAATATCCGGATAGAATATAAATTTTTTAAATAAGTGCAGTTCTTTAAACTATTTGAAAATTGGTTTATTTTTGTGACCATACCAGCATTGAGACGTCTTCTCTATCCTTTTGATGCTTCAATGCAACCTGATAAATATGTATCCCGTGACACAGCCAAGGGCTCATTCACCGTCCATTATTGTTTTATGCTCAGGGTGCAAATTAATGAGCATTTATCCTATTGAAAGAGCCAAAATTCACCAGGAACAAAATCTGGGATCTATTTCCTTCCAGGCTAACTTTGTTTCCATTCTTAAAAGGAAACACTATCTGCCAAATGCCACAGGGCCAGGTATTCTTTGTCCCTCTTGGAAATGGTTCATATGAGATTAATTTGTCATCCTTTGCTTCTGGTCGTGCACTGCGATCAACTGCATCGTTATATTTTCTCTAGATCTGAACTAAGGCATTTCTTTCGCGAGGATTCTTCTCTGACTGAGCATTTCACCTGCGCAAAAAAAGAGATGAAACAAGCCATCCGACCCTTCCTCTCTTCCTTCGTTTTCTTAGAGTGCTTCGGGCCCAGTTGCTATTTCAAGCTTTTGCAGCCACTCTCCCTCATTCTCGTGACCCATGGCCTCAAATTTCAGTGAAATTCGGTTGAATTTCCGCCGAATATCGATATCCAGTCGAAATCAAAATTCGATCGAAATGGCCGAAATGACCAAAATATGGGGGCCCTAGTACTAAAAATGACCGAATTGACCGAAATTTCGGTCGAAATTCGACCAAAATTCCATTTCGGTCGGTCACCGAAATGTGACCGAAACCGACATTTAGGGCCTTGTTCTCGTCCAATCCTTCTCATGAACTTGTACAATCGATGCCACATATACTGCCAACTCGATGATCGAAGATCTTTGTCGAAGCACTTCTCATACGAGCTGCTGAATGAAGAGAACTTCACCGTTCGCCCTTCGACCTCTATCTATACCCGGCCTCCCTTCCAGCCCCTTATTCTAATATATTCTAGTTGGGGGGCTCGGGTTTTTGTTTTGGAAAATGGGGCTCATTGGTATGTCGTCCTCTTCATTATAGTCCTCCTAGAATTCAATGCATTTTATACTGCAGTGGAAGCACCTAAAGATCAGGGTTCAAATCCCTCCTTGTGGGGGTTGCGTTAGACAGCCGGAAACAAGCGTAAAAATAATCAGATTTTTAACATGGATTTGAACAAGAATCCATGTAGCCGACCCTACTTAAAGTGGGAGAAGGCTTCACTATTTTTTAGTGGAAGCACCTAAAGGAGGATTTCGTGTCTTTCCAGTAACTGAAGCAATCGTCCCTATCGTCATAAAATAAAAACACATGGCTCTGTCCATTCACAAGGTCTTGATTCTATGTCCAAACGTCACGTGCCAACGGATGTAGTCACCACCATAAGTACTCTTTCTTGGCTTCTGTATTTTCAAGATTGTTGCTTTGCAAATGGAAGGGTGGTTTCTTTTGTAAAGCTGAGTTGTCTTTCCTAATAAACTTGGAAATATGTGGCTTTGAGGTACTGTCTCGATTGACCATTTGTAAAGGCATACCGACCCCTACATGTGTAACTGTGTCGCAGAAAGGAGTGATTATCATACCCTTTTGCATTCTTAGAGGAACAGCATTCTACTTCTGCTGCATGGTCCTCAATGGAAGGCTTGATCCTCTCATTTCCGGTTAGGCGGTTACAAAGTGATGTTGACGAGTGACATAGTGATGGTCCTCAATGGAAAAATTGGGCTTGAGACGGTGAGAGGGTGACAAAATGATGACAATTGTAGAGGGTGGACTGCTGTTGTGGTCGTGCAGCATGACAGATTTAAAGGTGTGTTTAGGTTGAGTGTGCAGCGCGATTGAGTTCAATGTGGAGGTGAGATGCACAGTTGGTGGTTTCATCTTCTTAATAGGCTTCTAAAAGAACCATCTCCATATCATGAGTGTGGATATGGGGATGAATTGGAGGAGAGGTTGTATTAAAGTGGCCGGAGAACTGTTGTTAACCGCCAAAAACATAAGGTTGCTGAAGAGAATTGAAGATGGAGATTATGGTGGTAGAGCAAATAACATGGCTTGTAAGTTAAGATATAAATAGGGAGTTAAAAATGTCCACTTCTTGCTGCTATCTGTTTAACGTGCTTGTAGTGGTTTTTTTTAGAGGTTAAATGGGTTGCAGATTTGTGTATAGGTTGTCAACCATATTTGGTCATCTGTTTATATATGAGGAACACATTGGGTTTACATGTATGGTCAATACAGTTAATATGCGTTTTAAAGATAAAGCTCCTTTCTAGAAATATGATATTTTCATTAAATGAAAATATTATACAGTTAATATGCGTTTTAAAGATAAAGCTCCTTTCTAGAAATATGATATTTTCATTAAATGAAAATATTCTGTTGATGACGTGTCAAACATGATTAAAGTTTCATGATTTTATTTCAAATGGTATGTTTTATATTGATATCATTACCTGCTTTCTAGTCCCTTTTTTGAGAAAAATCAGCCAGTGTTTGTTTATCAACACTTTGCTTATGTATAATTCAGCATGTGTCCCACTTTTGGTGGGAGCAATCCTGGAGTGAAGACCGAGTTCGTCCATTCTGTCAAGGATTCCCTTAGCCTGATTTGCGGTTGTGCCTTCTCAGCTCATCCTTCAGCCTATGCGTCAATATCGGTAAAGTTTATTTCCGTAAACTCCACATGGTTGTTATTTACATTTGTATATAAAAGCATGCTATTCGCACTGTTCAACATCACCGTCCATGGTTACACAAGCAATTATCTGTTTTTTAGCATTGATAATTCATCGTCGAACATCATCGAACCAAAGTAGAGCTCTTCTTTCGACCTTATTTATTATGTTGATCCGAACACTATTCCTGAACTTCGCTCGTCCATTCTTAAAATGATCTATGATTTCAGCAAGAATTCTGTTTGCAAAATGAAGCTGAGTTTCTCTTTCATTTAGGGCACGGGCGCTAGAATTGATATTGCCAGGTTCTAGCATATCTAAATTTGGATCAAAATTTATTCTTGTACTTTTTTTCCACATTCTTTATCATTTTCTCTAGAAACTAAGCAGTTTCAACTACATTTTTTTGTTGTAAAATTAATTTTACCAACATTTCTGCAATTTATGGATGCACAGCTCGGAAGATCGAAATGGAACGGTAATGTCGGGACTTCAGGAGTGGTGGTCAAAGTGGAAACTCCTCTAGGACACATTGGCAGGCCATTCTTCTCCGTGCAATTAAACAGCGGTGCGGAATTCTGACCTACATACAACAAAATACGGTTCTTTAGTCTGGAAGAAAGTCATGTACAGATGTATAACGAGCGACAAGTTCTGCATCCACACCCATGTGTATAGGGAACATAAGGTTACGTTCACAGCCGTATGTACCTTCTAGGCTTCTACAAAATGATGCTCTAGCTTGTAAAAGCCAAGGTGGTGGTTTTTTTTCTTCTGCTTAGTTATTGGTTATATCTCAAAAATCTGAGATTCTTTGGAAAGTAAGTACTATAATACACAGTTCATGATGCAACGTGGAAGCCTACTCCCACTAGGGGATGGATTGCTTGCATGTTTTACACCGATTGTTCTGGTTAAGTAGTCAATTTATTGTTCGAAACCCATTAAAATCACGCCAAGGGTGAATTCAGGATGATATTCCTAAAATGCAGATTTGTGTTGGATATATGATGAGTGTACTTGTCTTTGTAGGTGGTGAACTCTTCATCTGAGGTGGAAATGCAGCTGGATGGGCAGCTAAAGAATGGCTCTTTCCTCGTTGCTTTTTACGTCAGTGACCCTCTCCAACGACAGCAAGCACTGCCGAGGTGTATCAGAGAGGAGACCAGACAGTAGGAGAAGGTTTGGTAGTTTCTTACCTGATAGTAGATGATGAATCGAATTGGTGGTCATCGCATACTCTTTGAGCTTTGCGAGAGTAATGGTGCGAGACAGAATTGAACAAAGGTGATCCAGGAGTGAGCCATAGAGAGATGGAGACAGCCAATCCTGGAAGCACGGATCCGAGGGGCAAGGAAAGTTCTCTTGTCCATGCAATCCCCTCGTCTCTGCCCCTTCAGTTTTTCCTCTCCCGCATCTCACTCTTCACCGACCTCTTGTACCGGTCCCCGTGAGAGCCCCAACTTCCTCTCACTCCTGTTGTGCTAGACTTGGCCCTGTCTAAGAAGTTAACCTGCCGGTTCACATTGTACACATAGGGAACTCATTTGCATTCTCGAGCTACACTATCACTGCACCATTCCCACTTGTGTCGCAAATTGGCTCGTTGTCCTTCTCTTCACTTAGGCTTCCTTGCGAGGATAAACTATAACGTTTGTGTCTAGACAAGCTTAATCGAAGGGGTTTGGTTCGAGGGACCGCCCTTGGTTGGAGTTGATGACAAGTGTACGACGAAATTCGTATTTGAAACTTGCCCAAAAGTTGAGTTTTGCTTGTTTATGCTTAATGAATTGGCCTTTGTGGGTGTGTTAGTTTGCGAGGGTATGCATGCACATGCATGCATGTGTGTGCTGGAAATCTAAGGTGTTGTTTGGCATGGGGGTTAAACCCCCCTTTGGGGGGTTTACCCTCACAAACTTCTGTTTTTCTCTCATGTGGGGCTTATTTTTCCTCTTTTTTAATACATTAAATAAATCATTTCACTTTTATCTATTCCAAAAAAACTAATGTATTATACCATCATATTATATAAACATTATAAACTACATTTCTACTCACTTTTTCAAACTTCAATACAATCACATCACAATAACTACCCACTTTTTCAAACTTTAATACAATCATATCACAACAAACATACTTTTAGCCCGTCCTTAGTTTAATCCTCTATCCAAATACCAAAACACAAAAATGAGTTACCTCTGACCAGTTTAACTCACTTTAACCCACATATCAAACACACCCTAAAGGCTTTGTTTGGATGCAAGATACCATCTTATGTGTTTATATTACATGTTCAAAGCGTACGCCTTGTTGCGTGCTTAATTTATTTTATTCCAATCATCTATTTTTTTAGTTTACAAGTTATGCATTTTTTTAATCAATTCTATTTTTAGGAACTTTTTCACATTTTTACACAACGATCTGATGTACCGTCAATATTTTTATCAAACTGTATATTTTAGTGATGTAATTTTTGAAATTTATTTTCTTTTTTTTAAACGCTTATTTTTAGCTTGTCAGCATGGTTGACCTTTAATCGTCCATTTAATTTACGAACTCTAGAGGGGATCGATTCAGATAAGGATCCCCTGGCTAAATAATCACGCAAACCCAGATGTCAGATGGAGGTTGGTTATGGGTCGGTGGTTGGGGCTCTTTGGGGGGGGGGTGTTCTTTTGAGGAATCAGTTTCTTATCCTTTCATAGACATTTAACATTTTGGTCATGGAGTTAGGGTGAGGAATAAGTCATCAGTCTTCTTGTCAAAATATACAAATAACTATCAATTATCTAACAATCTTGTCTAATACAACCATCTTATCTCTCCTCATCCTCTCTTTTTTACCGAATATAGGATATATACTAATTACAACTTATTCCTCATTATTCTCCCTCCAACGGAACATAAATAATTTCTTATCCCTTGTCCATTTCCCTATTTCTCTATCGAACGATCCCTTTAGGTTTTGGTCACTAGAAGATTTTGAATTATGGCCTCGTATTGAGATTGGTTAGCACCATGGGGGTCATATCTTTTAACCATGTGCCAGAGAGGATGTGGAGGGTGCTAAGGTGGCGGCGTCAATGCTTGTGTAGTATGAATCGAGAGGTAAAGGATGATGGTGGAGGTATTAGTGTACATGTTTTCAAGCATAAAGGATGATAGATTGGTGGATGTAGTAGTGTGCATGTTTTCAAGTGTGAGGAGGAGGATGACTTGTTTGGAGGTGAGGCCCAATTGTTGAGGGGAATGGATAAATGGCGGTTGGGTCTGGGGATTGGGTGAAGGTGGTTTCAAGCTTTAGAGCTCTACATGTAGGGAAGTGGAGGTAGACTTGGGTAATGGCTTGTGTGGTTTTATGACGAAGGGATTGTAGGGTGTTCTAGTGGTCAATTGTTGAGGTGGAAGGATTACCTTTTTGACTTGGTTAGATTATGGGAGGGTCATTAGGTCTTAATATTGCAATTGTACATGAGAGCATATATTTCTACATGAAAAGCCCGAATGACGGTAGATTGATAGTGAAGGAAGAAAATTATCATAGAAGAAAGTAGTGGGAGGAACTAAGGCAGGTGGTGGCAAAGGCTTGGGGTGTTCACTTTTGCTTGAAGGTGTCTTCAAAAGACATGCTAGAGAGTAAGGCAAGAGGCAATGCTATGATGTATGGTTTGACGAGGTGGTTTATGAGTTAGGCTTAATGGACTACTCAACTTGGTGATGCAGTGTCACTTAGAGGAGCTTCACAACGAGGTTCATGAACCATGATTAACAAGTTCTAGGCTTCCCATAGAGGCTTCCCTAGTGTTAGACGTCTCATATAAGCATATGAGGAACAATATATGCTATAAGTTCAAGAAGGTATGGTAGATGTAATCAGGTTGTAGGAAGCTAATGGAAGAACACTAACAACGAGTGCATGTAAAAAATACAGGAACATGAACATTGGCAACAGAGCCTAGATCGCTACAACTTTTCTTGATCAGTTCCAAGAAGTCCTTAAAAGAGGCTAGGGAAAAGTGGAGACTAGATGCTTTACAAGGGAGAGACCATTTAGATAGGATGGAATATGAGAGGGCTCTATAAGTTCAGGAGGTAGAGGCAAGGCGTGATCACCTCATCGTGGATAGAGAAGATGATTTAAAAAAGGAAGTGCCTTGAAGGCAGAGATCCAGACAAGTTTGACTGATAAAAGGTGTTGCCAATATGAGGTTCTTTTGCATGGGGAAATCCAAGAGGTAAAGAAGGAATACCATTGCGAGCTTAATGGTGGGGGTAGATGATGAGAAGTGGTGGTAGGAAATGGGGGTGTCTCTAGCTTGATACTTTTGGAAATTCATAATGTGATGATTGATAAGAGTTTGGTAGGGGCTTGGCGAACTCACCAGTAGGTTGTCCGAGGAGCAACATGAAAAGCTTGTGAGATAGTTTGATAAAGGGTAAGGTTAAGGCATGTTTAGCACCCGTAAAGTTGAAGGGCTCGCCGACACTAGAAGTGTCCTCGATTTTTTTCTATAGACTGTTTTGGATATTGACAGGTCGATATAATGACATTAATCATGGAAAATATCAACAAGTTTTGCTCTTCTTATTAAAAAGAGGGATTTCCCATAACAAGTGGAAGGTTCTAGATCGATTATAATGTCTAATGCAATTTACTTGATCATATCCTGGCTCTAAACTATGATGGGTTGTGGGCGGCTTGGTGGGCTAGGTATTAGAAATGAAAAAAAAGGCATGTTGATGGTTCCAAAGGAGATTCTCGCAGGCCAAATGAAACTTAAATGTGTATCATAATTATAGATTTAACATTAACATTTTGTATTATTTTTTAGATAGAGTCGAAAGGAATATAATATTATTGATCGAAGTTAGATCTTTGAGGTCTTAAACATGAAGAGTGGGGTCATCGATGGGCAAGAATAGTGTCATGAGAGTTACCAAAAAGCCACATAGTTTAATGTTACACCATTATTAATCAAGGTACTTGTTATTTTTTAAAATTTATTGTCAGGAATCTTGAGCTCGATGAACTTGCTTGGGCTTGATGAACTCAACTCGAACTCTACTCGATATGAACTCGTGAGTTGAGCTCGAAAAGCTAATGAGTTGGAGTTCGAATTGAATGTGAACTATTTAGCCTAATTGAATCGAGATCGAGTTCAGTGGTGCTCAACTCGATAACTGAACTCAACTACTCGATTCGATCCTTTTTTTAAGAATTTACACTGAACACATATCGCATCCGCTCATCATTATTCATTTCCCATTAATAGATGCATATGTTGGCATATCCTCGAACCCTCCCACATGACATGACAAGTTCTCTATGGCTCTTCCAACCCATCCATGTGGCCTTTTGTCCTCCATCCTCCTCAGCTTTTCCTTCCTCTCTCTATCTGTGGATCCTTCCTCTCTCTATGCATGGGTGACTACTCATCAACTCCTCCCCATGGCTCTTTATTCTCCCTTTGGAATTCATCCTCGTGAAGTTGCTACCCCGAGCTCCTCACCCTGATCACTCATCGTGTGTCCTTGAAGTTTATGGTACTTACTACGGATCTGACCAATAATCCCTCTGTGATACTTTCATACATATGTTAAAATTTTATCTTGTCACTATTGATAGATAAAACACATAATCATACATAATCTATATATTGACACCTTCATTAAGTCCATTATTTATTTGATTTTATGATTAACTTTCAAATTGATATCAAAATAATTGCACTTTATTTCAAAGAGACTAAATGTCGCTCGCATTACTTCTAAATTATTTAGATTATAGCAATGTATTTATCATGATAAAATTCAAATGGATTACAATGTGGATTCATTTTTGAAACACTGCGTTTTATATAATTAAAGTTGTACATCATCAAAATACGAGGCATTATGGATTTGTGAATATAAGATTGGGCAACATGATAAGACAACTACGTTGATAAGTTAAAGGTGGCCAAGAATGTGCTCACTTACATATGTTATTAAAAACTTAAATAATATTACTATTGTTGAGATTCCTAACGAGTTCAATTTGATTCATCAAATAAATTTTCCGGATAATAAATATAGAATCAGCCTACAAAATGTTTGTTAAGAGACTCATGATCCAACTTGAACTTAATGAGTTCAGTCAACATTCTTGGACTTAGAGATCATCGAGTCCGAGCTCAACCAAGTTTGGTTAATGAGTTTGAGTCCAAATTGTGGCTGAGTCGACTCGATCAACTCGATAGACACACTTATAATTTAGTGGTTGCAACCTACCCGTCGTTTGATGATGTCGCTGCTCCGACCCCATTGATGACAGTTGAACATGTGTTTTATTGATTTACCAAAAATAGCGTCACGATCGAGTTGTTGTGATGGCGCATCTACAAACACCACCAACTAGTGTGGAGATAAAAAAGAACATGGGTTGATGCAAGAAAATGAATGATTAAGGACCAAGTTGGCACCTAATACAAAATTTCTTCTTCTTAGACTCATCCGATCCATTTAGCTTCTCATGTTTGCTTCTTCTCTTCTTACTAGATTATCATATTATACACAAGTGCTTTGAGTGAGACTACATCCTTCTTTATGTTAGTCTTTTACCTTAACACACACATATATAGTTATCATTGCCTTTCTTATAGTTTTCTACTCATGGAGAAGCTGTCAATTTATATTGGTGTTTTGTAAACAATTGATTTACTATCATAAAAAATTATACATCGATAACTATGATTCTATATATTAACTATACACTAAGAATATGTGGCCTTACTTTGGCTTTCCCCGAGACAGGCTTTACCACCTTGAATGAGTAGTACTACTCCCATGCGTTGGTTTAATTAGGGATAATCATTGGTCTCGACCAGCCTAACCTAGTCTGAAACCGCTCGACCAATCTCAAAAATTGAAATGGACCAAGCATGGGCCAAGATATAGACATACATGATTTTTCAGAGAGGATGCGACTCGAGATTGGTCTAAGTCTGACCCAACCCGCTAGCCTAATATATATATATAGGGAGCTAGGAGCCTACACCCAGGGGTGTAGTAACTACCTACACCCGGCCTTCTTTTTCACGATTTTTTAGTTTTTTTGAATGAAATCTTAGGGAGATTTTCTTAATATATTGAGATGAATATATGTTTCAAGTTTCATGGAAAACGAATATTCCTATCATGTTCGTCTAGAAAGTGTCATTTTCAGCAATTATGAGACTGTTAAAATTTGACGGTCTTGATGAAGATGATAGGAGTCTCGAATTAAGTTGAATTTTGAATGACACCATGGTGATATATAGTGATCTAATTCCTCAAGAGTTTCATTTCAAAAAAATCAAAAAATAATGAAAAAATGAGCCGGGTGTAGGTAGTTACCTACACCCCTGGGTGTAGGCTCCCTTTTTCCTATATATATATATATATATATATATATATATATATATATATGGGTAAAATGTGTATGCCCCCTAGGGGGAGCTAACTTAGCTCCCCCCACCCTTTTTTCACAAAATTTTTTTATTTTTTTTGAAATCTAAAACCGTGTAAATTCATTATTAAATCCATATATTATGTCATTCAAATTTCATGCGAAACAGAGACTCGTACGACCTCCATCCAAACGGGGTCGATTTAAAAAATCCTGTTACCGTTAAAAAAATGACTGTCTGGATGGAGGCCGTAGGAGTCTCTGTTTCTCACGAAATTTTTATGACATAATATAGGGATATAGTGATGAATATTCACGGAAAAAATTTTCAAAAAAATAAAAAAAATTTGAAGAAAATAGGGCGGGGGGAGCTAAGTTAGCTCCCCCTAGGGGGCAGCCCCATTTTCCTCTCTCTCTCTATATATATATAGGGATAAATGGGGCTGCCCCCTAGGGGGAGCTAACTTGGCTCCCCCCGCCTCATTTTCATCATTTTTTTATTTTTTTTTTGAAAATTTCTTCCATGAATATTCATCACTATATCCCTATATTATGCTATTAAAATTTCGTGCGAAACAGAGACTCCTACGGCCTCCATCCAGACAGTCATTTTTTAACGGTAACAGGATTTTTTAAATCGGCCCCGTTTGGATGAAGGTCGTAGGAGTCTCTGTTTCGCACAAAATTTTAATAGCATAATATAGGGATTTAATAATGAATTTACACGGTTTTAGATTTCAAAAAAATATAAAAAAATTATGTCAAAAAGGGGCGGGGGGAGCTAAGTTAGCTCCCCCTAGGGGGCATACACATTTTTCCCATATATATATATATATATGGGGTTGATGGGGCTACCCCCAGGGGGCAGCCAGCATGGCTGCCCCGTCCTATTTTTTGACAAAAGTTTTGTTTTTTTTGAAAAATATCGACATGTATATTCATCTTTATATCCATCCTATATGTCATTCGAATTTCGTCAGAAATAGAGACTCTTACGGCCTTCATCCAGAGAGGGTCGATTTAAAAAATCCTGCGACCGCTAAAAATGACATACGGATGGAGATCGTAGGAGTTTCTATTTCTGACGAAATTCGAATGGCATATAGGAGGGATATAGGGATGAATATTGACGAGCCCGAAATCGCTACATTAAGAAGATGTTTTAATATTGTTCGTGCTTAAAGATTAACGTGTCGTTCGTTGTAGGCGGCGATCGGAATCGGTCAAGAAATAACCACAAATATTTAATCAATTTTTATCGAGTGGTTTTATGTTTATTTTACTTGGGCAAGTCCCAAGGTCGATCACACGGAGGCAAAGGAACAACCTAGAATTATGTCTATCAAGATTTGTACACGGTTTTCGAGGCAGTCTTTTTTTTTTAATTTTTTAATGCAAATAAGGGATGCAAGATGCAATTTCAGCCTATTTTAGGGAGTAAAATGCAAAGTACATTCAAATGATGTCCGAAAAATATGAAACTTGATCACAATGTAAATTATGATGAAATGAATGCATTGTAATTTTTTTGGAATTTTTGGATGCAATATGATTTTTTTATGAATTTTTAAATGCAAACAAAATGAATTTCAATATTCAATTATAATAAATATTAAACTACTTGTTTTCAAGGAATAAAATTATCTAAGATCTATCACTAGGTAATGGATCTCAGAAAAATCCTAAACCTCGAAAATTTGAGATCTAATACCTATTAGAAATCAAATACTGGAATATGCAAAATGATTTTTACAGAGTAAACTATGTAAGCAAATGCAATTCTTTTTGGGCACAGTGTCAAGCATAACTAATTCTACAATATGTGATTTTTCGAGAATTTTTAGAGCGACGGTTAATCAATAGCAAATTTAAGAGCATAAAATGGGTAAAGTTTGCAGTTTTCACATAATAATTAAATACTAATTAACCATTAATCACAAAAATAACCACAATATGTCAAAAGGTAGAGAATTAACTGAGAAACAATATGCCAATTTTTGATAAATAAAACGATGCAATGTGGAGGTCCATAACTATAAGGAAAGACAGGGGTAACAATGCAATATAATAAAATAAATAGAATATGCAGGGGGCTATATGTATTTACCAGGACTGATGGGGGGTTTTCTGCAAAATGTTCAGAGGGGCACGTGCAGCTGGAGACGGATTGATCTACAAATATCAAGACACCCGGGGTGACTTATGCAATTTTCCCAACGTCACGTGCAATGCATGTGACTTCTGTTGATTGCTGCTGACGTTTCCCACGCACGTGCGGAGCACGTGCGGGGGACCACGGGGTTAGAGCCCGGTCCTGTCGGCGAGGCGTAGAGGCGAAGCGGTCCGACGAAGGCTTTGTCGGTGGCGGAGCAGTGGAGGGGTTCCGGTAGAGCGTTGGAGGAACGCCAAAGGGGAGACCGGCCAAGTGTGTAGCTTCAAGGGCCGGCGAGGCGGTGGATGTCGAAGCGGAGGAGCCACTTGCTATTGGTGGCCGGAGATTGGCGAAGTTGGGGATACTCGGGGGTGATTGTCAGAGAAGAGGTTGTCGGAGACGTAGGTGGCGTGGCTGCGTCAGGTGTCGATGAAGATCGTGGCAGTGAAGTCGATAACGTTGTTGATGGAGTTGGCTGTCGAGGGTGAACGTAGTTCCGGTGGTTGTCGAAGAAGACAACGGGGACGACGGAGCAGAAAGTAGCGTAGGCGGAGGACGTTGTCGGAGAAGAATCATTGGCTTGACGAAAAGCTCAGAGTTGAGCAATAATGGCTAGCAAGTCTCCTGCTGCAACGAGGGGCGTGGCCCTCGGATCTCACCGGCGAGGGCCACGCGAAGCTGTCACCTCCGGTGGCGCACAAATCGGCGGATGCGGGAGTCGGGGTCGGCGACGTTGCTTAAATAGGTGGCGAGGGTGGGTATGCGGAGGTGGTTGCCTGCGTGCGACGCAGAGGAGGTTTGGCCATTGCGAGGCCAACAACGGAGTAATCGGAGGAGAAGGCTGTGGCCGGTTTGGAAAGGGGGTGATGGGGAAGACGCACAGGTGTCGTCCGATCAGTCGAGATCGGACGGTCCTTGTAGCGCCACGTGGTACAAAGAGAGGGGGAGGGCGAGGCACGTGAGACGCACGTGCGTTTATCTAATTTTTTTAATATAAAAACGAATAGATAAAGGGGCCAAAAATGGCTGACACGTGGCAACCTCAGGGACTGCCACGTGTCAGGACTAGAAAAATCCACAGATAAAGATTTTTTAAAATCGAAAATAAATAGCAAATGACCTCAGATCAAAAAAGTTCCTTCACAAAAAATGTTCGTCTCGATGAGATCTATAATTTTCATGAAGACATTAAAACTAAAATCGATCAAATGGACAAAGTGAATTTTTGGGGTATCTCATGTACATCGAATACCTTGATTTTGGGGTTTTCTAATTTTTGTCATTTTTAAACCAGATAAAAATCCGTAAAAAATATGGAAAAATCAAAGATAAATAAAGACACCTTAATTTATATATTTTTTTGGATTTTTATTAATTAAGAAAATAAGTACATAAAATATCAGGTCAAAAACCGCTAAAATACACAATGTACAAAAGACGCCCAAAACCCAACTTTCACATATGAGCTCCGATTCGCTTGAACTTGGTCTTGTTTTGAAGGTAATTGAATGTACATTAGTTCAAAAGTGAGTAAGATCAAATGGATACTGGATGGGGAAGATATGTGGCTTTTAGTCCGAAAATCCTGAAACTAGGGTTGGGGTTTTTGGTCCACTTATTTGGATTAGTGAATTTTTTGTATTTTTCATTTATAATTGTTAATGATATGTACACAGTGAGGTAGTTTTGAATCATTCGGAGTTAGCACGAAGGAGTTAAAAATTCGGGAAGTTAGGCTATTTACAGGTCATTTTTGGCTTGGATTTTTGGCTTCTTATTTTGTGCAGAAATTATGGATAAAACACAATTCTTATGAAAACATGCATGAATGCTAATTATGCAGAATAAATGCAGAAATGTTGATGATTTGAGGGATTTGAGCTTAATAAATGAGATTTAGATTGATGAATCTGAGATTCATCATCCCCCTATACTTAAACCATGCTCATCCCTGAGCATAAAAAAGAAATGTCATGAGGTGAAATGAGATTGGGTTCCATACCAAGACCATGAGCTGAAAGGTGAAAGTAAAACTAAACTCGACCTTTGGATTAATAGTGTGTCGGAACTTCTGTGAGACTTAGAATTTTAAAATCAACAGCCCTCAAGTTATACACATCATCGTCACAGTTTCGGCTCAGAAGTCATCTTAGATCAATCCTCTTCCCAAAGTATACCCTATGAACATTGAACAACCGACTCATGTGTGTGATGGTTTTTAGCTCTTCCCATCCAGAATGCCGGACTACCATGCTCCTCTCCTCTCCTCTCCAGTAACTCGTCCTCGGGGAGTCAGGTATTTCCTTCTAAGGTCTGTCGCGTTGTGTTCACATTTAAATTGGGGGAGAAGTTAGAAGAAGGAGAAAAGAACTGGAGGGTGACCAGTGTAGTCACCTCTCCATGTGAAGCTGGCCAGTGTAGCCGAGTCTCCACCAAGATCTACAGGTTTTCTTGAAGCTTGGACTTTTTTGGTCAGATATTTATTTGATAGTTGCTTCTTTGTATTTGGAATTTTTGGTGGTTCTGCTTGGATCTTGTTGTGCCCCTACGGATATAGAATCTTTTTATTTCGTACATTTTTGGGGTCTTAGAAAAAATTGTGCCCAGCCATCCATCCCTTTTCCAAAGCCTTATTTCAACCTGTACTCTGGTCTTTAGATTTCCACACTACCAGAAAAGAGACTCACACAGTCTTCCAACATCACATCTGAGTTGAGCTAAGTGCATACTGCGAGAGTACAAATTAATTCTCTATTCCAGAGTTGTATCCAGAATGAAGAGACCAGGTTAGGCACTAAGAGTTAAACGTTGCACATTGTCGTGTGGTACTTAAAGAATTAAGTCAAAGAACTGAAGCTCTTAAAATCCTATATCTCCGTGAAGTTCCTCTGAAAATTAGGTGGATTAAGGTCAAGTCCAGACCACTCTCGGTTTCAGCTCACAACTCGGTTCAGAACCCAATGACTTTTCACAGATGCAGATGAATGCGATGTTGATGTGTGAAATGCAGACACATTTTTTTGTGATGATTTTTTTGTGATGATTTTTTTATGCAAGGGATTTTTTATGCAAAAATGAATAAGAAACCATTTTCAAAAAATTTTGGGCAAAGTCAGTGTTGGTAGCAAAATCCTCTTTCTTTTCTTTTTTCTTTCTTCTTCTTCTCTCTCTCTTTTAAATTAATTACCCACCCTGTAAATACATATAGACTTACACGGAAGTACGAGATATGGGTAAAATATATACAAAATATATATACAGACCCCCCTATACTTAGCGAGTATTGTGTCCTCAGAGCACAAGAAGCGTAATGAAGACATAGCTCGGGCTAAGCATAAAAGAGTGGAAAATTAATATATAATGGTCCGTCCCCCTATACTTAGACTGTGAACAATCTAAGTATAGAAGAAGAGCGCAAAAAGAGGCGGTCAGGATATGTAAATGAGGAGAGTATATACAGGTGGGTGTCGGTTCTCCCTATACTTAGGCTCTAGTCAGCCCAAGTATAAGAGAAGGGTGGAAATGGAGTGATCGGGAGAAGGAGTGTGATGAGAGAAATGGTATATACAAATGGCATCGGTCCCTCCCTATACTTAGGCTTTGGCCTAAGTAGAGGAAGAAGCCATACAAGGGGACCGATATGGTCGGGAGGGAGGGTGGGTAGCCGATGATTAAGGTGGTTTTCGGCTGATCTTCTTGTGAGCCTGTGGTGGGAGATCGTAATGATGAGATGGAGATGAGGCATATGATTCCCAACTATTATCAGTGTCATCCTCAGAAAAATCATGGTGGATAATGGATGAAGTATTTGAGGCAGATGAAAGATATCCATCATCGGAATAATCCTCAGAGGAGTAGTATTCGAAAGTGGACATACTCTAGATATTTTGATTTTTTTCTTCAATTGTTTTCTCAGAATTGGTTCCTTCTTGGGATCAAGTGGTTTGCCCTCGGATGAATACTCGGAAGCACCGATCTCAGTCAGCTCATAAGAAATAATTCCAGTGTACTTGAAGAGGGCAGGAGCATCATCTTTGGATGAATAGTATTTAGGAATGGGAGTTGTCCAACGAGAATTGAATTTTGGATCCTTACGAAGATATGGCTTTAGAGTTGCCGATCAGACTTCACTCATGTATATTACCTTTTCCAGGCCTGATGAGGGATCATCAGTTGATTCCTCTTCCGAAAGGTCAAAGGTGACTTTCCTGTTTCGTGAAGGTGTCGGTTCACTTGAGTATCCAGATGAATAGCCATTGGAATTCTTCTCCTTAGTTGGTGTGTGGCCTGCGTGTTTGGTCTTCTGAATGTTGGTGCACTCTTGATTTGGGACGATAAGATATTCAGAGAAGGTTGCTCCAGAGTGCGACCATGCATTCGTCTCCAGATCATATGATTCATGTACTTGATTCTCCATGGTATGGGTGGCTGGAAACAGAGCAGGGGGGATTTTCTAAACCAATAGTCTCATCAACAACCGTTATCTCAGGTGTAGCAGCGGGGTAGGGCTCTTCTACCTCTTCATGGTTGCGGCTGTCGGGGACTTCGTGGGTTTCCACAGAAGATCGTGGTTCCTCAAAGACTTGGTCCGATCTAAGTGCTTCCAATGCTTTAAAATTGTTTTCCCGAGTCTCACAATCAATAATTGCCTTAGCCAATGCTAAGAACGACTTTCCGAGAATGATTGGAGACTGGGTGAATTCTCCTTGATGCTCAATATCAATTATCGTGAATTCTACTCTGAGCGGAGGACCTTGGAATTTCATGATGACAGAAATAATTCCTCTCGACCGCTTTATCGATCGGTCCGTCAATTGAACAATCTCTCGTATCTTCCGAATTGTTCCGAGTTTTTGAGCTCGTGAAATACAGAGGTCGGGAGGATATTGATCGGTGAATTGTCATCAATCCGAGCATGGGTGAAAATTGTGTCTTTGATTCTACAGTCGAATCTGGGCAACCGCTTCACTATGCGGCTCTTGGTTTTTCTCCTCAACACTAAGGAGGAGGCCATTGACAAGATATGTCTTTCAGTCTTTTTTCATATCCTACCTGACTTTTTTATCATTAATTTATCCATTACAAATCTTTTAAGGTCGGGGAAGTGTTCAATGGCCTGTATAAAGGGAAGTTCAAACATCAAGCGTTTTTCTAGTGCTTCCCGTACAGTCGGATCCAAATTCCTCAGATCGTCTTCAGTCTCAATTTTTATGAAATTTTTTGGATTTTCATTTTTTTTGCGGTTTTCAAATATTTCCATTTTTTGGTATTTTTTGTGTGATGTGGGGGTGCGGCGTCTTCCATAGATGAAAATGAGACTTGATATTCAGAGTAAGGGTCAGAGGCATAATAATGTCTAGGGGAATAATATGCAGAATTGATATTGTTAGAATCGTCCCTAGGTTCCTGAATATCTTCGAAATTTTCAATCTCAGATCCAATTATTTCCTCATTCATTTTAATGTCCGAATCACCATAGAGTGAGATTAATCGATCGGTGAATTTTTGCAATCTATCCTCCATTGATTCAAATCTTTTATTTATCCTCGAAATATCATCCTCAAAAATTTGTTCATGATCACTCATGGGAGCAGTTGATGTGTGTTCTTGCGATTCAATAATTTCATCTTCCATTTTCCTATATGTTCTAGGAGAAGAGTCTCTTGGAATATTCAATATATAATCATTGTTTTCAGAAAATATCTCCTTAATAATTATGGAAGGCGGCTGCTCATATGATCCAGACATGTGGAGTTGGTCCGAGTAGAATTTATTCCTTTGATCATGAGTGGTCAGATCTTGGTATGGTGGGGTCAGCATACAGGGTTCCTGTGTTTCTATGTAGTCAGTCCAGTTCTCTGTATGATTGTCATGTCTGAAAAGGGGGTTGTCATGGTCAATCCAAGATGATGATTGTTCATTAGTGTTCCAGGACAGGGTTGATGAAAGAAGTGAAGAAGTGTTTTATTTGATTATGTGGTTATCATCTCCCATAAATGAAAGATTGACATTCATCGAATAAGAAGGAGGAATTGTATGATCGGTGTAAAGAGGATTGATATATGAAGAAGTGGAGACCTCAGTCGGTTGTTGGTTTGTCAGGTCCGAAAACAAAGGGTTGTCTTTCATGAAGCAAATCGGATTTGTGGAGAGTGTTGTGTTTGAGAGTCTCTTGTTGAAGTTGGAGGAGGTGTTTTGGGTCTAACCGATACAAATTCATTTTCATAATATAGTACTGATGGATCTTCAGATAAATGTTCGGTCATTTTTGAAAGAAATGATGGGTTGGATCTGCAATTTGGAAAAAGTTCCATGATGAGATCAAGAGAGAGATGATTACATGGGATAGTCAAAAGAATTTTTATCAAATGTGCAGCTTTTGATCTTCGGTATCGGTTCACGCACACCAGTGCAAACACAAATCAAACCCTGGGTTCACCAACTCACACAATGAAGCCATAAGAGTTCAACTATTATCTTTTCAATTGTAATTGGTGATAAATCAATCTTGACAAAAATTTAGCGAGCTGTTAGGTACCGAAATTTTCTTAAAGACTGTCCCGAGTTCGTACGACTAGTTGCATCCACTTTCTACCAGTATAGGTGTAAGTACGGACTATAAAACAGCTACCCATGTTACTTAAGGACGGAGTCTTACGCGGTGTCCTTTAAACCACTCACTCTGCTAAGAAAGTCCGGACCGGATAATGGCTACCCATATTCCTCACTGAGAAGTAGCTAATCGTTTTTAATATCAGTAGTCTGAATGAAAATGTTGGAGCTTGGTTCTATCCTTAAGTGTCGTATCTCGCTCACTCCGAAAAATAAAATCATCCAAGATCGGGGTTGCTCTCCCGCAAAAATTCTTGATTTTATGGGTTCTTAAGATCAGCTATATTTAGCAGCCCCAATTTTAATGAGGCGATCACTGAAAAATTATATGAGCACAAATACACGTCTACCGCCCAGTCTCAATTTCCTTTGAAGTTAGGTGATAAAACTAGAGGGAGGAGTTCGGGAAAAGTCGATGCACGCGAAAACATTGATGTATGCTCAGTTAGAAGACTTACAGTGCTTCCTCGCAATCTCCATGTGGGATGCTAGGCAAAAATTAAAAGATTATTCTAAATGATTGCAAGCCGATGAAAAATCGCACCTAAGCAGAAAGTTTTATTAGCGGGAAAGAATTGAGTTAAATTTTGGCTAAATTGAACGATCTAATGTGCGTCTCAATTAAAGTACAGTGTGGCCTTAGATCCTACGAGCACAATCAAAAATATACATGCTCTAAGAGTCATATGTGCAGGTTTATCCTAATCGCCACTCAAGTCGGGCCCCACCCTCATCGGAGAGTGAAACAGGCCACGACACACCACAGAAAAGTTCAAGGTCTTTTTACATGCGCGAGAGTCTAAACGGACATCGCTGTAAATGAGCAGTTAAATAAAATTGCAGAAATTAAAAACCTAGACTCGACGCTCTCTCACGACTCGACTCAATCTTAAATTAATTGTGGCTTTTCGGATGTCGGTGAAGATGCTTCGGTTTCTTGAAAAACTGCTCCACGTACGCCGGGTACCTCGCAAGAAAAATAAGAGATATTTGTATAAGAGAATAACTCAGAAAATAATCAAATAGACAAGAATAAATGTAGAAAATAAATGAAGGAGAATAAATGGGATTTACAATGAATAATTCAGGGGTTAGACTAGCCGAATGCGGAAAATCGAACGAAAATTTTCAAAACACAAAACTAAGTTGTTTACCTCCCCGGCAACGACGCCATTTGACGAGCCCGAAATCGCTGCTTTAAGAAGATGTTTTTATATTGTTCGTGCTTAAAGATTAATGTGTCGTTCGTTATAGGCGACGATCGGAATCGGTCAAGAAATAACCATAAATATTTAATCATATTTTGATCGAGTGGTTTTATGTTTATTTTACTTAGGCAAGTCCCAAGGTCGATCACAAGGAGGCAAAGGAACAACCTAGAATTATGTCTATCAAGATTCGTACATGGTTTTCGAGGCGTTCTTTTTTGGGAATTTTTAATGCAAATAAGGGGTGCAAGATGCAATTTCGGCCTATTTTAGGGACTAAAAAGCAAAGTACGTTCAAATTATGTACGAAAAATACGAAACTTGGCCACGATGTAAATTATGATGAAATGAATGCATTGTAATTTTTTTTGGAATTTTTGAATGCCATATGAATTTTTTATGATTTTAAATGCAAACAAAATGAATTTCAATATTCAATTATAATAAATATTAAACATACTTGTTTTCAAGGAATAAAATTATCTAAGATCTATCACTAGGTAATGGATCATAGAAAAATCCTAAATCTCGAAAATTTGAGATCTAATACCTATTAAAAATCAAATACTGAAATATGCAAAATGATTTTTACAGAGCAAACTATATACGTAAATGCAATTCTTTTTAGGCACAATGTCAAGCATAACTAATTCTACAATATGTGATTTTTCGGGAATTTTTAGAGCGACAGTTAATCAATAGCAAAGTTAAGAGCATAAAATGGGTAAAGTTTGCAGTTTTTTACAAAACAATTAAATACTAATTAACCATTAATCACAAAAACAACCACAATATGTCAAAATGTAGAGAATTAACTGAGAAACAATATGCCAATTTTTGGTAAATAAAATGATGCAATGTAGAGGTCCATAACTATAAGGAAAGACAGGGGTAACAATGCAATATAATAAAATAAATAGAATATGCAGGGGGCCTATATGTATTTACCAGGACTGATGGGGGGTTTTCTGCAAAATGTTCAGAGGGCACGTGCCCTCTAGAGACGGATTGATATGCAAATATCAAGACACCGGGGCACGTGCAATGCACGTAACTTGTGTTGATTGTTGCTGACGTTTCCGCACGTGCGGGGGACCTCGGGGTTAGAGCCTGGTCTTATCGGCGAGGCGGAGAGGCGAAGCGATCCGACGAAGGCTTTGTCGATGGCGGAGCAATGGAGGGGTTCTGGCAGAGCGTTGGAGGAACGCCAAAGGGGAGCCCGGCCAAGTCTGTAGCTTCGAGGGCGGCAAGGCGGCGGACGTCGTAGTGGAGGAGCCTCTGGCTATTGGTAGCCGGAGGTTGGCAAAGTTGGGGACGCTCAGGGGTGATTGTCGGAGAAGATGTTGTCGGAGACGTAGGCGGCGTGGCGGCGTCAGGTGTCGATGAAGATCGTGGCAGAGAAGTCGATAACATTATCGATGGAGTTGGTTGTCGATGGTGAACGTAGTTCCGGTGGTTGTCGAAGAAGACGTCGGGGACGGCAAAGCAGAAAGTAGCGTACGCGGAGGACGTTGTCGGAGAAGAATTGTTGGCTCGACGAAAAGCTCAAAGCTGAGCAATAATGGCTAGGAAGTCGCCTGCTGCAACGAGGGGCGTAACCCTCGGATCTCACCGGCGAGGGCCACGCGAAGCTGTCACCTCCGGTGGCGCGCAAATCGGAGGATGCGGGAGTCGGGGTCGGCAACGCTGCCTAAATAGGTGGCGAGGGTGGATATGCGGAGGTGGTTGCATGCATGCGACGCGGAGGAGGTTTGGTCGTTGCGAGGCCAATGGCAGAGCAATCGGAGGAGAAGGCGGCGACCGGTTTGGAAAGGGGGTGATGGGGAAGACGCACAGGTGCCATCCGATCGGCCGAGATCGGCCGGTCCCTGTAGCGCCACGTGGCACAAAGAGAGGGAGAGGGCGGGGCACGTGCGACACACGTGCGTTTATTCAATTTATTTAATATAAAAAAGAATAAATAAAGGGGCTAAAAATGGGTGACACGTAGCGACCCCAGGGACTGCCACGTGTCAGCACCAGAAAAATCCGCAGATAAAGATTTTGTAAAATCGAAAATAAATAGCAAATGACCTCGGATCGAAATAGTTCCTTCATGAAAAATGCTCGTCTCGATGAGATATACAATTTTCATGAAGACATCAAAATTAAAATCGATCAAATGCACAAAGTGAATTTTTGGGGTATCCCATGTACATAGAATACCTTGATTTTTGGGTTTTCTATTTTTTTGTCATTTTTAAACCAGATAAAAATCCGTAAAAAATATGAAAAAATAAAAAATAAGTAAAGACACCTTAATTTATATTTTTTGGATTTTTATTAATTAAGAAAATAAGTACATAAAATATCAGGTCAAAAACCGCTAAAATACACAATGTACAAAAGAGGCCCAAAACCTAACTTTCACATATGAGCTCTGATTCACTTGAATTGATCTTGTTTTGAAGGTAATTGAATTTACATTAGTTCAAAAGTGAGTATGATCAAATCGGATACTGGATGGGGAAGATATGTGGCTTTTAGTCCAAATATCCTGAAACTAGGGTTGGGGTTTTTGGTCCACTTATTTGTATTAGTGATTTTTTTTATTTTTTATTTATTCTTGTTAGTGATATGTACACAGTGGATGTGGTTTTGGCTCATTCGGAGTTAGCACGAAGGAGTTAAAAATTCGGTAAGTTAGGCTATTTACAGGTCATTTTTTGCTTGGATTTTTTGCTTCTTATTTTGTGCAGAAAGTATGGATAAAATGCAATTCTTATGAAAACATGCATGAATGATAATTATGCAGAATAAATGCAGAAATGATAATGATTTTGAGGGATTTGAGCTTAATAAATGAGATTTAGAGTGATGAATCCGAGATTCATCAAATATACATGGTGATATTTTTCCAAAAAAATAAATTTTTTTGCGAAAAATGGGGTGGGGCAGTCGTGTTGGCTATCCCAGGGGGCAACCCCATTTTTCCATATATATATATATATATGGGGTTGGGGAGCATGCACCCAGGTGCATGTATTTTTACATGCACCGGGGCCTATATTTTCTATGTTTTTTACTTTTTTTGAAAAATATTACCATGTATATTCATTTATATATCCCTTCACTATGTCATTCGAATTTCATCAGAAACATTGACTATTATGCCCTCCATCTAGACTAGGTCGATCACAACAATTCTAAGACTGTTAATATATATATATATATATATAGGAAATATTTCCAATGAGGTGCACCTTTCCTGGATGCATGGAAAATCACATCAATTTAAGCATTTATTCTATTTATTTTACACATTCTAACTCCATAAATTTAATACTAAATATTAACATAATATGTATATCATGAAAGATTTATGAAAATATTAATATATTTGACATTAAATGTTTGTTACAATATGGATGGTATATTTTACATAACTGTATTATCATCATTATTTTACAATATGTAGTTCAAATTTACAATATTGTTACGTAATTTACAAATTTGGTAGTGGCTTTCTGAATTTCAGGAAAGACCCACCTCATTAGAAGGGTTCCCTATATATATATAAATATAAATATATATATATATATATATATATATTCTCTTCTTCATTTGTTTAAATCCTTGGTCAATGTGAATTTATAATGTACAATGCTAAATGAATCTTTGGCTACTGAGGTCTTTCCCATAACAAATTAAAAGTGTAAGACATATCATATCCTTATGACCTTCATTATGAAATTATCCGAAAATAATACGTTAGAGCTTAGTCCTTTCTAAAAACAAATTAAAAGAGTATATTTTGATAGTATTGACGTTGAATAAGGAAGTTATAAGATTTCTAAGTGTGGTTATTAGATGTATAAATAGTTTGGGCCATGCTTCTTAATACCACGGGACACGATCTTCTCATGAGGGCTTATGTGATTTCTAATGGACCATGCTTCTTAATATCATATCTCGCTCATGTAATCCTCTTTTTAGATAATGGTTCTTAAAATTAACTCCTGTCTTGTATTTTTCTTTTGAGATAACTGTTCTTAAAATTATCTCTCTCTGCTCAAGCTCAGATAAAAAAACCCGAGTCTAGATAACGAACCCGTGCTTCTAAAAGCTTACGCATGTGTTGTTTCGCGAGGCTATCTTTACCTCATCATTGTAATTTTTTTAATAGTAGACTTGGTAATTTCGGGGGTCTGGAGCGTCTCCACTAGGATTCGAATCCAGATCCTTTAAAGTGGAGGCACACTACTCTACTACCATATCACTCCTTGTGTTCACCTCATCGTCCTATTTACCGATTGACATGCTTACATATTTAATAGTCAAATTTATCATATCTAATCTTTATCTAACAATTAAAAAAATGTAGCTTCTAACAAACATAAATTTAAGAATGCATTAAAAAAATTACCAAACGTTGAACTATTATGGATATACCCATATGCACAATCCATATTTTCAGTCCATGTTGGCTCATACCCCAAACTCCAAAGAATAGACGTGTTAGCGGGTTGGATTTAGGATGGGTATTACTATTCCAAAATCCATAACTATTTATAATATTACCGCCCATACCCACTCATTTATTAAATGGGTAATTTCTAGCAGGTACCGATATACTCGTCGAATATCCGTGTACCCAATGGGTACCCATATCTTCGACATGGTAAATCTTCGGTTTTTTATAAATGTATACAAGATTTTCACATATAAACGAAATAGAGTGAGATTGTGTAATATGACGATTCCTATAAATGTGCGATATATAGAGAATATTAAATATTTATATATGTTAAGTGTTAACTCTTTTGTGTTGATAGTTTTTATTTATTAAAGATACAAAAAGTTAGTTGAATATGAATAGATGGATGGATATGAGAAAATTAATTTGGATATTTATATATGTAGAACGATGCATATTAGATATGAAATGGATTTGGGTCTAGTTTGATTAAAATACACCACGCATGTCTATATATATATATATATATATATATATATATATATATATATATATTATTTGGATTTGGGGCGGGTTCGAATATCCACAAGGCAATCTCAAACCCATACATATACCCGCATGGGTAGTCAATTCAAAACCCAAACCCGTCCAAAAGTAAATGGGACAGGTTTCAGGTCCTTAAATGGGGCAGGTTCGGCTCAGGTACCTAATGGATAGATCCAGATTGACATCCCTACCAAAGAAGCCTTAGGGTGCGTTTGGTACGCGGGTTAAAGCTGGTTAAATTGGTAGAGGGTAATCCGTTTTTGTGTTTTGGTATTTGGATAGAGGGTTAAACTGAGTGGGTTAGAAGTGGGTTTGTTGTGATATGATTGTATGAAGTTTGAAAAAGTGAGTAGTTATTGTGATGTGATTTTATTGAAGTTTGGAAAAGTGAGTAGAAGTGTAGTAGTTTATAAATTTTATTGATATGATGGTATAATACATTATTTTTTGATAGAATTTATGATGGAGAATTTATTATTTATTTTTTTAAAAAAGATAAAAAGTGGAGCTCACAGTAGAGAGAGGGAGGGTGGGTCAAGGGGAGTAAACTCCCCAAAGGGGAGTTTATCCATGCAACCGAACGCCTCACTAGGGCTTGTTTAGTTGAAGGGTTGAAGTGGGTTGGGGTGACCTTATGTGAATAGTAGGTGTTTGGATGGTTATGAGGGTTGGTAGAGGGTTGAAATAAGGAATATGATGTGATGTCACATTGATTTGTGATGAAGATCCAATTCATGTATGACCATGAAAAGCAAGGGGTAAACCGGTTTACCCAAAGATAACACAGTATCCAAACAAACCCTTAGGGTGCGTTTGGTTGGGGGTGTGGGTTGGGTTGGGGCAACCCTGTCAGTGTGGGTTGGTAGGGTGGATAACCCGATTGTAATAGTAGGTATTTGGATAGGAGGAGGGTTGGGTTAGAGTTGGATGTGACAGGGTGTGATGTATTGATGGATTGGAGTGGGGTGGTTTATGATTGAGTTATAATTGTAGATGAGGGTAATTAAATAATGATTTCTTGAATTTACAAAGGTTATCCTAGAATATCTTGTATGAAGGTAATGTGCATAATTTTAGCCGCAGGTTGTGGTGTATTTATTTACAAAGGTTATCCTCGAATATCTTGTATTAAGATACTGACACAAGCTCCAACGAGATGAACATATTTATTTAAGGGAGGAAATTCCCTTCATAGGATATGGTTACAGATTTTGTTGAGAAGGCTTCCCAACCCGTGGTTGACCCGCATTACAGAAGCGTCATTCAAGGATGTGTTTGTTCACTACGTCATCATCAACCGTCGAAATTCCTGCATCGCGCAGCTGCAGTCGAAGTATCTCAATCGTCTCGTTCATCGAAGAGCTTTGGCCACTTTCATCATCCAACTCAGAGTAGAGGAAACTTAGTTCGAGTTCCTTCTCCTCCACTTCCTTCTTGCAAGATTCGACCGTCTGAGATAGTTCCCTGTTTAAAGTTTCCTGTTTCCAAAGACGGTCCGCAATGAAGAAAACTTCATCCGCCATATTTTCCAAAGTCCTATTACCACGCGTGTACTTCTTCCAGGTGTCGCATCCACCGGTGGAGCATACGTAGAATAGGCGTCTAAGTGGATGTTGCGAGCCCTCCTCGTATCTGAGAATCATCGGATAACCACTTCTGCACTTATCCGCTGCCGGATCCATTTCTTTGGTCCTACAATTAGTTAATAAGATTAAATTGTGACGCATAGTTCTAAAACAAGCAATATTCTATACACAGTATTGATTGGAATGAGAAGATAGTTATCGCAGAATTTCAAGTCAAAATGTCTAAAATGGTATTCATCTTTAATATAAACCAATAGATGAGCGAATTCACTATGATTGCATCATCCCTCTATTATTCCACATGGCGTTAGCAATTCTATCTCACAACAGCTGTCCACGCCTGATGTCATCACGCAGTATGCCGATAACCTGATGATGCTCCTCATCCGGCTCCTCAGGCAATACCTCTTCCTCGTCCTCATTGGATGCTGAATCTCCCCCATTGAGCTGTATGAAGTTCTGTATAATGCACGTCGCCCTAACGACATCCCTTTGTATGTTGAAAGGATAAGCAAGCATATCACGTAGGCAACGGAATCTTTTCTTCCAAACCCGAACGTACGCTCCACTACATTGCGGAGACACGCATGGCGATGGTTATATAGGTCCTTGCGGTTTTCGTACAAACACCTGTGAGCCATCCATGCAGGAAGATGATAAAGGGAACCTCTACATGGAGCTAGGAATGTGTCGGTGTTTGCGTAACCATAGTCTACCAAATACTTGCAGCCTTCTGGGACGACAAAGGAACCGCTCTCCACAACATTTCGAAGTACTGTCATATCTGCACAGGAACCCTCCCAACCGGTGATGACATACGTAAAACATAGGTTGAAGTCAACAACGGCCATAACATTCTGAGCCGTGAATAACTTCCTACATCGATATGCTCCTTGTTCCTCCGGATCGACCTGAGCTAGAATGTACGTCCCATCAATGGCACCTATAACGCCCTGCGGGAACAAGGTCATTTAAGTAAGGTACATTGACCGCAAATATCGAAACATCGTCTGTAGGTAATTACTTTAAAGTATGGGTAGTAGCATGGGTTCGATGTGGTTATCTCAGGCGTCACCGGGGGTGCCAGTCTTATATATTCTCCTTCCAAGGTTAGTATCTTCGACATGACATTTATTATATGCCTCGATATCGTCTCAGCGATGTGTTGGAAGGCCTCTTGAATTACTCTATTTAAGTGTGCATTAGCGAATGCATACAGAAAGATGCAGACATGCTCATCGACATCCATGTGTCTCGTCGGTGATAAGCCATGCTTTGTTAAGACACGAGCAAATCGTCTGAGCATATTTGGCTTCATGCGGAAATTTTGATAAGCATGGTCATCATGACCAGCTATCATCTCCCTTATCCACTGTCCGCCAGTGAGCGGCCTTGTATGCAACGGCCGAGTGATTTGTCTTCCATTCGCTTCCCATTCCTCTATCGCAATAGCTCCAACTATCCCAACGCACACTACTAGGATTGTGTCTCCAACATCCGCAAAAGGATTGTAGGACCGAGTAGACATGCCTATCGAAGTACTAATGCGAATCAATGGGCAAGCAAAGGAAAATAATGAACAGTACTATCAACAAACCAAGTACATTAGTACATAACCCCGGTACCACTGAAATATGAAAATAGTATTGTAATAAGCGTATCATCACACATCAATAAGTACATATCTACTTCTCATCCCTGCATGAAAGATTTCGTTGGTAGATAAATCAATTACGATCTATTTCTCACGCGTATGAAGAACTGATGTAATTGTCATCCCTGTAGGAAAGAGTTCATTAGAACACAAACAATACCTGTAGGAAGAGTATTACCACACGTCTATAAAAACTGATTTGTTTCCCATCCCTGCGTCCAATCACTCCAACACATCTATAAAAACTGTTTACTCCAAAAACTATATCTACCAAGCAAACAAATATATCAAGCAGTTCTGATAAGCTGCAAATGACCTGCAAGAGAGAACTATTTAGTCCATGCAGCCGACCTGCATGTCATTCACTCCAACAACTTTGATGGGTTAAATGTACTATTGACCTGCAGGAGAAACTGAATCACCCAAGATTCTAAATTAAGATGGCCGAAGAAAGAATGTTGTACGAGTTCCTACGTTTACTTGTAAAAGTCAAAGTCATAAAAAGTTATTAGACACTTGAAATTAAATTGTTGTTATTCGAGGTCATCAACGTGAGACTATCCTGTCAATCCACGCATTCAACTTGACAGGATCAACGCGGGCGAGCATGTACGCATTCCTGCCAGTAGGCGTCGCCAACTTTTCCGCGATTATCTCGATCTGATCAACATCAAGATCGGGACACATGGCGCTGATCTCCTAGCATGCAACAAGAGCTACATCTTCTGGACCGTTCTTGCTCTGAGTAATCTTTTTCGACAATGAAGATAGAAAGTTCTGAAGAATCTCCTGCCCAGCTCCAGTCCGCGAGGCTCCGCTCTTTGATTTCTTGCTATTGGCGCGTCCCCAACTCGAATTTCTCTTCCGGTATGGAGTTGGGGTCACATCCTCGCTACCTTCGAAGTCATCCCCGGGTTCTGGCATACATTCATTGAGGTTCTCGTCGAAATTTAATTCTCTCTGGCTTGGATGGGAAAACGACGTCGACGCGCCAACGCCTGGGATATCCCTTGGTGGTCGAGAGGAGATGGCGTGCATGCCTGTTGCAATGTCCTTACTTAGAAATCCTGAATGTCTCCGAAGTAAAGGAAAGGCTTGTTGCGATACTTGCGGTATTTATCTGGCAGCTAAATTCAATTCATATGAGTAATCAAGCAAAGGTATAATGCGACACGCTTGGGTTATTTATCTTTAGACAATGGAGATAGAGGTTAACTCAAACCAAGCGGATTCAAACGGAGCAATCGGTCTGTTGTATGTGCCATCCCAGCCCAACCCGACTTGTTGCGCATGTATAGGTAAGCTGCGTAGTCTTTCTTCAGATTTCTCCACCTATACAACAGTTGAGCCTTAGTATAGTGGAGACAACTCACATGGTTGAATCTTGTCAGAATCATCTGCCATCCAAGCACTGTGAATGTGCTTCTTGCCCAGGAAGTTTCATATTCCAACATCGCGTCAATGAATATCCGATCTAAGCCTGGATTCCAGTGGACATTTTCGCTAACGACTGTCCCCGAGCATTCAGTTGCTTCCGATGCAACTCTTTCCCCATGTGGGAATCTCGCCGCCATCGCGCTTAATTGTATTCACAACCTCATCAATTATTTTCATTCGTAAAATATAAATTCCAGTTTTTCAACAGTGTGTGTGATCGGAGAAATTAAAACTAAACATAGAGGTGGGAACGAGGTAACCATTTCATTGCACATCTCTACAATTAAAGGGGTGACGCTGTCCCTTATTCCCGGGTTACTACAAACATAACTTCTCAGGAAAAAAGGAATATTGCACGCAAAATTAGATGGCAGTTGAAACATAGTAGATATGTAATATAACTAGAGAGGACAGGAATGCAAATTCAAAACAAGGTTCTGGACGAAATCAAAACAGGCACTGAACTCCAGATGGAAAAAATGAATACGGTCAAAATCAATTGGTTCATCAGTTACACAGTAAAGAAGTAACAACAAAGCTTTAAAAAGTTTCAGCACTTCAAGAATGGCTGCAAAAGCACTACCCACCTGAAAGCATGTAAGCCTATTCATTTACCAAAGACAGCCAATCCAAGGCAACTAATGCAACTAACAATACTAATATGTCCGAAAGTGTATAGCACCCTAGCCTGAAGGCTTGCCGGATTCATAGGAAAAAGGATTTGCTAATTCTTGATATCTTGGAATTACATATTTTAACAAGTTGTCATGTTAGTTTTGCATGATAACAAATCAACATGGGCTCCGATTGCAGCAATGGTATCAACTCACTTTCTTTCTAACTGCAGAAATGGGTCGAAAGCTGTAGCTTTTCCTACTGTAAATTGATCAAGGGGAAAACTCTACCATGGATATGAAGGTATGAAGATTGTTGAGAGACAATATTGCTAATAGATGAGGGAGAACTTTGTAAGAAAACATTACAATGCCATATTTGTCGTCATCGAATAAAAAACCTAATCTCCGTTTCATCAGCAGAATGAGACATGAGTATCAACTATACACCTTGTTCATCAGAGATACAATTTTAACAAAGTTGATAACGCACATGCTGATACTAGTAACCTGATAGTACTATGGATATTAATAATAAATAAGGATAGTGTACAGTTCATATTCTGCTGAACACGAACTTGGTGATCAGGGCATGATCTCTTGCTCTCAAATTGTTCTAAACACAAACCAAAGTAGATTTGTCCCACGAAGACGGGCATATGGTTTGAAGTATTACTAGTAATGAGATCAATCTATCAAACATACATCACAGTGGTAAATCTCCCCCACGGAATGAAAACCCCTCCCATGAACTCAGGCCGATCGGGTGATGAAGTAGTACTATGGGAACGATCTATCGAAGTTAGATCATAGTAATAAATCTCCCCCATGGAATTACCAAACATCACAGAGAAAATCAAGAAGCTCATCCAAATCGCAAACTGAAGAACAAAGAGGGGTTTGGATGATGTACCTGCCAACGAAATTTGTGAGCATTCTCACAATCGGCTCCACCAACTCCACTCCAAATGGTACTCCTGCAGATGCCAATGCCCAAACCAATACTGTCCCGATTTTATAGGGTCAAAGCTCATCCGCCCCTTGGTGTCTTGTCCTCCTTCCGCCCCTCAATGGTAGAGAGGACACCGAGGGGGCTGTAGATTCAAGGAGGAGGCACCTTGCTCCATCGTGATGCGGCAATGGCAGAGATGATGGGATCGATGCGTGGAGTCCAGCAAAGGAGGGTACAAGACTTGATCGCTTCATCACGGAGAAGTCGACAATGGCCTTCGTATTGTCTTCTTCACGGTGCTGGCAAGCCTGGAAAAGGTGGAGAGAGGTGGCCGGTGGTAGACGAAAGGGGGGACATGCATCGGCGGATTTTGGGGGAATAGGAAGGGATCGGGCGTCGTCTTCAATAAAGATGGGTCATTTTCTCATTGATGGGATGGATCGGTTACCCAATGGTTTAAATCTCGAATCACTCCAACATGCTTCTGCGAATCACCAAAAGAAGCGCCCAAACGGTGTCGGGCAGGGGGTTGGGGGGAGGGGGATGACCTCGCCCGACCCGGATCACACCCCCAACCAAACACACCCTTAGATCCAATCATCCAAATGGCCCGTCCCATCGATCCTACCGATTCCATCGGAGCCGTTACAACTATCCGAATACCCGACCCAGATATCCTTAACCTCCGAACAAACCCACAACGGGGAAGACTTCCCAAACCACCAGAAACACGCGGGTGCGTTTGGTTGGCAGGTTAAGGCGGGTTAAACTAGTAGAGGGTGACCTGTTTTTGTGTTTTGGTGTTTGGTTAGAGGGTTAAACTGGTGGTGGGTTAGAAGTGGGTTTGGGGTGATATGATTATATTGGAATTTGAAAAATTGAGTAGTTATTGTGATGTGATTGTATAAAAGTTTGGAAAAGTGGGTAGAAGTGGAGTAGTTTATAATTTTTATATGATATAATGGTATAATATATTATTTTTTGGTAGGATTAATGATGTAAAATTGTTTTATTTAATTTTTTTAAAAAAGAATAAAGTGAGACCCACGAGGAGAGAGGGGGATGTGGGTTAAGGGGATAAACTCCCGGAACCCGCGGGTAACCCGCTGGGCGAACGGGGCGGAAAGGTGGGGCCCGCGGGTATTCGTTTATTTCATTCCCTCGCGCTATTTTGTGGTTCCGTCTCCCTCTCCTTCTATTTCCCCAATGGCGGAGACCAGCGCGCCCTACCTCGCCCTGGAAGCCGCCGCCCCGCCCGCCCCTCCCGCCTCCGATGATACGGTAACCCCCTCCTCCTCTTTCAGATCGTTAAGGTTTTTCAAACCCACCGACTAAAGCTCTCTCGAAAACCATCCAATTCAGATCGCCGGTAACAGGAATTCCGGCAGATACTTCTACTACGACTCCCCGCACTTCGAGGAAACCGGCGCGTGGATTCCGGTGTCGGTCCCCCCCATGTCGGAGAGCAACCACGAGGACTGGTCCAGAGGGCTCTGCCCCTCCAACGGCGCCTACTTCCCGGAAGGGGACATGGGCTGGGACCAGTTCACCGCGGAGGAGCAGCAGCTCACCCTGTGGGACGTCATGCTCGAGATGCTCCTCGCCGCCAGAGGCAAGGCCGCCGCCATCGCCTCGGGCGATCTGCGCCCCAATTGCCTCTCTCTCGTATCCACGGACTTGCTCAAGCAGACCTGGGAGGAGATGGCGCAGACCATCGCGGACGCGAATTTCGGTAACGCGAAGGAGATACTGGACACGGAGCCCCCGAGTTGGCTGGCGGACAGCTCCGCTTCGGCTTGTATGCTCTGTGGTATGCGGTTCCATCCCATAATGCTGCCGCGCCACCACTGCCGGTTCTGTGGCGGGGTTTTCTGCGGCGAGTGCTCCAAAGGTAGGAGCTTGCTGCCCCCGAAGTTCAGGAGCGCGGACCCGCAGCGTGTGTGCGATGTTTGCGGCGTGCGTCTCGCTTCTGTTCAGCCGTACTTGATGGATCAGGTCAGCCGTGCAGCACAGTTGCCGACGCAGGATTTGACGGATCTTAGCACGCTGCGGTCGTGGATGAACTTCCCATGGGGCCAGTCTATGGAATATGAAATTTACAAAGCCACGAATACTGTCCGGGGTTATAACAAGGTGCGTCTACGTGCATATGTTCTTGTGGGTTTTAGCTTTTCAATGCGTGTGTTATATTTCCTAACTTTGTTAAGGGAACATATTGGAATGTATTATGAGAGGCCCAATGGTTCCCGTATATAGGAGAAGAACCATTTGGTAAATAACAGAAAGAGGAAACAAAAGATAGAAAATTACATAAAGAAAAAATATTAAAAATAGTAATTATCTCAACACTCCCCCTCAAGTTAGAGTGTAGATATCAATAAAACTCAGCTTGGAACAACACCTTTGATAAGGTCCTCTCGCTAGAGCCTTTGTAAGTATATCTGTTGTCTGATCTCCAGAGCTGACATGCGTAGTAGTGATAATACCCTTCTGTATCATGTCTCGAGTGTAGTGACAATCCACCTTTATGTGCTCCGTCCTCTCATGAAAGGCTGGATTATTTGCAATGAAAAGAGCAGCTTGATTATCACATTGGAGGTGCATGGGAAGAGACACTTCTATAGTCAGGTCAGTAAGAGCGGATCTGACCCACATCATCTCTGTACTAGCTTGTGCCATGGCCCTGTATTCCGATTCAGCACTTGATCTAGCAACCACAGTTTGCTTTTCGCTCTTCCATGAAACAAGAGATTTTCCTATGAACACAACAAATCCAGACGTAGACTTTCTATCCTTTGGATACCCAGCATAATCTGCATCTGCGCATGCTGTCACTGAGAGAGATGCGCCTCTGTTGAAAAGAAGTCCAGTATCAGGTGAAGTCTTCAAGTATCTCAGAATCATATGGACTGCATTCATATGTGCTTGTCTGGGTTGTTTCATAAACTGACTCACTTTACTCACGGCAAATGCTATGTCAAGCCTGGTAATAGTTACATATAGTAGCTTGCCAACAAGCTCTCTGTACCTTCTCTTATCGACCTCCTCAGTATCATCATCATAATACTTCATGCTTGGGTTAAGGGGAGTAGTGACAGGTTTGCAATCTGCCATGCCCGTCTCTGAAAGAAGATCTATAACATACTTTCTTCGGGTCATTACAAGACCTGTTGATTCCTGACAAACTCTATTTATAGAAAATAACGTAAATGTCCAAGGTCCTTGGTCACAAACTGCTGATCTAGGAAGTCATTAGCACCCTAAATACCCTGCTCATCATCCCCTATAATGATAATGTCATCAACATAAACAAGAATGACTGTAATACCTCTCTGGGTCTTCTGTATAAACAAGGAGTGATCTGTAGTTGATCTCATAAACCCCTGCTGCTCCATCAAGTCCGAGAGTTTTTGGAACCATGCTCTTGGACTCTGCTTGAGGCCATAGATAGCCGTGTGTAATCTGCACACCTTCTGACACTCCCCCTCAACAACAAACCCAGGTGGTTGCTGCATGTAGACCTCCTCTTGTAGGTCACCATAGAGGAATGCATTCTTCACATCAAGCTGATAAAGAGGCCAATCTCGTGTCACAGCAACAGCAAGGAGAATACATACAGTAGAATATCTGGAAACTGGGGAGAAAGTATCGTGATAGTCTACTCCATATGTCTGGGTAAACCCTCGTGCCACAAGTCTCGCCTTGTAGCGATCCACACTGCCATCCACACGGTGTTTCACAGTGAACACCCATTTGCTTCCCACGACTGATGTATCAATAGGAGCAGAAACAAGACTCCACGTACCACGTGACTGTAGCGCAACCATCTCCTCCTCCATGGCTAACCTCCACTGACTATCTTTGAGAGCCTCTTGATACGTTTGTGGTATCTGCACGACTGATAGTGCTAGCGTAAATCTCCTGAAATCCTCTGACAACCTGCTCAAAGAAATATGGGCTGTAAGAGGGTAAGCAACACATGCTCGTTTCTGCTTTCGCAGAGCAATTGGTACGTCAAGATCATCTACCAAGTCCTGGGCCTGTATATTTCCCTCTTGAGAGGGTATCTGCTCATCCTGTTGTACAGTCAATTCAGTAGCGCCATCAATAGAAATATGCTCATCACATACCCGAGGCATGTTGGATGATGGGTAAGGCTTGTGAGCATGGCAAATAGAGCGAGATCTGCGAGGAGCATCACGAGGCAAGAACTGAACCAATGGAGGTGGTGGAAGAGGAGTAGGTGAAGGGCCAACTGTAGGAGGTGGTGGCATGTATATCTCCTCATCGGAGTCAGATCGAGTAAGTCTGTTACCTATAGGAGAAAAATACATGACCGACTCAAAGAAAGTAACAGCAGCACTTACAAAATATTTCTGGCTCAGTGGATCAAAGCAACGATACCCCTTTTGGGTACGAGAGTAGCCGACAAACACACACTTGACGGCTCTAGGAGAGAGCTTGTCACGCCCTGGAGAGACATCATGAACAAAGGCAACAGATCCAAACACACGAGGTGTAAGAGAGAAGAGATCCTTCTTGGGAAACGCAACCGAGTAAGGAATCTTCTCTCCTAACACGGACGAGGGCATACGGTTTACCAGATAACAAGCAGTAAGGACAACATCACCCCAGTAAGCACGAGGAGCATGGTTCTGTATCAACAATGTTTTGGTCACATGCGCTCGGCAACACCATTCTGCTGGGAAGTATAGATACATGAGGTCTGGTGAACAATGTCATCGGATCTAAGGAATTCAGAGAGATGTAAGGTGCAAAATTCCAAGGCATTATCAGAACGGATATACTTGACATTTGCAGAAAAAATATTCTTTATTTCATTAATAAAATACTTGATAGCGGATCCAACCTCAGGCTTATTTTTCAATAAGAAGACCCGGGAAAGTCTAGAAAAATCATCGACAACTACGAGATAAAAATGGTGTCCTTGGAGATCAGGAACACGACTAGGGATCCAAATGTCTAAATGAAGGAGCTCAAATAGCTGAGAACTGCTCCGACTTTGACAGGATGGAAAAGAGGAACGATGATGCTTTCCAAGTTGACATGCCTCACATTGAAATGATGATTTTGTAGAAATCTGAGGGAGAACATGACATAGCTTCTGTAGAAGAAGATGTCCAAACCTAAGGTGCCACATATAAGGAGAGACAAGTCCCGAAACATTAGCATGATGAGGTTGGACCAATCTGTAGAGTCCCCGCTACTCACTGCCATACCTAATCATCCTGTCCGTGAGTATGTCCTGAAACATAAGAGATGAAGGATCAAAGATGGCACGACGATGCAGATCCTTAGTGATCTGATTATTAGAAAGTGAATTCATTCGAAAAGCAGGAGCACATAAAACATTCTTCAGGCGCATGGACGGTCTCAACTGCACCTCCCCCTGTCTCGTAACGGGTAAGTGATCGCCATTAGCAATGACAACCCATCTGCCATGTGGTATAGTCCTGTAGGACTTCAGCTGTGTTCTATCTCTACACAAGTGGTGAGAAGCACTAGAGTCCGAAATCCACTCTGTCATATATGTATTCGTACTACCAGTAAAGGCATAGGTGATACTTGAGGAGCTCGAAGATGCTCTGGCTATTGTAGCGGTTGTGGTGTTAGCACTAGGAGTCATGATCTCCCGAATACGAGAGACAATATCATCCAGGCAAGGATCGACCTGGATAGCTGATGTCTCTGAGGACACAATCTGCTCTGCTGCTCGCCCAGAAGCAAGATATCCATGCTTCTGATAGCATGTATCATCTGTATGTCCAGCCTTGCGGCAGTAGGTGCAAGGACCACGGTGGCATCCACCTCCTCTTCCTCGAGGTGTACTTCCTCTGGACTGGATCGCCCCACCTCGACCACGAGAAGCGGCCATTGCTGAGGAGTGCGGAGACGTGACTGTCGATGGGATGATGAGCCGGCTGAGACGGCTATAATCCTCCTCTATAGGAGGAATCGTTGCTGCAATAAGAAGAGGAGCGCGTGCAACATCATATTCTGTATCAAGTCCAGCCATGAAAACTCCAACCATCGTGGAATTCCTATATATCTTCTGCTGCTCAATAAACATCGTAATGAGCATGTAGCTATGAAGCTTTTCAAGCATGCCACACAACGAAGAGTAGTAAACATGCAGAGGGCGACCATTCTGCTTGGTATTGTAGATATCGAACTGTAATTAAAGGATCTTGGTCTCATTCTTTGCTTGTGCATAGGTGGATGTCAAAGTATCCCACATTGTAAGGTGGAGCATGGGTCCGGGTCGGCCCGACCCAGCCCGTTGCCCAGCCTGCTCGAGCCCGACCCAAGCCTGAGCCCACTATCTAAATGGATGGGCTTGGGATGCCATTTTAGCCCATTTATCAAATTGGGCCAGGCTTGGGCTTGAGCGTGCCCGAACCCAAAGCCCACGGGCCGACCCGATTTAGTGCCCGAACCCAATGCCCCCTCCAACCCCCGCACCATTGTACCGCTCATTCCTCTCGCTCAACTCCTCCGACCTCCCTCCCGCCCATCACCACCTCGTCCTCCCTCTCCCTCCCTCCCTCCCTCTCTTACCATCTAGGGGCCGGCGTTACTGTACACCTCCTCCACTCCTCGTGCTCCTTCACCATCTAGGATTCGCGGACCGGCCCGACCCAGGTCCGACCCATCATGAATCGGGTTGGGCTCAGGCTTGGGCCCAGTTGTTGGAAAATGAGCGGGCCTGGGCCCGGCCCGTAGGCCCGGTTTCCTATATGGGCCTGGACTGGGCTAGGTTGGGCCCGACCCGAGCCCGACCCATGCTCCACCCTACCACATTGCCTTGGCAGTGGGCTGAATTAGAATATCATTTGCTATTTCTGTAGTAAGAGTCCCACAAAGCCAAACTCGTACATACGCATCATCTTGCTTCCAAGACGCATTTGCCCCAGTCTTGTCTGTTGGCTCTGGATCTATCAAGATGTGCTCCTTGTTGTTGCACTGCATGATGGTAAGAAACTGCATGGACCAAAACTCATAATTGGTCCCATCCATCTTAGCGATGGGAGTGGGTCCTTAAAGGCTCCGGACGAGAAGATGTCACCCTTGTTGTCAGACATGATGATAAAATAGCCAAATAACAGACTTCAACTGGGGAGTAAACCGATATAAATGAGTCTTCAGAATCATAGGGATTGGTTATACGTGTATATTCATACAACCATCGTTAATAATTCGTGTTGATTACTGGAAATCAAGACTTAAAGATCTGATAGAAATAAAATCACATAGCTAACCGCGGATGGATCAAGGTCAGGGCAGGACACGGATCTTGGCGCAGGGGTCGCAGGAACTGGCGCAGCAGGGGGGCGCAACAACTGGGCATGCAACTGGACACGGATCTGGGCGTAGGGGTCGCAGGATCTTGACACGCGGGGGTGCAGGTCAACTGGGCGCGCAAGAGCGCAACAACTGGTCGACATGCAATTAGGCGCACCACTAGAGCGCGCAGTGCGCAAGCAACTGGGCGTGCGCAGGGCGTATAGCCTGAGGTGCGGGGTCCAAGTTGTGACAGGGGCCTGGGTCCCCGGTCGCGTACGGATGGGTCACGAGGCTCGGGGGCATGGGTCGTGCGTAGGGGCCTGGGGCACGGTGCACGAACCGCGAGGCGTGTAGGGTTTGGGAGGTGCGCAGGGGCGGCGGGGGTGGGGGTTGGGCATGGTGGTGGGGGGCGGTGGGAGGGGGGGGGGGCGAGTGGGGGGGGACAGGTGTCGGAAGGATTAGGGTTAGGGATGGATACGGTAACTCCGATCTAAGATCGTTGATGCAATCAAGTTGAGGTTGTGAACTAAATGGCAATTCTAAAACTTGGAACTAATGGACTAAATGACGGGAAACAAATGAAATGATGGGCAACGTAAGATTACGGCTGAAAATATGATGAATTAAACTTTGGTGATGATAACAAAATGATGTCTAAAATTCAGCAGCCAATATCCACAAGATACTCGAGTTCCAGCACTGATATCACCACAAATTAAGGGCAACTCAAATAGTTAAAGACTATTGGAAATAGAGAGCGAAGTTGCGGCAACGAGGCCTCAATAATTCACCAAACCAAATAGCGAAATAGCAGTCCACAAAACTAAGTTCATATGGTGGAATAATATGTAAGAAATACACTCATAGCACAACCGACAAGGGGAAGAATGCGAGCTTCAGATCTGGTCGGCAGTGAGGAGGGCTTGCTGGACGCCTTCGGCAGCAAGTGAAGTCCCGTGTGGGTGGGGGAGAAAGGCGGCGAGGTTGACAGCGAATGGAACGACGTTTGGCGGTAGTAGGGGAGGTGGCGAGATATGGAGGCGAGGCGGCAAGGGAGGGAGGCGGGGCGCGAGGATGAGCGCGTTGGGGGAGGCGCAGACGAACGGCGGGGGTGCGGTGCGGTAAGGCGCAGGCGGCGTGGTCAGTGAAGTGCTGGGGAGGGAAGGCAGCACAGGCGAAAAGGGGAAAAGGCGAGCGGCGAGGAGGGAAGGAGGAGGGGAGGGCGCAGGGCGTGGGAGGGGTGCGGGAATGGGAAGGAGGCGGCGGGGTAGCGAGGTGGATCCGGGGAAGAAGAGGCGCAGGTGGGAGGGGGGAAAAAGGAGGCGGCGTCGGGAGAGGTTAGGGTTAAGGGAAAAAGAAGAGAAACCGGGGGTGGCGAAACGAGAGAGAGAGAGAGAGGTGGGAAAATAAATTTCATTCAAAACTTAAAATCCAACCCTAGCTATTGGGGTGCCTTTATAGAGGCCAAATACCCCAAATAAGCAACAACCTTTCTAAAAATAGAAAATGAAAGAAAACAGAAAAGAAAAGATGATAAGGCCTTGTATAATGAGCCTTTTACATAAATAAATAAAAATAAATAAAACAAATGTCGACTAAAAGGAAGTGATCACGTAGCATCATGCTGCATCAATCGTCGCTCCGATACCATGTTAAGGGAACATATTGAGATGCATTATGAGAGGCCCAGTGGTTCCCTTATATAGGAGAAGAACCATTGGGTAAATTAAAGAAAGAAAAAAGAAACAAAAGATAGAAAATTTCCCTTATATAGGAGAAGAACCATTGGGTAAATTAAAGAAAGAAAAAAGAAACAAAAGATAGAAAATTACGTAAAGAAAAAATACTAAAAATAGTAATTATCTCAACAAACTTTAATGGGAAGAAAGTGGAGTAGCGTTTGGCTCATTCAAATGTATAAGTAGGGAGCAATTCACTTGCATGTTTTTTTTCCGTATCCTCATCAGTAGTCATATCACTCAGGTGGGTGCACTGAAACCCGAGAGGTCTATCCCCGAATTAATTTTAAGGAATGCCAAGGGCCTTGCGATACTCACTGTGGCAAAAGTTGGACTGGTTGTCACTTACAATGTTGGAACAGGATTGGTTATTGCTCGCAGAGAAGATGGATCTTGGTCTCCGCCATCGGCCATAGCTTCCTTTGGTATCGGATGGGGTGCTCAGGTAAGATATTTTTATGTTCTTTCTCAAAAACAGAGAGTCAATTTTATGTTATTTTAAATTCGAACACCTGACATCTGCATTTGAGATATATTCATATATCATTATGAAGCAGAGATTACAATTAGGGAATCTCAACTCCACAGAGCCTTGTGAGTTATTGACCTCCATACGAGATTACGTAATTGTCATTTTGAGACTCATTTGTCATTTTGAGCCGCACAAGATATGTTAGTTGACCCATGTTGAGAATGAGAACACAATTCCACAGGGTTTTTAGGTTGAGTACGGATGGAATCATGGATTACTGATTTAATTCTCGTCAATAGACTTATTGAATGACTTTTCTTCACAATCTCATAGGTAATGCCTACGCCTACTGGCAGTAAATGTTGAAAAGTCACAAGTGGATTCTTCACCATTCTTTACGTTTGGGATTAGGAAGGTGGATCTTATAGTCCCCTAGTATCACAAAATAAGTAAATAATAATCAATATAAAGCATTTGATAGGTGCTGGAAGAACTGTCCCAAGTGGTATTGACTATAATGATATAACTGTGCTTGAGAAAGACTGTAAAGCTTCTTATACTCAGATTGGGGATTGGTGAATAAGCTGGAAAGACTGTCTCCTGTCATTTTTGCTGATGTTGTCTATTTATTTTTTAATCTATATTGAGAATCAACATTTTTGGAAGTTTGAGGATGGATGATAAAATGCTATCAATCAACCTGGGATTGGGATGTTTCTGGTTCAGGCTTGGCGTATCCGTGGCTCATCCTGCTTGTATATCCGGGATTTAATTTTTGAATGTGTCAAGCCATTGTTGGATCATGGACCATACATGGTATCATCATGGTTTGAAAAAACGCGCCTCGAGGAGTAAAAGTACTTGAGTCGAAACGTGGTGGAGCCAAAGAGCCTCGAGGCGACTGCCTCAGACCCCTTGGCTGAGGTGTGAGCCTCGGATGCCTGAGGCGGTCGAGGCGAGTCGAGGCTATCGAGGTGGGGCGAGGCGCAAGGTGAGGCATTAGGGATTTTTTTCAAGCATTTTTTAAAGAAATTAAGTGGTTTTATTACTATTTTCAGATGTTTATAAAGGCCTACTTGTTGTCCATTGTGATAACAAGTTTGTTGTCCATTGTGGTCAGTTCGATATGCCCTTACTTGAAATATGTTGTACTTGGACCATTATGAGCAACATCAGTCCTTATTTCATTAGGCTGTTGATGCAATCCAAAATTGAAAACTTACCCAAATTAGGGATTGAACAATTATATGGTTTTGATGTATGGTCTATCTATTTCATTTTGTTAAATAAATAAATAAATATCAATCTTTTCTCAAAATTCTAGTTAGTTTAATTAAATCAAGGGTCTATGTCTATTAGGTGATAATCAATTAAGGGTTATTGGATTTTGATTTCGATTTGGTATTTTCTGATGCAAGCCCACCTCATTCTATATAAATGGGTTAGCATGATTACAAATTATGCAAAAACCAAGCCATAGTCTATGCAATTGGAGTTTGGATCTCCTAGACCTCTTCTATTTTTCTAGTGGAATCCAATTCCATTATTTTCGTTACTCCATTAACTAGCGAGGCATATCACACTCTTCTTCTTTCTCCTCTCATGATAATCCTTAAATCTATATGTGCATCGATTACATTATTTGGTATCAGAGCATAATTTTTTAATCGTTCATTTGATTTAATGATCCTATTGAATATCAGTGAATGAGACTCAAAGTAAGTTGTATATGCCACAATTTGTATTTGCATTGACAAAGGTTAAGGAACCATCTTGAGTCTAGTTTGAAGGTACAATAAAGTTGAATTGATTAATAAAGATGGACACACTCCAGGAGAAGGGTCCAATTATTGTTGCATCCATGCTTCCTTTAAAAACAATGTCGTCATAATTCCTATTACTGCTAGATGTAAAGTTGGCCGGTGATTGTACGCTAATATGGAACATTCTTGTCCTTTTGAAGGTAAATGTCTTCATGTAACAATTATGGGGAAAGAGATTGATGACATTGGCAATTAACACATGCATTATTTTGAATAGGAAGGTCTCGTGTTGTGTCTGGGAGAGGTGGACGTGGTTATCTATTCTTCTATTGCAGCGGTGTGACTGGTGTCTTATAGTTTCGAAGAGGGTTTGAGATGACGTGGTTGTATGTGTCAATTGATGATTAATTCTGGAAAAAGCGTTGAGGTTAGAACTTATCAATATAGGGCTGAGCGGGTTATAGTTGTTGCCATGTGTTGGGCGGTTTGGCTTGCAAGAAATGTTGTAGTCTTCATAACCGAGAGATTGAGAGGTACTATGCTAAAAAATTCAAACTTCCCCTTAGTTTGATTTGCAAAGAGTGAAGCCGATATAGGAAATGCTTGTTTCTATTTGGATACATGGTGCCTAGGGAGATCTTGATATTCATACATGTTTGTCTGAAAAAGGATGCGCTAAAAGCATGCCTAGATTAATGACGCGTTATCTAATATGCATCATGTAGCTTGGAGACAAGTTATTAGTAGGTCTCACCTCTTGTTCAGACTATCGTAACCCCCTACCTCTTGACATACATGATGAGATGGCTCTTGATGTATGTTTGTGGTACCTGTCAGTATGCATGGGAGAACTCTTTGGTCATTTGACGAAGGCTTCTGTAATTTTCTCAAAAGTGCGAATTTAAGGGTGTTCGCTCTTTTACACGCCCTCATTCTTGCTCAGATGGAGTCTCGGTCAGTTGCTGGGTCTTGAGACTATGTTTTTGATCCAAAAAAGGGGGCAATAGTTGTCCACCCCATATATATAAGATAGGTTAGAAGACTTACAACTGCCAGGTCTCGAGAAGAGATCTAGCAAAAAGTGGGCCTTGAGATTATTCGACGAAGGAGGGGACTACCCTAATATATAGGTGGGCTGACGAGCGTGTTGACCTATTATATATTTGAGGCATGTGCAAACCAAACCATCATTTCTTGTTCTACATTTGTTCGAATAAAATGTTTAGCTAATTTTATACGTCTAACCAAAAAAATCCTTTCTTCTCATTTTTCTATCTTCCCACTAGTTCTTAAGGGTCTAGTTGGTTCTTCGTTTCCTAATTCCTTCCACTCTACTAATGAAGTATCTATAATAATTCACAAATCCAAATCGGTTAACTGCTCTCTGATAACACATTTAGTTGGTATTCAATTAGTCGGGTCACTGAACCAAACCATCATTTCTTGTTCTACATTTGTTCGAATAAAATGTTTAGATAATTTTATATGTCTAACCAAAAAAATCCTTTCTTCTCATTTTTCTATCTTCCCACTAGTTCTTAAGGGTCTAGTTGGTTCTTCGTTTCCTAATTCCTTCCACTCTACTAATGAAGTATCTATATAATTCACAAATCCAAATCGGTTAACTGCTCTCTGATAACACATTTAGTTGGTATTCAATTAGTCGGGTCACTGAATAAGGATTAATTGGTAATTGAACGACTAATCAAATTTAGTTAATTTTGTATTTTTTAATTTTTAAAATATATAATTAATTTTTAATACATATATTCTTATATAATTACATATATTTGGACATTTTCAATACTATCATAATGAGATAGGAAAGATAATCAAATTTCAATCAAATATTAGGCATATTAGATTTAGTTTACTTTTTAAAAGAATCTGGAAAAAATAAATAATTATAAAAAGCTAGCTAGCTATTAACCAATTCGCCTTAATTTAGTTGGTCACCGCACCAACTTAACTAAACATACTGGCCAGTTGGTCGATTTTTACAAGCTTAGTGGTAAGTAGGCACATTTTTTACTGTTGTATGACTCCAGGATGAACTGCTTGTAAATATTGTTTTGTTATTAATAAATATTAAATGTAGTTGTGGGTGAGCACCTACTTAGGGTGCTTTACTCCCTATTCTTTTCAAAAAAAATTCACTAATGACCCATATGCTTCCATGCATGGAAGGAAATATCGGCGATATATCGCCGATATATCGATATCGACATGGGACCGATATGGGCACTGATATGGCGATATATCCGGATTTTCATGCATTTTCTTCACAAAGGCTCGTCGATATGGGCGATATTTCGGCAACATATCGTCGATATATCGTCGAAATATGGTATCGATACGATATCGATATTGATACGGCTTTCCATGCTTCCATGCAACTGGTGCTACACCACTTGCAACCTTCCGATTCTTCCATGATGATGGAACAACTTTTGTCGATTCCTTATCATCTATGCATGATTGAAGTTGCTTCATGTAGTTATCGTCATCATCTTTCTGGCACGACCTTGCCCCAATCCTGGCACTTAAACCCATATAGTCCATTTCTGAACAACACTCTACCTTGTCGGTTTCTATATCTATTGTAGAGATATATTTATGTTTATGTATTGTTTCTTTATTTTCTTTACTTATGTCTGTCTTATGTAATTTGTCCTTAGGTCTCTCCTCTATATAATAGAGTCTGGGGTTTTCAGGAATACACAACTTTCTCTTTTCACAATATGGTATCAGAGCGACAGTCCTATACCAAATCTCTTGATCTTAAAAAAACCTAACCTTACCACAATCCCTCTCCCCTCTACGCGCAACCGTCATCGACTTCTCTCTCTCCTTGTGCCCGCGGCAGCGCTGCCGTCTTCTCTCTCCCTTGTAGCTCTGTCGCAAGGGACCTCTTTTCTTCCCTCGCAGCATCGTTGCCTGTTGTAGCCCATCCCAGCGGCGCCACCGTCTGCTGCAGCCCATCCCAGCAGCTGCCACTTGCTGCTGCAGCGGCGACATCTTCCTTGGCGCGCGTATGAGCCGTGACATGGTTCTCCATGGCTTCCTCCGCTTGCGTTAAGGTCCACTCGTGATTGATGGGGTTGGTTGCATTTTAGGTCTATACATGCAATCAAATCCCAATATGTTTGTGTAGACATTTTTACCGGTCCATAAACCCTATTTTTTACTCAAACCAATGATATGTCAGAGAACAAAGTTGATGTTCCCGCCACATGCGCTTTCAAAGGTCCAACACCAATGAAGGGACGAACTATGGACTTTGGGAATGCAATTAATGAGCCTCATGAAGCCCACAGGTAAGAAACATATTCTTACCAAAGAAGAGCTGGTTGAGAAAACTGTGGTCAACGCATCGTGGGGGGTAGATGATGCGTATGTACATGTGTGGTTATCTGGTACGTTGACGACAAAGACTGCCAACGACGTGTTACATCAGCCCATCGCCAAGGCGATGTGGGATCTTCTCGCAGCAACTTATTCACTGGCGAGGAATGAGACGAAGATTCTATATCTCCAGCACTCCATCTTTTTTTTTGAGAGAAATGAATGGTGTCATCCTAAGCTGGGATCCACCACGAAGTATATATATAAAATTATAAAAAAAGTATATGTTACATCATATCAACATCGATATGATATATAAAAAGTCCTACAATGTTCAAGTACATTCTCTGTATGACACGTTTGTCCACCAAAAATGGCTCTGTTACCAGCGCACCAAATTGCCATATCAACGCAAAAGGATATACAATGTCATCATGCCCAAAATCGCAAACCGCTCTAACATCTCTTCAGAACATGAGACAATTCGACCTGGCGAGCCATAAATATTGGCCATGCTCCACACCTTTGCGGAAACAGGACAAGAGAAGAAAAGATGGTCCATATCCTCCACTGTCTGCCCGTATCTGTCACAAGTAGAGTCTTCCATGCCAAGTAGCTGACTCAGGCGTACCTTGGTAAGAATCTTCCCCAATCTGAGGAACCAAAGGAAAACCTTAACACAGTTTGGCACCTTGCTTTTTCAAATCAGGCCAACATCCACATGAACCTTGTCGCGTACCTCAACCCCACGTGGATGACATCTTTACTGTCAGGCAGATATACGATCCCTTCATTCTCTATACACGTCCCTGCGTGGAATGTTTGAGAAGATCCACTGCTTTATGTCTTTTACATCCACTCCTGAGCAATAAAAGACTTACAAGAATGCCACGATGGTCAGTGTATTCCTAGCAACACTTGATCCATAATATGAGGCCGCTCGTTCATAGATACTGGTAGATGCTACTATTTCTCACATGGAGGAAGCTTTCCGTAGACTTAGCAGGATTACTCTCTTATCACCTGCCTCTTCTCAGTCATCTTCTGCGATGACACCCTCCTGCGGTAGAGGGAACTCTTCTCAGTTCTGTGGCTGTGGAACCTATGGTAGATGAGGTTGTATTCGTCAACGATGTACTTACTGTCATTGCCCCGGTCACACAGAGGATACATGCTACTCCAAGCATGGCTTCTCGGCATCAACTCATGTAGCAGGACATGTTGACTCTCCTGAGTTCCTTCGTATCAGAGATATGATGACCCGATTTCCAGTGCTTCCTCACATGTTCGAGGGAACAACTCAGATATTGCTGCTACTGCCAGTGTCGGTACCTCAGGTAGCATTCGTGCTTTTACCTCTTGTCATGGACCTGATATTACAGAATGGATTGTGGACTTTGGGACGATACATCACTTATGTGGAGACAGAGATCGGCTTAGATCTTATTTACATGGTTCTTCAGGGAGAACCATTGTCCATAGTCGATGGGACTCACTCCCCGATCACAGGACATGTGGAGGTTCGTTTGATGCCGTCTATGCATCCGCAGAATGTGTTGCATGCACCTGACTTTTCTATGAACATATTATCTATTAGTCATATTACAAAGGATTTGCATTTTTGAGCTATTTTTGACCCATCATCTCTTGTATTTCAGGACATTCTTATGGGTAGGGTGATTGGCTGTGGCTGTGAGCAGCGTTGCCTCTATCGACTGGTCCAGACTCCATATATGGGTCTATTCTCCCATTCCATAGGACCTGTCTCTCCTTTCATGTGGCACCTGCGCTTTGGTCACCTTCCCCTATAGAAGCTGCATCAAGTTCTCCCCCAGATCTCACCTCACTCCTACTTCGAATGTGAGATGTGTTAGTTGAGAAAATATCATCGGTCTATTTTCCCTAGTAGTCAGAGTTGAAGGAGTAACTCCCCTTTTGAGTTATTTCATGTTGACATTTGGGGTCCAAGCCGTGTTCTTGATCACTAGGGACACATGTTTTATTTAGTTGCCGTTGATGATTTTTCTCGTCTATCATGTGTTTTCTTGTTGAAAAATAAATATGAGGTTGGAAATTTAATTTCAACATTTATCAAGGAAGTGCAGAATATTTTTTCTTCTTCTGTCAAAACTGTGAGAGTTGATAATGCATTGGAATTCTATATTCGTGCACTCTCATATTTCTTTTCATCTCGTAGTTTTATTCATCCAACATCTTATGCCTATACTTCTCTGTAGAAGGATGTTGTAGAAAGAAAGCATCGTCATTTACTTGATGTTACCCGCATGCTTCTTATTCAGAGTCGTGCCCCACATTCGTTCCGAGGTGATGTGGTTCTTAATGCCTGTTATTTTGTGAATTGCATGCCTTCATTTATTTCGGGTGAGAAACTTCCCTTGGAGGCGGAGATCTTTGATGGTTATCGTCAAAAGATAATCAAAACGATATGAAAATACATATACAAAAAAGCTCTTAATTATTTTATATAGTCAATTAAAGAAGAGGTTCGAATTGCTGGCTCAGGGCGCGTCGGGTGGCTTGTTGACTGGGTGGAAGAGGGACACGTTTGAGTTGGTCAACGAATTGAGGTCTAGCTACTGCTTGTCGATCAAACTTAAAAGGATAACTGATGAATTGACCTTCTTTATCACCAATGTATATGGACTCGTCGGGAGTGAGAGGGCTTCCTTGGCGGCAGAGATGGAGCACATGAGGACTGCGTTCGCGTCCGAACTGTGGAACGTGGAGGGGGACCTCAATGTTACTCTTCTCTCGGGCGATCGACCACATCGGACTGGCAGTGGCTATCCAGACTCGGAGGACCTTCGACAGGCGGTTCACTCTCTGGGGCTATCCATCATCGATGCATCTGACTGCGCTTTCACATGGAGAAATGCACGTGCGCGGTCCAAGCTAGATCTTTTTCTTTTGTCTTCGGAGGGAGCGTCGGCCTTCCCTCTCTCAAGGGCCTAGGCTCTCCCGTGGACCCTTTCTGATCACATGTCGATCTTGTGGCACTCTAGGGAGGAAAGAAGGAGCAGGTTTTTGTTCTGTTTTGAACGGAGCTGGCTTCTGGAGAGTGGATTCAAGGAGGAGATTGAGAAGTTGTGGGGTGAGTGGACCCCGGAGGGCTCGACTGTTGGAGATTGGCGGCAAAGCTACAGATGCTGAGGGCGTACCTTATCAAATTTGACAGGGAGGTGAAGCTCAGAAGGAGGGCAAGGAGGGAGGCTGCTCGTGGAGTGGCTCGGTTGGACGCTTTGGATGAGGAGAGAGGGTTGGCCGAGGAAGAGTTGCGAGAGAGGATGGGCTACCTCAATGACCTTTTGCTGGAAGACAAGAAAGAGGAGGTCGAATGGAGGCAGAAATCTTGTCAGAAGTGGCTAAAAGAAGGAGACGCCAATACAAGATTCTTCCACACAGTGGCCTCAGGGAGGCGGAGACGAAACTTCTTGCACGAAATTGAGATTGGAGGCGTGAGGTTTTCGGGGGAGGCACATATAGGTAGGGCTTTGCGGAATCATTTCGTCGAAGCTTCGGGAAGAAAAAACAATGAAGGTTGGGGTTGGTTGGGAAGAGGAGTGCAGACCTTGTCCGGCCGGGGAACAAGCGAAATCCCTTATCACCCCTTTCATGGAGGAGGCTAAGCGGGTTGTATGGGGATTGAATGCAGATGGCGCCCCGGGGCCTGACGGTTTCAAGTGCTTTTTTACGGGGAGTTTTGGAGTCTGGTCAAGGGAGAAGTGCTCGATATAGTGAACGAGTTTAAAGAGGGGAATAGAGGTTTCAAGAAGATCAACAGGGCCTTACTTTTCCTCCTTCCCAAGGAGTCGCCTTTGCGGGTTGATGACTACATGCCGATTGCGCTCTCTAATGGCATCTACCTGATTGTGGCCAAGATTCTGGCCTATAGGCTGAATTTATGGATTCAGTGGTGCAACAAGGGCAGTCGGCTTTCATCCTGGGTAGATAGATGGATGACGGGTTGGTGATGGCATTCGAAATTTGTCTTGAATGGAAGCGGTCAAGGATAAAAGGGGTGATATGGAAATTAGACTACTTAAAGGCCTACGATTGGATTGATTGAAAGTTCCTATGGCCTTCCTTGCTGAAGAGGGGCTTCCCCGACCTGTGGGTGGGTTGGATGAAAAGATGCGTGTCTACGTCTTCCTTTTCTATTTTGGTCAACGGAAAATCAAAGGGTGGTTACTTCCAGCCTCAAAGGGGTGTGCGCTAGGGATGCCCTTTGGCGCCCATGTTGTTCGTGCTGGTTGCGGATGCCTTGGCTGTTTTGTTGACGCGAGCGGTGGACACCGGATGGTGTGAGGGCTTCCAGCAGGAGAGCATTTCCATCTCGATCCTTTAGTATGCGGACGACACTGTTTTATTTCCATCTCGATCCTTTAGTATCCTTTAGTATGCGGCGGAACATAATACTAACAGGAGGCGGTGGCGTGTGGCCGGGTGCTGGGGTCTACTCCTTGTGGCCTCCCCATTGATTACCTGGGCTTGCCCTTGACTGTGGGTCGCAACAGGATCCGTGATTGGAGGCCGGTGGTGGAGAAGGTGGAAGCTCGCCTAGCGGGGTGGCGAGCGGCTCTTCTGTCGAGAGGGGGGCGATTGATCCTCCTGAAGGCTGTGCTCTCCTCCATTCCTCTATATTTCCTCTCGGTTCGCCGCTTGCCTAGGGGGGTTCGGAAGCGCTTGGAACGTTGTATACGGGGCTTCTTGTGGGGGAAGAAGGGGGAGGGGGGAGGGGGGTGCCATTGGTGGCGTGGGAGGATGTCTCGCGACCAAAACGGGAGGGTGGGCTGGGGGTGCGGCGCTTGGATGCTGTTAACGACGCGCTACTGTTGAAGTGGGCTGCTAGGTTGTGGGGGCCTGAGGACAACTTCATGATGAACATCTTGCGGGAGCTTTTGGGGGAGGTGTTGGTGGCCGCTCCTCAGCGTGATGCCCACGGCCAACTCTCTCCTTTCTTGCGCGAGGTGGTGGCCGTTTTTACTCGCAATATCTTGCTTTTCAAACCTGTGCTGGGCTTGGGCGATTCCTTTAGGTTTTGGACCGATGATTGGTCGGGGAAGGGTATCTGAAGGATTGCTTTCCTCGCTTGTTTGCTTTGGTGGATGAGAAGGATGCTTCTGTGGCTTCGTATTGGGTGGACGGCCGTTGGAGTCCTCGTTTTGTTGCAAACTTCTCGAATCAGCGGGTGAAAGACTTTCTCTCGCTCTTGGGCTTGCTTGCTGACGCGCTTCAGCCTGGCGTTGGCCGTGATCACTGGTCTTGGAAGATTGGTACTTTTTCCACGAGGAAAGCTTATCTTGCGCTTACGGCCGATTCTATGGTCGGGGACATTCCTCTTGTTCGTGATTGCAGCTTCTTGTGGTCCTTAAACCTTCCTGAGCGCATTGGTTTCTTCCTTTGGATCTTACGCATGGGGAGGTTGCCAACGCGTGACCGCTGCGCGCGTTTCATTCCAAACGTGGTTCCTAATTGCGGGCTGTGTGACGCGGAGCGAGAAACCATCGACCATCTTTTCTTCGATTGCAGATTGGTTCGTGATCTATGGGACGATCTCGCTTGGGTTAACTCCGACAGTGTGGTCGGCCTCTGCAGTAGCTTGATGAACTTCAGGGGCAGGGATAGAAAAGTTTTGTTGGCACCGATTGCGAGACTGTGGGCCATTTGGCTGGGGAGGAATGAAACCGTCTTCAAGGGCCAACACTTTTACAGGGAAAATATTATTATAAGTGCTACGCGACTCTTGGCAGATTGGTGTACTACCTAGGTGGTGTCTGGTTCTTTTGTTTTGACCTTGGGCCGTTAGCAGTGCGCTAACAAGCTCGGAGCTTGGATGTTGTTTCCCTTCTTCTTTCTGTACTCCTTCCTCTTCATTTTCTTTTTAATAAATTGGGGTGAACTCCGCTGAGAGTCTCCCCCTTTTTTGGAGTAAAAAAAATACTAACACGGCGCAACTGGTGCAGATTTTTGGCAGCATGTGGGGGCTGCAACTAAATATTCACAAATCGATGCTGGTGCCATTCCATTTGGAGGAGGCGGAGTGCTCAGAGTTTGCGGGAGTGGCGGGGTGCTGGATGGTTGACCTTCCTATCTCATACTTGGGGTTACCCCTGGTGGCTGGGAAGCTGGAAAAAAGTCGGATTGGGACGCGGTGGTGCAGAAGATGGAGCAAAGGCTGGCCAATTGGAATGCAGTTATGCTGTCGAGAGGGGGGAAGCTGGTTCTTATGAAGCATGTCCTTTCAGATTCCGATCTTCTTTTTCTCGACTCGTTCGATGCCGGTGGGGGTCAGGAAGCAGGTGGAGACTCTGATGAGGAGATTCTTCTAGTCGAGCGGGAAGCAACAGAGGACCGGGATGCACTTGGTCGGATGGGACGAGAATCACGAGATCACAAGGGGACGTGGCGAAGGGGGCCTAGGAGTATGGGATGTCGAGAGCATGAACAAGGCTCTGATTGCTAAATGGGTGCTACGTATTTGGGGCCCATCGAATGGGCTCGCGGTCTCTCTAATCAAGCAACTATATGGAGTCAAAGGGGATTTGGTGGCGGGTAGTACGCGGTATCAGTCTGCTCTTTGGACGGGGATTCACGAAGTTTTGCTGCAGTTAGCACCTAAGATGCGCCTGTGTGTGGGGGATGACCGGGTGTTCCGATTCTGGCACGATGATTGGACCGGCGATGGGTCCCTTGAAACAAGATTTCCGAGACTGTTTGCATTAGCATCTTCAAAAGACTGCTATCTGATGCAGGTGGCTGAATCAAGTAACTGGATGCCGACATTCGATGCTGAGTTGTCTGTCCAGTGCATGGAGGAATTCATCAGGCTGGTGGGGGAGATCCCACCTCCGGAGACCATTTCGACTGATCGTGACCATTTTAAATGGGCAGGGGCTGGCTCCTCGGTGAAGAAATTGTATAAGGAATTGAGGTCGGTGGTCGATGAGCAGGACGTGGCCCTATGCCAAGATCTGAAAATTGTGTGGGCACTGGGCAACCAACATACCGTGTAGAGTCAAAGTTTTCTTGTGGTGTTTCAGAAGGGGCCGGTTGATCGATAAGGCAAGGAGGGTTAAATTGTTTCACTCCGAAGACGTTCTGTGTGACAGATGTGACGGCAATGTGGAAGACTCCGAACACATGTTCTTCAAGTGCCCTCATCGGCGCGGGTGTGGGGGGAGGTCGGGTGCGATTGGGTCGACTCGAGCGGGTCGGTGGTTTTTTGGCAGTCAGTTAGGCGTATGGGGAGTAGCTCTACCGGTGATAGCGCCAGACCGTTTGCAGTTCTGTGGTGCATCTGGACAACAAGAAATGACGTAACTTTCAACAATCAGACGTTTCACTACGAAAATGTGGTCTGCCATTTTAACTCTTTGTACCGCCTTTGGCAATCACGGTAATGTACTCTAATTTTTCTTAATGAAAAAGGTTACGAGGTGAATCCCCCTGTGGGAGTTCACCCTCTTTTACTTCAAAAAAATTAAAGAAGAGGTTCAAGCAAGAAAGGAGACAAGAGAGTTCTACTAGAAAAGCCTTCCAGACTAATCCCTTCACATGCTTTTAAGGCTCGAACTCATCATTAAGTACGAGTAAAGCAAGAGCTATTCCCGCCCAGCTCCAACAATGTTGCCTCTCTCTAATATATTAGATCTTTTGAAAATCAACTTGCCTCACACAGTGACTTGTTTCCTACGATGCTGACATCCTGACCACTTTTCTTTTCACCTCACCAGGCTTTTCTTTTCTGGTTCTGCATAGCTTATACCATATTCTAAAGAAACCTGTTAGTAGACTTGGCCAAAATGCGGGCCTGGCTGACCCATGGACCAGGCCAAGGTTCAAAAACCTCTGTTCAAAGCCTGCCATGGGCTGGTCCATGGTCCATTTCTTTCGTTTTCCATTGAATTTTAATGGTTTTAATATGTATAAAATGATTTTATTAATACCATTTATACTTTATATAACTAATATAAGCAGTTTACATGTTACTTGACATGTAAACTATTAAATTTTATTTAAAACTAGTGTCACATATGAAGAAGTATATTATATTAATACATGTATTATTCGGCTTATATTTATATATTTTTTATTTTTGCGGGCTTGGTACAACACATACCCAAATTTCCTAGCACAAGCTTGACCCATGAGCGGGTTAGGCGGGCGGGCCCCTAGTCCGTTGATCAGGTCTACCTACTACTGGAATGATGTTAAGCTTCATCAAATGATGAAGGTTCATGAGAAGATGGAATTGAAATGAAGTAAATGGGACTGGTCCAAGCTTATGCAGAGTAGGTTGACTTGATCAAGAATATCTTATTGATAACTTAGAGCATGGCCTCAAATTTCAGCGAAACTCGCTCGAATTTCTGTCGAATATTGATATCCTATCGAAATTGAAATTCGACTGAAATGACCGAAATATGGAGGCCCTAGTACAAAAAATGATTGAAGTGATCGAAATTCCGGTCGGATTCCGATCAAAATTCCGTTTTGGTCGGTCATCGAAATGGTGACCAAAACCGACATTTAGGACCTTGACTCAAACTAGGAAGAAGTCTTATACGAAGGCAAGACTTGATTTTTGCAGTTGGTGATCATGTCTTCTTGAAAATGGCGCTCCTTAAGAACTTTGGGAGTTAACCCCATAGTTAGTGGTTTGGCAAGAAGGGGATGCTAAGTCCATCATATGTGTTACCATTTGAGATCTTAGAGAGGATTGGCAAAGCCTTCCAGAACTATCCCTTCGCATGCTTCTAAGGCTCAAACTCGTCACTTGCATTTCCAGAGAAGGAGTTGTTCTCACTCATGTTTTTGGTTTCGTTGCCTTTATCCATAAGTTGTCTCCATGTTTTGACAAGCTCTCTCCTTGAGCCGTCAAATATGTCTTTGAAGGGTATTCCGGGACTCGAAAGGGATATAGATGTTATGATCCTTTATGCATGAAGTATTATAGTGACACATATTTCACATTCTTTGAGCCGGTGATGTATTTTTCTCTTACATGTAATAGTTTGACTTCCTCGTATTCAAATAATGAGGTCTACATGCCACCTCCACCTATGAGCTCACCATTGTCGTTGCCACCTCCATCGTCACCGCCACCATCAACATCGTTGCCATCACCACCTCCATCGCCACCATCGTTGCCATCACCTCCTCCATCGCCTCCTCCAACCCCGCTACCTCCCATTTTCCCAGTCCTACCCTTACCACAATACTAATTCAGATTCGACTTATTTGAGAATCGAATCCAAATGTCAAATTCAAATTCAAATTCAGTTCATTTTATTTCGAATCAAACTTTTTTTCTCTTGAAATTTTATCGAACGAATCCTAATTGAATTCGAATTATTCTGTTCAATTAGCACCTCTACAATTAAGAAAGTGTATGAGGTTCTTTCATCTCAGCCTACCATGTGAATAAGGGTTTGACGAAGAATTGTGGGCTCATCTGAAGGAGTCGTGGTTGTTGAGAGTGAATATTTTTATTTGGTTATTTAGGAGGTGGAGGCAAATTTGGGAACGTATGATCGAAAGAAGGTTGAGGCAAATTTCCAATGTAAAAGAAAACCAATTCGGATTCATGCCAGGTCGCTCAACGACTGAAGCCATCCATTTGCTGAGGAGAACAATGGAGATTTATAGAGCTAAAAGGAAGAACCTCCACATGATCTTTATTGATTTGGAGAAGGCTTATGATTCTGTCCCACGAGAGATACTGTGGAGAGTGTTGGAGAAGAGACAAATACCTGTCCTATACATTAACCTCATAAAGGACATGTATGATAGGGCTTTATCTTGTGTAAGGACCCCGTCTGGGAAGACTGGATATTTTGACATCAACATTGGTTTACATCAAGGTTCCGCTTTGAGTCCATTTCTTTTTACTTTGATTATGGACGAGTTGACCAGTCACATTCAGGATGAGTTACCTTGGTGTATGTTATTTGCTGATGATATTGTGTTGATTGACGAGACTAGAGACGGAGTAAATGAGAAGCTTGAGGTCTGGAGACATGAGTTGGAGACTAAAGGATTTCGTATAAGTATGGAATATATGGAGTGCACCTTTGATGGAAGCAATGGTGAAGGAATCGAGGTGAAGATTGGTGACGATAGCATTCAGAAGAGAGATTCCTTTAGATATCTGGGATCTATTCTGCAACATGATGGGGAAATTGATGGAGATGTTACTAATAGAATAAATGCAGACTGGTTGAAGTGGAGAGGAGCCTCTGTTATTCTCTGTGATAAGAAAATTCCTTTAAAGATTAAAGGAAAGTTTTACAAAGCAGCCGTGAGACCTGCTATGCTTTATGGATCTGAATGTTGGCCTGTGAACCATAGACATGTGCAGAGAATGAATGTAGCAGAAATGAAAATATTAAGGTGGATGTGTGGACACACACACACACACGTAAAGATCGGATTCAGAATGATGCAATCAGAAAGAAAGTTGGCGTAGCTTCGATCGAGGATAAGATGCGAGAAAACCGCTTAAGATGGTTTGGACATTTGCAAAGAAGATCAGCTGATGCACCAGTTAGGAGATGCGAGTGTTGGGATGTTGAGCCGGCTAAGAGAGAGCGAGGACGACTCAAGAAGTGTTGGAAAGATACCATACGAAGGGACCTTAGTTTTGTGGATTTAAGTTCGGGATTGGCCCAAGATAGATTTGAATGGAGGCGAAGAATCCATGTAGCCGACCCTACTTAATTGTGGGAAAAGGCTTTGTTGTTGTTGTTGTTAGGAGGTGGAAGTTCATGATGAGATCCTTCAAAGCACATTGCATCCAAGATACTCGCATTTCCTGTAATGTATGTGACGGGGAGGCAGAAGACCTCGATTGTATGTTCTTTAGATGCCCACAAGAAGTACTAAGGAAGCAACATTATTGGTGGAAGCAATTGATAGGATATAAGGAGATTAGAATGAGGATATTAGAGAATGATGGAAAAGTAATTATACATATTTTTAATTATATAAATTTACTTCAATTTTTTTTGAAGAATGGATGTAGTTTATTGATGACATTTATTTACAACATAGGATCATCTTATGATTGCAGGGAATATGAATGGGTAACACTTGGCAAGTCGTATATTGCTTTGGATAGGTCTTTATATGAATCTTAAGTGCTACAATGTCAACTCCTCGAAGCGGCCCATGCAACTACCAAAAACTTTTATCACAAGGTAATATATTAATATATTTTCATTTGAATTTTTGATATCTTAATCCACGTGTGATATGTTAACCAAAAAGACACCGTCAAATGATTTCATAACTGTTGTAGTTCTATTTGCAACAAAATTTGGATGATGACTATCTTTTGCAACTATAACGTTTTGTACTCATAAAAAAAGAGCTACAATGGAATGTTGTGGTATTCTATTCGAGAGAGATGTGATATAAGAATATCGTTCATAACACTATTGATATTTATATGTACGTGCCCATGTATTGGTAGGGAATGAGTTTTAATTGTTTATCTAATGGATTTAGATCTTAAAGAAGGATAAAAACCAAACATCACGACTTGTGTTGACAAAGATATATAGTGTTGCAGAACACATTATTTAGTGGGCCTGATCATATGTCTTAGATATTAAGTATATACTTATAACTCATTCATCTTAAAAGGTATACTATGATATTCCTATTAGTAGCTCCATATTTTTTTTGTAAAAAAGACATCAAAGGGGACGGTCGTGACCGTCCCCTTTGGTCCGAACAAAGGGGATGGTCGCAATCGTCCCCTCTAATGGTCACAAAGGGGGACGTCCATGACCGTCCCCTTTGGTCTGAACAAAGGGGACGAGCATGACCATCCCCTTTGGTGGAAAATAGGGGACGTTCGTTGACACCGTCCCCTCTGATCAAATGGTACACCACCAAAGGGGACGGACTGACAACCATCTTCTTTGATCAAAGGGGACGGTTCTCTACACAAAGGGGACGATATACAACCATCGCCTGTTCTACTCCTTGTAGTGGAAGGTAGATGTGTGACTAAACTTTGGATGAGGTAAATGGATGCTGGAGTGATCCATTTACCCATCTACAATATAGTACCGCACAACCAAATATTCCAACAATACGCGATGCATCACCCGAATGCAATGAGAAGTTGGCAAGGGCCGCTACATCGCAGCTCGGATGTAGTTCAAATTTTGCAAGGGTTATCGCATGAGGAATGCATGAGAGTAAATAAGAGTCCCTGATGTAGTCCAAAATTTGCAAGGGTTCTCGCATGATGAATGCATGCGGGTAAAGAAGTTAGTCCAAAAGAGATTGCAAAGGAAGTTGCGGATATGTAGTTGGAATATTGGTATTTTTACTGGCAAATCGACGGAGATAGTTGATACGATGGAATAAAGGAAGATTCATATATTATGTCTACAAGAGACAAAATGGATTGGAGAGAAAGCAAGGGAGATCGAGAAGACTGGCTTTAAACTTTAGTATTCAGGTAAAGATAAGGACAGAAATGGTGTTGGAGTAGTTGTTCTTAAGGATTTGAAGGATTGTGTGATTGAGGTGCAAAGATCTGGGGATCAGATTATTTTGCTAAAAATGGTGCTCAAAAAAGAAATTCTGAATATCATCTCAGTTTATGCACCGCAAATTGGTTTAGATGATATGATTAAACACGCTTTTTGGGAGGATTTGGATAAGATTACGCAAGGAATTCCACAAAGAGAGATGATTTGCCCAGGTGGAGATCTTAATGGACATGTGGGAAATGATGCTTCAGGGTATGCTAGTGTTCATGGAGAACATGGTTTCTGGGATAGAAATGAAGAGGGAAAAGTCATTCTGGATTTTATAACGGTTTATGATCTTTTCATTGCAAATACTCTCTTCAAGAAGAGTGAGGATCATTTAATTACTTATAAGAGTGGCTCGATTAGAACACAAATAGATTACTTTACATTGAGAAGAAGAGATCGGTTGTGTTGCAAAGAAGAAGGTATGGTGCATAGTATCTACATATTGGATGATGCTTGGGAATGTGGAGCAATTGTGGAAGGGTTTGGGAGGATCACATTCAATTTGAGGGCTGAGATGGCTCAAAAAAACGAGCGTCGAGAGAGCTAAACCTATGGTTGTCTTGTGGATCATTCTTCTTGCAAGAAAACCATTTGTTTTACAAGAGGAGATCCATTTTGAGGGACGGAATTGGAAATTTATACTTTGGGGGAGGGTGGGGGAGGGACACATTATTTAAACATTATTTATTTATTTATCTCGTCATTTTAGTTAATATTTGTCAGGATTTCATTGATTGCGTAACTGATTGACACATATATTAGAAGGGATTTTTACAAAACTTCCAATATAAATTTACAATCTCGCATAAATGAATCTCTACAATCATTGTATTGATAAAAAGATCCTTACAAAACTCTTCATATAACTTAAGTACATATTTATCAATGTGATATTAAGTAATATCAGTAAATCTAATATTTTCAAATAAATAATACTATACGATGCTTTGCATAAAGAGACGCAAAAATAGATATATGTACCCATCCCTTATCATGTGTTTGTACATAATTTAACACGTGTTTTTGTATCAGTTTTAAGATGGATACATATACAAATAGGGTTGCAAGCAAACATATACATATATAGATATAGGTGTTACCATGTTCTTGTCCCTTTTAAAATCTAGATATGACTGCCGAAATAAATATCATGCGAATATTTAAAATCACGAACCATACCTTTAAATATGTATACATACATGGAAATTGGTACTCATAATTAGGATGCGATTACATAACAAATATGTTCGATTATGCTATGTTATAGATAATAGATGTCTCCATACACTTATATTTCAAAGAACTTTTTTGTAAATTTTAAATTAATAGTTGGTAAAATCAAAATTGCATACTCTACCCGTAAAATAAAATAATAAAATAATATGCTAATTTAATAAGCTTGTAAAATAAATAATTATACATATTCTTTCTGAAAGTGATTCCCGAATGCAACATACCATGTGTAACCATGTAGCATATTTAGATCTATGTCTAGTGTCTACACACACATATATCAATATAGTATACACATATATTCGTTAATACATATATATCCAGATCCATATACAACAGAAAAATATACAACATATCCCTTTCCAGATCCTAGAAAAATGGAAAAGGTATCTATATCCTATCCATATCTGCAAAGAAAATTAAAACATTCTTGTTTGTATCTATATCTGCTACAATAAAAAATGCATATCTGTGTCTGCTTAAAAAAAATAGGATGGCGGATAGATATAGACATATCCGTATTCGGATATGTACAACATGTAAATGTTGATAGGTAATTGTTGTATTTATATCATATGTAATAATTTTTTTCCTGAGATACGGGGAGCGATTATATATAACATGCAAAATGTAATTATTAAATAATATATTTAGATTGTGTATGTTATTATATTTAGACATATACACGAGTATTGCCCTTCTACCCCTCTCTTCCTTCACTGGGCATTATGCTGAGAATATTATGGCTTATGCGTGCAGGCTTTGTTCTCAGGCCAATTTCTTGTACTATTTTTGGTTTGATTTTAATGGAGTTCCGATGAAACCCTATAAGGATTAAATGCCATTTTATCTTAGAAGATATCGTCTGTGAGAGTCTCAGGCCAACTCTGATTTATGATTGGTTTTAGTATTTGTTGTTAATATGTGCTATTTTGTTTGAGAATATGTATCTAAGAGATCATTGGATTTCTTGGGTATAAGTACTCCCAGTTTTTTTATTTTAGGACTTGGTGGTTGGCTTAGACCTATCATTACTCTTTCAAAGATTGGGAGTCCAACGCCAGAAATCAGTTTTCCTTGGTTACACTTTTGCAGAGGAACAGTGCGACTTTTCTGGTTGACCGAAGGCACATTTTGTGGGATTTTGCTCACAGAGGAATTGATTTTTTGTGTGCACGAGCATTTGCTTGTCTTGTATTTTCTTTTTGCATTTGGGAAAGGGGGTTGCGTTTAAGATTTGAGCACCCTCACAGGGGAAGGGTGCGACTTTTCTTTTTGTGGGATTTCGCTCAAATCCATGTTGAAAGATTCACACACACTTAAATGGTCCGGTGGTAGTGCAGTGTGCCTACCACCCAAAAGATCAGGTTTTAAATCCCCCCTTGTGGGGGATGTGTTAGGTAGCCGACAAGCAGCGTAAAAAATAGTCGAATCTTTCAACATGGATTTGAGCAAGAATTCATGTAGCCGACCCTACTTATAGTGGGAGAAGACTTTGTCATTTTTTTAATATGGGAAAGGGGGAGGGTTACCTATATTGAAATTTTTTCAAAATGCTTTATATATTGTTATTGTTTATGTCACACAAATCTTTAAGTAGTGGAGTCGTTAATGAATTGTGATAGCATCACATCTTTAGTAGATTTCTCTTTTACGTTCCAAAAAAATATTGTCATTATATTAGGGGACACATATGACCCATTCAACAGATGTCCGTGCACTGTATCGTGATAGAGATGCTCAATGGTGCAGTTGCAGTATTTGTAATACTCAATTCTCATGACATTCTATATTCCTGTTATATTTTGTTCTCCTAGGTTGTTTTTCGCATATACTCTGTATAATGGTGGGAATCCTGTTCATTATTTCTAGGATGTTTTTTTTTGTTCATTGTTTTCATGTGGTGCTTGAAATTTGATTATAAATTACAGGGTGGAGGGGAGTTGACTGATTTCATTGTGGTATTGAGGACCAAAGATGCTGTGAAAACATTCAGTGGAAATGCACATTTTTCATTTGGAGCTGGTGTAAGTGCTGCTGCTGGCATAATTGGGCGGGCTGCAAAGGCTGATTTTCATGCTGGTGATGGTGGTTATGCAGCTTGTTACACATACAGCTGCAGTAAGGGTAAGGTTCTTGTGCTTATTTTTGAGAAAAAGGTTCTTGTGCTTATTATGAGGTCAATTTTTTGTATATGTTTGAAGGAAAATAAGTAGAATGTAGCATTTGAAATCCAGATATAATCACCGAATTTTGTTTTTCTTTTCATTTTTCATTAAGCTAAATCGACTGGCAGAAGTTGGGAAAAGTTGGTTGAGGTTGCAAATTAGGGGTATGCAGACATTGCATGGTTGGGGATTGTTGATGCTGATAGATGTGATACTGAGTTGTTGAGTGGCTTTGTCAAAATCTATTTCGTGGTGTGTATATATTTGGATTGTGTGTTGGTCCCAGTCCCACCTTATGTATCAAGAGGTGTTGGTGTGTGAGATCTATATATTTTAACAGTTGTAGGGTTGTTATGAAAGTACTTTGGAAAAGCCACACACACGTTGTAGGAAAACATAATCGGGAAGAGGGGAACATCATGATCAAATGGATAAAAAGAGGAACTGGGAGCAACGCATACAGTGGACTCCCAAGGAGATAGCGAAACTGTGGAGGGGGACATGCATGTATTTATCGGTACCTCCAATAATAGAAAATAGGGATATATGTAACTGGTGCACTAGCATCGGTCATTGGACGGTTGGACCCCTTTGGGCCTGTTAATATGCAGCCCTAGTAGGGTTATGAGATATGACTAATTTATTTATTTATTTTTTGATAGAGAAAAGGGTGGCCTCCCAAGCTGGGAACCATCTCAGTGTATATGTATATAAATTATAACAAAAAGGATAAGTATTACATCATATTACATTTGCCATGAGGTACACAACGTCCTGCAATGCTCAACTATGTTTTCAGTGTAGAACCTTTGCTCTCTAAATATGAGCTCATTCGTAGCACACCAGACGGACCAAACCATAGCAAATGGAAACGAACTGTCCTCATGTCCAACCCTGCAGACCGATCTAAGATCCCTCCAAAAGGTGTTGCAATCCCGAGTCCCCAACCACGCAATTGGCTATGACTAAATGGTAAGCCAAAAGGTGAGAACTTGCTAAATGGTAGCCCTTTCAATTTTTTTTTGAAATAACAGGGGTGAGATCCCGTGGCGGGACTCACCACAAAGAATTTATTAATAAGTTAAAACGGGTAGCCCATTCAAGTTTGGATGAGGCAAGTAAACTTGCTTGTCCTATGAGGGATTGTTTTGGAAAAGCCACAAGCAAGTTGCGGGAAAACATAATCCGGAGTGGGGAAACATCATGATCAAGTGGACAAAAAGAGAGACGGTGAACAATAGAGACCAGTGGGCTCCCAATGAGAGGGAAAGAGAGCATGCACATATATTGGTACCAAAAAATTGGTATAAAAATGTTTCAAAAAGTCACGTAGGAGCTATGAACGTAATAATGAGATATGGAGGACTTCTGAAATTTGCATGAAAGATATAGCCAAAGAGATGTTAGATGCTGACGATGTGTGGAACTAGGGCATGAACGAAAGCCAAACAATGAAGGAAGAGTTGCAAGAATACTTAAATCAAAGCATTGCTTTTAAACCATTTTTAAACAGAGTCATGACAATAGATTGAACAAAGCTTTGGAGCATATGTACAGGAAGCTTGCGTCCAAAATGGGAAAGGAGCGTTTTAAAAGTAGCTTTAGGCAAGGAGCGAGAACACTGGATCATAAATACTTCAACATTCACCAACAACGGAGATGAAAGATGTGATGGTGGTTACTAAAGATAATATGAAAATGGGCATGGCAACTACTAAGCTCTAGTGGTCATCCTTTGACTTTTTTAAAAAAATAATTATGGAAGTGTAGATAATTTCTGTTCAACTATATCAATTGGAGTAGTTGGAAGGACGTGCGGCACATGCTCATCATGTGCACATTTGTGACTATGGTTGGGACTTGGGAGAATCATGAGGGTCTCTTCAGTGCCTGCCTCAATCTTTGATGGGTTTTGGAGAAGTTTGCAGGGTTGGTAATGCATGCAACGCAACATCTTTTTTCCTGAAAGATGAAATGATGATTGATAGAGATTAATAATCATCCTAAAATTCATTAGAAGCTTTTGAGGTTACAAGAACTGCATTACAAAAGAAATTGTCTGTCCTCCCGTTAACCTCACTAGTTAGAAATGGGCCACTAAACATTTTTGACATAGGATCTTCACTAGTTAGAAATGGGCCACTGAACATTTTTGACATAGGATCTTAAACATTACATCATTCATCAGTAGCCAAATCATTCAAATTACACCCAATGGCCCAGACATGTTACTACTCCAAACGAAAGTGGCGATGTACCTTATTCTTTCATTCTCCCTAAAAGACTACTAGAATGCCGTTGTGAGGAAACAAGTAATGGAAGAAGATGGCTCACATTATCCTCGTGATAGCCATATAAATGATAAGATACATCTGGTCACAATATACTCGCCTTCTTCTTAAATTTCATCTCCTCCCATTAACCTCACTAGTTAGAAATGGATCACCAAACATTTTTGACATAGGATATGTATGACACATACTCAGTGGGATATGCAGTCCGATTAGGTTCAAACCACAACGAGCGTATAATGCATACTTACTCTGGTAAGGTGGCTGCATCTACGTGTGCGACCCCATATGCAACCACCTACGTGGACTTTTTGAACCATAAGCCATCAACCTTGATACTCACACTCTATTTCTACTGCCTCCTCAAGCTGTCAATGTATGCTTTCCTTTCTTATTCAAAGGTACTTGCTCATTACGAACCTTCTCTATTTTTAGACATTAGTTTGTGCTTTCTCATTTTTAGTAGTCTCGTTACGGACCTCATCATATTTTCCTCTTTTATGTGATTAGGTTTTAGGGTTTCACTTTATATACGGAATGCTACCCCTTCAACACAATTATCCCATTCTATCAAAGTTATTTTTTCACATGATCTCACAGCAACGGTCCTAGATCGGAGCTCTGCCTTTCTTATCCAGAAACCTAACCCCTCCACCATCAAAACCTCCATTGCTGGGATCATCTCCAATATCTGTAGCATGAGGTCCTGGAGCACACAATACTGTACACCGGATTTGCTTGAATACCTGTATTGGAGCATGCAAGAATATGCTAAGCTGGAGCCCTGAAGTCCTTGTTCATCTGCATCTATTGTGCTGAAGCGATGGCATGAGTTGCATTGCATCTGCTGCCATGACAAGTTGCATTGCATCTGTTGTGCTTGGCGCTGAGCTGCATCTGCATCTACTATTCTGGAGCACTAAAGTGCATATAGCACGCAAAAATAGACAAGAACCTATTGTGCTGAAGTTCTTATAGTTCATGTAGACAAAAATATGTTCCACATTAATAGCATAGTAACATGCATCTTTTAATTACATGCACAGTACCAACCATTGTCTCCAAAGATGATTACGAGATCTTCAACTCCCTCTAGAGGAAGAATAATTGTCTTCAACATGTATTACATAGTCTTCTGGCACCGTTATCTATGAAGATCATCCTCGTCTTAACTTCTTTGAAATAGCTCTATGGCTCTGATTCATCACATCATTTATGCATATACTTTTACATCTGTTGGACTCACTGCCCTATGGCTAACATGGCATCCTCACCTGCTCGTCAATATATTATTGACTAGGGGCGTTAAATCATTAGATTGGTGATGATACGTTTCTTTGTCTCAATGGATCTTTTTTTCTTGTTATGTTATTGGTACTTGGTAGAATGGATTTCTCCTCTAGACTTAATTCTCTAGTGTGCATTGTGCTCTAGATTTTTTGTTGAGTTTGCTATACGTTCATAAATTATGCATGGATGTTGGGTTCTTTTTAAATAGCAAACCTGCTACTTTCAGGATATTCAGATTTTATAGAGTTTTGGTGGTGAGAAACATGTACTCTGCTATCTTGATGTCTTTTATAACTCTCTATTTATTGATGCTGCATCCATTTCTACGGACTTGTATCTCTTGCATCTACGCCTTGGACATCCTTTTGCTAGTGCTCTCTCAAATGTTCTCTAAATCAGCCCTCTGAAGCCATTTGAGTATAAGGTTTGCCGGTTTGGGAAATGTCACAGTAGACCCTTTCCTCTAAGAACTAAACTCTAGAAATACTCTCAATTTGATCTTGTTCATTGTGATGTTTGGGTCCTTGTCCATTATATGCTACTACAAGACAGATATTTTGTTGTTTTTTGATCACTATAATCGTACTTCATGGGTCTACCTTACAAAGGAAATCTCAGAGATCAACCATATGGTTAAGTCCTTTGAGAGATTAAGGTTCTTTTTCTGCTTGCATTAAAATATTGCGCCTCGGTATGATACTGCTGATGAGTGTAGAAACATCCGGTTAGTTTTTTGGTTCTCAGGGATTTATACATCAAACATCATTTCCCCACACCTTTCAGCAGAATGGTTCTGCGGAATGAAAAATTTGCATCGTCTTGACATAGACCATACTCTACTTCCCTAGATAAGTTCCTCAAAACTTTTTTGGGAGATACTATTCTCATTGTAGTTTTGTTTGATTAACCGAGTTCCATAATCTATATTGGGAGGTTAAACTTCATTCACACATCTTTATCTCGATGATAAGCCGTTTTCATTACCTATGCGTGTACCGGTTGTACTTGTTGTATTCACAATTTTCATGCCAAAAAATAAGCTTTCTCCTCGTGCAATGGTTCTTCTTGGGTTATTCTAGAACCCAAAAAGTATACATATGTTATGATCCAGTTGACCATGGTTATTTTATCTCTACATATGTTACTTTTTTGAGAAGACGAGTTTCTTTACCAGGATTGTCTGTGAGATCCCTTTGTTTCTTCCTTCCCCATGTTGGTTTACGAGAACAGGGAGAAACAAGTATCTGAGATGGTTCTTTTACTTTTTGCCTGATTTACAAGCTGGCGACAGAGCGACTAATGACCTCTCATTTGATGCTACTACAAATGCTACGAAAATAAATGGTTCCTTTTCCTTTACTAAGCTTCTTCTCTCCTTAAGGACTCCGCAATGTACTTCATACCTAAAGCCTCAAAGGAAGACCAATGCATATTATGTGATATTTTACTTCTACCGTTGAATCATCTAGCTCCGATAGGATGTTTATTGATGCTCCTATGTTGTGTATCTTCCGTGTCATCATCATATAGCCCTTTAATGTAGACATTGGAAGCAAGCTATAGATGAGGAGATTGATGCTCTTGTCTTAAGAGGTATTTGGAACTCGTGATATGTCCCATTGGTGTTGCTCTTGTAATATGCAAATGGGTTTTCGCGGTTAAACATGCTCCACATGGGCATGGACTGAAATTTCGCGAAATTTCGACGAAATTTCGTCGAAATTTCGATTTCGATGGGTATCGGGTCTCGAAACTACACTGTATATCGATTTCTCCGGTTTCGGTCGAAATATCGCGAGATATCGCCGATATCTCGGCTCGTCTCGATATCTCGGCCGACACATGGAATCTTTGAATAGAAAAATCAGGCAAAGGTCGAAATATACTGAAATATCGGACGAAACCTCTCCATTTCGCCCGACTTCGTGCAGAGGCTGCTCTCCTTCATCTTCCAAGACCTTCTTCCTTTGAGGTAAGCCAAATTATGATAAATCTTCTTCAAATTCATTAATTTTTTTAGGGATTTCACTGTTAGGATGTTGATATAGCTTGGCACGGTGTTTAATTTGAGAAATTTCCCCCAAAATAGGTGTAAATTTGGAGAAGAAAATTGGGGCTTTTGTGTTTTTTTTGCACAATAGTGGTAGCTATGATCATTATATCGCAGATCTGAAGTTAACATGAAGTAAAACATTGTTGGAGAATATTTTCTTGGATCTATGTTAGAGGAAATTGGGGCTTTTGAGGTTTAATGTGAAACGATAATGAGTTGTGGTATTATATATTCGGATCTTGAGTTTTGGAAGTAGAAATCATAGTCAGGAAATTTTTTTGGATTAATAAAATTTAAAAATATAGAAAATCCGAAAATCATTTGTTAAATATTTATGTTTTTGTTCATATTTTGTGTCAATTACGTAGTCTTTCTTGAAAATGGTCCCCTAATTTGTAGATCTAAGATCCTAATGTATAGATCCAAGGTCTTTTTTCTGTAAATAGGAAAAGTAGGTGTTGGAAAAATTAAATATATAATAATTCCGAAATTAAAAAAAAAATAATTTGCACATTCATAAGCAGTTGCATTGTATGCCAACTTAATGTTTGTTCTTGATTTTCCTCGCAGATTTCGACGTTCATATTCTCCATGGCACATTCTGCCACATTCTGGTTTTGGTTGCGGTTCTTAATTTGGATATTCACCATGGCACATTCTGCTTCCAGTTCTGGATCTGACAGTTCTGATGATCAGATGGAAGAATTCAGTGGGGACATTGGCTGGAGGTATGCGTCCGCTCCTGATGGAAATAAGGCAAAGCCGCAATGCAATTTCTGTGGGAAGAAGTTGGGAGGAGGCGGGATCACAAGGATGAAGCAACATCTTGTTGGCAACAACAAGAATGTTGCCAAGTGCACGCGCTGTCCCGAAGATGTGAGGGACAAGGTCAAGGCGAGCTTGGACGGAAAGAAGGAAAAGGAGACGGAGAGAGTAAGAAGGGAAGAACAAACGAAGGAGTTCATGTTCGAGAAAGAATTCAACGTCATTTCTGATTCAGACGACGATGATTTTGTGTACCCCGCCGACATTCAGACTGCATCAGAGAGGAGGGCATAGAGAAGGACTACACAAGAATCATTGAGGAGCGAGTTCGAGAGGAGAGAACTCGGTGGTGCACGGGGTGGCTTCTATGGTGCAGGTGGGAGTGTGAGTGGTTTTGGAGGCGCACCAGTACCACCACCCATCAAGAAACACAAGGGGAAGGGAATTGAGCCCTTCTTGACGAGGAGCGGATCCATGCAATACAAGGCAAGCAAGGATCCGAGGCAGAAAACAGTGAAGGGAATGTTCACCAATGCACGAGAAAGGGTGGGAAAAGCCATTAGCAAGCTCTTCTTTGGGGAGAGCATTCCTGCCAACATTGCAAGCGGGCCATTCTTGCAGCATGCCATTGATGAGATCGTTGCAGCGGGAACGGGAGCGAAGGCTCCTACATCCTACGAGATCATGAACAAATATCTGGGGATGGAGAAAGAGGAGATGAATGAGTACATCGCCGAGTTGAGGAGGAGATGGCCAGAGTATGGGGTGACATTGATGTGCGATGGGTGGACGAGCTACACAAGGAAGCAGATCATCAACTTCCTTGTTTACTGCGATGGGAAGACAATTTTCTTGAAATTTGTTGATGCATCCGAGCATGTGAAGGACCACAGATACCTTCTGAAGTTGATGAAGAACGTTATAAAGGAGGTTGGGAAAGAGCACATTGTGCAAATTGTGACAGATAACGGCAGCAACTTCAAGAAGGCTGGTGAAACAATTATGAAGTCCAGCAGCTACGGAATTTTCTGGACACCGTGTGTTGCGCATTGCATTGACTTGATCCTTAAGGATTTCAGCAAGAGGAAGCTCGTCTCAAGGGTGGTGGAGAAAGCACGAATGATCACCACATTCATCTACAACCACAGCAAAGTGTTGGCACTAATGAGGCGGATGTGCAATGGGGAGTTGGTGAGGCCTGGCATCACACACTATGCAACCAATTTTATAGCGTTGCAAAGCCTCAAGCAACATAAGACGGGTTTGAAAACCATGTGTTGCTAGGGTGAGTGGTTCGAGATACCTGAAGCTCGGACTGAAGGAGGACGGAAGGTGGAGATATTGATCAATGATATCTCCTTTTGGGATGACGTGACTCGGGTCACGAGGATCATGGATCCAGTTGTATCTGCATTGCGGATCGTGGATGGCGACAAGAAGCCCACCATGGGAGTCATCTACGAGGCGATGCGCTGCATGAGAGAGAAGGTCAGAGAAGCGGTTGGGAAGGGATCGAAAGCATGGTTGGACATCATAGACGAGCGATGGTCCAAGATGCTCTCACATCCTCTTCACAAGGCCGGTATGTATTATGTAAAAATGGTTTTTTTTCAATTATTTAAATTTCTATAGTTGGACATCATAAATGAGCTTGTTCGTGACTTTCTGTGCAACTTATTACTTCAATCCTAAGTACCACTACAAGAATGGACTTGGTTAAATGGTGACCTTCTCTCAGCCGTACAGATTGTGGTGGAGAAGTTCGTCAAGGACGAGAAGTTACAGAGCATGTGCATGAATGAGGTACTATCCTCAATTTCTACCTATATTTTGAGTCACAAGATATGTGGGTTGAACCTATTTGTGCGTTGTGCAGGTTAAGTATTACCGAGATGCATTGGGTTCCTTTGGTCGGATTACTGCGGTCAACGGTCGTGGCAATACTCTTCCTGGTAGGGACGGAGGCAAATAAAACCATTACTTGTGTAGTTGTGTGTACATTTATTTGTACTTATGATTTCTGTCTTTTCCTTTTTTTCAGCCGAATGGTGGATGTTATACGGGATGGAAGCTCCCAACCTTCGAAGTGTGGCAGTGAAAGTGTTGTCTCAAACCGCATCTGCTGGCAGTTGTGAGAGGAACTGGAGCACGTTCAATTTGATACATTCGAAGAGAAGGAACAGGTTGGGAGAAAAGAAGCTCAATGACCTTGTCTTCGTGCATTACAACTTGAGGCTGAAATTGAAGCATGCAACGGAGGGACATGACAAAGATGACTATACGGACCCTATTGACCTTGCATACATTTTCAAGATGCACGATGACGATGCTGATGAGGACGTTCTCCAGAGGTGGATGGATTCCAATGGTGCCCCAGTTCTCGATCAGCCAGGTGGAAGACCGAATGAGAACATAAGCCAACAAATGGGAGCAGACGTTGGTGACTTTTTGGCCAGATCCGGGCGGATTACAGACCCTGTTGGAGGGTTGGAGGGCGAGATTGATGCAGCTGTTGATGAAATTCTCTCCAGCAGCTCCAAATCCAAGTCAAAGTCAAAGGATGACAGTGGAGATGATGATAATGACGTTGTTGGTCGTGCTGGACCTGGTGGTGGTGAGGAGTCAAACTCAGGTGGGTCAGGAGGGAGTGGTCGTGGACCACAAGCTACCAGACTTGAGGAAGGCCTACAAGCAGGACATGAATATATGGAGAGACAACGGAACACACACGGACAATTTGTTCCAAGTCCGAGTCCAGGGCCTACGGATTACGAGTATGGTCGAGGCCAACGTCCAACCGACAGCTACATGGAAGATTTGACATCATCTGTAGGTTCTTTGAGCTTCATGGATATTGACAGCCCATATCGCGGAGGAACACAAAGTCCTTTAGGCGGATATGGATCGTCGCACGATGAGAGATCATTTGGCGTCTTCCTGGAATACTTTCAAGCTCCTCCTCCAGGACCTCCACCTCCTCCTCCTCAGTACGTACCTCCAGCATATTCATATGGTTACAGTGGATGTGGGGGATACAGTAGCGGAGACAACTACCAAAGTAGCCAACTTTAGCAGAACCAGGGCAGTTTCTTTGGGGGTGACAGCTACGGTTTCTTCCTTGAGTACTACACGGCAGTTCCTCCTCCTCCTCCTCCTCCGCAGAGATCTTCTCCTACTCCGTCGTCGTCGTCCCGAGGATCTCAGAGCAGTAGTTCGCAGCAACCTCGTCGTGCCACTCGTGATACCGGATCCAGTGCTGCTTATCCTCGACTCGGGATGCTCATAGGCATCGATGACCACCAATACAGGCAGTATGTCATGGATTACAAGGTCATGTACTCGTACATGACATGGGAGAACTACTGCGAGTTCATAGAATCTGCGATGCGCTATGAGAGACAACAAGGAAGGGGGGGGGCATTCAGATCCACCACGGAACTCCTGGTTCTGAACATCACATGTCACCAGGGCAGGTACTATATTATATTTTAATCTTTACTCTTTTATTGCATTTATCAGAAATATGCATGTTCTTAATAATTTTAACTTGTTGTAAGTTGTATTGTATTTGTAAGACTAGACTATTACTCTTTTTTATTATGTATTAACAATAACCATGGTTTCAACTTTTATATATTAACTGTCTTATGAGATTTCGGTTGAGATAGGTTGTATAGAGGGGTGGAGATCCTCAATTGCAATGATATCGATAAAATATTGATCATTTTGACCCCATATCGATAGAGACATGTTGCTTGGGTTCCAACAATATGACCGCCGATATGACCGATATGACCGATATGTCTATATATAGGGTATAGATGACCAATATGTGTGAAATAATTGTGTATTTGTATGTTATTTATTGTTCTAATAACTTGGAATATCGAAATTATCAATAAAATTGGAAAAAAATCGGATTTTTTAGCCTCTTCCGACTTTTCCACCGAAATCGTCGAAATTTCCCGAAATTTCGACGAAATTTTGGTATTACACCTTACCGAAACGAGATCGAAATCGAAATTTCGAACCTTGCCCTCCCCTATGGTGATCATGAGGAGGTATAAATGGTGTAACTACCAAATTCAAGGTTGCAGAAAGCGGTCGTCAGTACTCGGTCGACGGGGCCACTGACTAAGAATAAGTCCACAGTCGGGCGACTAATCGGATTTAGTCGGCCATTAGTCGATTTTTAATTTTTTTATTATTTTAAATATATAAATCATTTTTATACATAGATTTGTACATTTTCTATACTTTCATACTGAAACAAAAGAAGTAATTGACTTTAAATAACAATATTGCATATTAGAATAAGTTTGCTTATATATTAACATAGATTTGTACATTTTCTATACATTCATTCTGAAACAAAATAAAAAATTGACTTTAAATATATATAAAGCATATTAGAATGAGGTCGCTTTTAAGAAAAGTAAAAAAACTTGATGTAAAAGTCGACCGACTAGGAGTAGTCGAGTCGGCTACCCCCCCTCTCCCCGACTCAACTAGTCGGTCGACTTTTACAAGCTTGACCAAATTACATCGTTGAGGGAGAGTATGTGTGTTGTCGACGTAAGGCTATCTATGGCCTAAAGTAGAGCCTAAGGGCTTGGTTTGATAAACTCACTTCAGAGATCATCTTCGCTGGTTTTTACAAGACTACGTTAGATTATTCCATATTTATTTGGAGATGTGCTTCACGTACCGCATTTCTTGCCATATGTTGATGCTATGATAATTACTGGAGATAACAATGCAAGCATTCTCGAAACCAAGACCTTTCTACAGAAGGCGTTTCTCACCAAGGACCTTGGTCACTTACGATACTTTTTTGGGATTGAGGTTACTAATCACTTCGAAAGACTACATCTATCCTAGAGAAAGTACTGCCTTGACATTCTTATATATGCAAGTTTGCTTGTTTTTAAAGTAGAGCCTAAGGGCTTGGTTTGATAAACTCACTTCAAAGATTATCTCCGTTGGTTTTTACAAGACTGTTAGATTACTCCATATTTATTTGGAGATGCGACTGTTAGATTACTCCATATTTATTTGGAGATGCGCATCATGTACCGTAATTGTTCAATATATTTTGATACTATGGTAATTACTGGAGATGACAATGCAAACATTCTCGAGACCAAGGCCTTTATACAGTAGGCGTTCCTCACCAAGGACCTTGGTCACCTACGATACTTTTTTGGGATTGAGGTTACTAATCTCTTCGGAAGACTACATCTATCCTAGAGAAAGTACTGCCTTGACATTCTTATATATGCAAGTTTGTTTTTAAACCATCCTTTATTTCAACTGATTTTCAGAGTCATGTCATATTATCATACTCATTGTTTGAGGATATTACATGATATATGAGCCCAGAGAACTTTTGTATCTAACAATCATTAGGCCCAATATCTCCATTGCTATGAGCAGGGTTATCAAATATATGGAGAAGATGTTCTTCTCATCCTCGGGTACTTGAAGAATTTGTCAGACAAGGGATTGTTCTATGCTGTTCGTGGTGACACAGATGTTACATCTTATGTTGATGTAGATTAGATTAGTTCTTTTGAGGATAAATGCTTCACCACGGGGTTTGGCATGTTTGTTGGTGGGAATTTGTCACTTGGCACAAGAAGTAGATAGTTGTTTCAACTTCAAGATCTAAAGCAGAGGCAATGTATAGTTACGGCTCGAGCCACCTGTGAGATTAGTTGCCTTGTTACCTTTCTATAGGAATGCATACATTAATCAGAGCTCCTATTCCTCTTTACTATGACAACAAATTAACCACGTATATTGCAACTAATCATGTATTTTATGAATGTACCAATCATGTTGAAGTAAATTGTTTTTTTATTAAAAATGGTATGCATGAAAGGAAGATTGTCATCCTTCGCATTTCTCTAGAGTTACAACAAGGGTGGAACATTATGTCGGCTTGGACCTGACCGGAACCACAAGAGCCCAAGCCCGATCTGGACATGATGTACATATTTGCTGGGCTCGAGCCTCTACAATCTTCTAATATTGATTTTGGGTCGAGCGCGACCCGAACCCAGGGAGACACAGGTTGATCCGACCCAGCCCGCTCCCCTCCCCATTTTGCAATTCGAGCTTCTTCTTTCCGGTCTTGAGTAGACATGCAAGAAAACATGCAAGAAGTACCTGAGTGATATAGGGAAAGAGTTTAACAACATTTGATGAAATTTGATGACAATAAGATTTGGGATGTGGTGGAGCGGAATCCAAACAGATAATGCCCTTGACGAAGCTTTAACAAACCCCATGTTAGCAACAATATCAATGCTCATTGCACTAGAGGCAGGTAAGAATAAAATATTCTCGTAAAATAAGGAGATAATTTCTGTCACTTGATGTGAAGCGCTTGATTCGAAGCATGGAAGGCAGTATCCCGATATATCGGCGATATATCGCCGATATATCCATATCGACATGGGACCGATATCGAAATCGATATATCGATATATCCGATTTCAGTCATTTTCTTCAGAAAGATTCCTAGATATAGCGATATATCGGCGATATATCGCCGATATATCGGCGATATATCGCCGATATATCGGCGATATATCGCCGATATATCGATATCGACACAATATCGAAACGATATCGATATCGATATGTCCTTCCATGATTCGAAGAAGGCAAATTCTGTTGTATGTTGACTTCTTACTCTACCACAAAGAAATGAAGCAAGGTACTTGGAGGGTTTTGCTTCAGCTACAAATTACGAATTGGAAACAAATGTACACAATATGTAAAAAAGAACATATTTTAGACAGAGCAAATTGTCGAGCTGACGCGGTTGTGTATGAAAAAATATGTACCCAAATTACCGCACAAGTTGGTGGCAGATTGTGATTTAGAATGCAAGCAGGAGTTAGAACCCTAATTGAGAAGTGAGCAGGACAAGCCCGACCTGTGCCCGGGTCCGAATTGGAGGGCCAGGTCGAGGATCTACCAAAAAGCTTGGACCTCAACCCGACCCATAACCCGAGGGAAAGTGGCGTCCCCAAGACAAGCCTTTTCGATTTGGGCCGGGTCGAGCCCATTGCTCCACCCTAGCTACAATTTGCAGATATTTTCACCAAAACTTGCTTATATAAGTGCATTTCACGGTTGACCTCCAAGTTGGGTATGATTGATAGATATCCTCCAACTTGAAGGGGAGTATGGATGTTCTCTATATTTAGACACTAGTGTTTGCTTATCTTTGTGCTTTCTATTTTTTAGTAGTCATGTTAAGAACCCTTGTATTTTCCTCTTTTGAATGATTATGATTTTAGTGTTATACTCAATATAAGCAAACCCTACCCCTTCGTAAAATTATCTTGTCCATTATTTTTCCACACTTGTAATACCATATAGATAAGAGCTTCCCCTTTTGTAGTTGCTTGCAATCTCATCAAAGATATATCAAAGGTATGGTATATGTTGAGATATTTGTTATCTTTTATATTGCTTATGTATTTTCTATATTCTTTGTCTTCTTGTAGTTTGCCCAACAGGTTTCTTTCTTATATAAGAGAACTCTAGGGTCTCTCAGTAATGCAATTCATTCTTTCATCTCCACATGGTATTAGAGTGACGGTCATAGACTAGAGTCTCGACCTAATTCCTGCCGCCACCATCGACCCTAAGTTTCCAAAGACCTCACGTCGGCACCTCGTGCCCTAGCGCCGCCAAGAGGCCTCCTTGCAGGCGTCTTGTGTCACCGCAAAGGTTGCTGCTGCTGCCCTACCACCGCCAAGGGCCCTTCCAGGCCTCTTACACCACCGCAAGGGCTGCAACGACATCACCTGTCGTCGCCAAGCGTGTTGCGGCTGCTCTGACACTGCTAGGAGGCCTCTTCCAGGCATCTACGACCACCGCAGGTCTGCTACAACATCCCACCTTGTGCCACCATGCCTCTGGAGGCTTCCCTCTCGCCACCAGAGCCCTCTAGGACACTCTAGGACCGCTGCCAAGGGTCTCGCAGGCTACCTAGCGCTTCTTTGTGTTGACCAACATTCTGACTTGATCTGAAAACGGTCTAATTTTGATCGAAAAACATGATTTCAGACCTATAAATCACGTTTTCCTGGCCCTACGTGCACCGAGGATTGATGATGATGGTTGTATGAGTCTACACGTACAACCGATCCTCCATATGATTGTGTAGACTCGCTCAGATTGATCTACTTCCCAGTCGAGTTCCTTTTTCACCCGTTCTTCTATCATTTCAGAGAACAATGGTGATATCTTTTCTTCGTCCGGTGCCTTCGAAGGTCTGATTCCCATCGTATAGATGGTTGGGACCAACTATGGGTTGTGGTCCATGCAATTTCTCACCCTCATGTAGTACAACAATACAGAGCGCATTCTGACAAAGCTGGCCGACAAATAAGGTTGGGGACAATGATTTGTGGAAGCAAGATGACATGCGCATATTTGGCTCTCCAGGACCCTCACCACGGAGATAACTAATGATATTGTGAATCAGCCCACTCCCCAGGCAATGTGGGATATTCTGGCATCTACTTATGCCCAAGCAAAAAATGAAGACAAGGTTCTTTAGCTTCAGTTTGACATTTATAGGGTCAAGCAGAATGGTCGTCAACTACACACATTCTACTCCTTGGTTCGTGGCTTGTTCGAGAAGCTTCACAGCTTCATACCTATTACGGCATCCACTGAGCAACAAATGCCATACATGAACTCCATGATATTGTGTCTTTTTGGTTGCGTTCGATCCGGAGTATGATGCATACATGCAGCACGAGCATAACTCCTTACTGGGGCGATCATACCTCCCATGGTGGAGGCATACAGTCGTCTTGACAGGCTTCTTATTCCTCCTACTGCCACTCCACAACCCTATTCAACGATGATCGCTTCTCGCGGCAGAGGAGGGTCTACCCAATTAAGAGGACGTAGTCCACGTGGCAGAGGCGGTGGACGCCAACGTGGTCCTTGCACCTACTATCATCGTCCAGGACATTCAGAGGACACATGCTATCTGAAGCACGGATACCCCGCATCTGCTCATGTGACAAAACAGATCGAGCCTTCAGAGACTCCAGCTTCCCAAACAGATCCACACATGGATGACATTGTCTCTCATATACGAGAGTTCATAAGTGATTCATAACTTCGGTGATCAGCACCACCACTACAGGATCCACATATAGTGCAGTCGTAACTAAAGCTTCTTCAAGCTCCTCAGGTATAGCCTACGCTTTTACTGATAGTAACGATGCATATATGACAGAGTAGATCACGAAGTTTGGCGCATTCCACCATATGTGTAGAGACAAAGCCCAATTCATGTCCTACATGACTATACTTCTTGGCAGACGAGTTGTTATTGCTAATGGGGTCCACTTACCCATCATAAGACAGAGAGAGGTATATCTGACGTCATCCATGCACCTTCATAATGTTTTATATGTTCTTGATTTTCAGATGAATTTACTTTCTATTAGCCAGATTACTAAGGATCTGCATTGTTGTGCCCTTTTTTACCCTTCGTCTCTCGTGTTTCAGGACATACTCACTGGCAGAGTGATTGGATGTGGCCGTGAGCAGTGGTAACTCTATATACCGGTCCAGCCTCCTCATGTCGGTACCTCCACCACCTACTCCTGCTCTACCACCGCCACCACCACCACCACCTCCACCACCATTGCCATTTCTTGTATCTACACTTGCTCCTCCACCTAATCCTGGACCACCACATACCCTGACTGAGTGATGCAAACTATGCGTGCATTAACCTAAATGTCGAAACAAGCAATGGAACTATTGAAACAAAAATGACGAACGAGATCAATGGTGCATGGCAAACCAAAATCAGCAACAATGATTGGCAGGTTACTTGCGATTTAGCACCGATTACTATCCACAAGTTTAGGCAATCGAGTAGACAAAGGTTACAGGAATTAAATAGCGATGCTACAGCCAAGGAATCTTAATAAATCACCAAACCAAACAAGCAATATCACAGGCCACAATGCTATCTTTATATGGTAGAATAACGGTGGAAAATACGCTCATACCACAACCGGCAGGGGTCCGTAGATTGCGCTTCAGATCTGGTCTTCGAGGAGGGGCACGGGGCAGCTTCACGGCACTTGGCGTCGTTCCGTGAGATCTTGAGAAGCGGCGATGACCCAGGGGCGGCTGGGTGGTCTGGGCGAAGGCGGTTTGGCAGTGACGGGGTTAGGGGATAGTAGGCAGGGTCGGAGGTCGCAGGGGAATGGCGAGGGCGTTGGTTGTCCAAGGGGGGAATCGGGCTGGGAAGGAGGGGTCGCCGGCGGGAGTCGGAGATGTGGGGAGGGTAGGCGCGGGGTTGGCGGCGCCGTGAGAGACCCGCGAAGGCGTGGACAGGAGGGTGGCGGTGTTGGCGAGCGGTGGAGGCGCCTTGTGGTGCGATTGGGGAGGTGGGAGACTGGAGGCGGTGGAGATAACGGCGAGGCGGCGGCGCTCGGTTGACAGGAGGGGAAGAAGCGGCTTTGGGGACGAAGGAGATGGCGCGGGGAAAGGGAAGTGGCGGTGTGGGGTTGGAGGAAACCAGAGGAAGAAGAGGGGAGGAGGGGGAGGCGGCGGGGTTAGGGTGCGGGAAGAGAGGGGTATCGGGAGAGGGGTGGGGCGTGACCGAGAGAGAGAGGGAGAGAGAGAGAGATTAGGGATGGGAAAAAATTACTCTTCATTCAACTTAATTTAAAACTAATACAAAGGGAGCCCTTTTATAGAGGCTACTCCCCCACAAAAGGAGCAACAAATCCCTAAAATTAGGGAAGAAGAAATCAAAGGAAAAATTATAAAAGAGGCCTTTTATAATGAGCCTTTTACATGGGAAATAAATAAAACAAAATAAATACTAATTGGACCAAATAAATGTCTACTAAAATTAAGTTGCTATCATGCTGCATCAACTCCCCCCTGCTGAAAAGAATCTCGCTCCGTCGAGATGGCATCGTGAAAATTCTGAAGTATATCGGGGCGGAGTTGACGGAGTTCATCTTCGTCGATCCAGGTGCAATCGGTGAGAGGTCGTCCCTTCCATTTGACGAGATATCGTCGAAAGAGACCACGTCTAGTCGTCATGTCTCGGATATCTGCAATATCTTCAATCTGATCGGCATCGGTGGCGGCTGGAGGGTGGCGCGTGTCATCATCAGGAATTGCTGGAGTAGTGGCATCCGTCTGTTCATCTCCATGATATAAAAAGAGATCTGATACGTTGAATACTGGCGATGTCTGGACGTCTGGCGGCAGGTCGAGTAAATAAGCATTGGTCCCAATCCTCTTGAGGACTCGGAATGGACCAATCTTTCGTTCGCTCAATTTTTGGTGGACTCTCAGAGGAAATCTCTCTTTTTTTAGGTGGACCATCACTAACTCTCCAACTCTGAACTCGCTCTCTCTTCGGTGTAGGTTGGCTTGGGTCTGGTATTTCTGGGTCATAGATTGGAGTTTGGCTCGGATTTCGGTATGGATGTGGGTTAGATGTTCGACCAGATCCTCAGCAGCTGCACTACTTCTCCCTTGCACGGTTGTGGGTTTTAGGTCAAGGAATTGAGTAAGTGGAAAGCCGTACACACTCTCAAAAGGGGATTTTCCGGTGGACCTATTGGTGGAACTGTTATATGCGAATTCAGCTTGGGGAAGAATTAGATCCCACTTGGACGGAGAGTCCCCTGCAAGACATCGCAACAAATTTCCTAATGACCTGTTAACTACTTCAGTTTGCCCATCTGTTTGTGGATGATAAGCGGTGCTATACTGCAAACGAGTACCAAGACGAGACCACAACGTGCGCCAAAAGTGACTCAAAAACCGGGTATCACGGTCAGAGGTAAAAGAACGAGGGACTCCATGCAGACGGACGACATCACGAAAAAACAAATCTGCGACATGAGATGCATCTGAGGTTTTCCTACATGCAATGAAATGTGCCATCTTAGAGAATCGATCCACAACCACAAAAATGGAGTCAACTTTTCGCACAGTGAGGGGTAACCCTAGCACAAAATCCATGGTGATGTCTTCCCAGGGTCGCAGAGGAATGGGTAGGGGTGTGTATAGCCCAGTGTTCTGCCGGTGACCTTTGAATCTTTGACATGTTTGACATTTCTGTACGAATTTGGTTACATCCTTTCGCAACTGCGGCCAATAAAAGCGTTCTTGGAGAAGGATCAAGGTTTTGTCTCGTCCAAAATGTCCAGCTAAGCCTCCATTGTGTAGTTCTGAAATTAAGTTCTCTCGAAGGGACGTGGCCGGGATGCATAGTTGGTGGCCTTTGAATAGGAAACCCTCATGAAGAACAAAAGTGGCTGTTGGGTTCTGCCCCGTACCAACACAGTCGGCATGAATTTGACCGAAATCAGGATCAGTGGGGTATAGGTCCTTGAGAGTTTCAAATCCTGTCGTGCTGACGGTCATCGTGGTCAGGGCATGTGCTCGCCGGCTCAACGCGTCGGCCACACGGTTCAGGGTTCCGGCTTTGTGTTTGAGATGGAAGGTGTATTCTTGGAGAAAATTAACCCATTTGGCATGACGCTTGTTAAGAGTTTTCTGGGAATTCAAGTATCTCAGGGCTTCATGATCCGAGTTAAGTATAAATTCACGCTGGATCAGGTAATGTCTCCAATGCTTGAGAGCTTGGACCACGGCATAAAATTCAACATCATAAGTGGAATACCGTGATCTGGCATCGTTCAATTTCTCGCTGTAGAAGGCGACAGGTCGTCCTTCTTGACTGAGGACAACGCCAATCCCGACATGTGAGGCGTCACAATCGACCACGAAAATTTTGGTGAAGTCGGGGAGTGCCAAAACAGGAGCATGCGTCAATTGATGTTTTAGGTTTTGAAAGCTCGTTTCTGCTTCGAGAGTCCAGGCGGATGCGCCTTTCCGCGTACAGTCTACCAACGGTGCTGCACAAGTGCTGAAGTTTCGAATGAAACGTCGGTAGAAGGAAGCTAACCCTAGAAAGCTGCGAATTTCGGTGAGGGTTTTGGGTACGGGCCAGCTCTGAATGGCCTGGATTTTGGAGGGGTCGACCTTGAGTCCATCAGCGGTGACAATGTATCCTAGGAAGAGGACCGTGTCAGACATGAACGAGCATTTCTTGAGGTGGACGTACAGTTTTTGGTCTCTCAGGGTTTCCAGGACTTGTCGCAAGTGAGATAGGTGGTCTTCTTTGGTCAAACTGTAGATCAGGATATCATCGAAGTACACGACCACAAACTTGCCAATAAAGGGTCGCAACACATGATTCATTGTCCGCATGAAGGTGCTTGGGGCATTAGACAAGCCAAAGGGCATGACTGTCCATTCATACAGGCCTTCTTTGGTTTTGAAAGCGGTTTTCCATTCATCTCCAGGTCGCAGGCGGATCTGGTGGTAACCACTGCGGAGATCCATCTTGGAGAACAGTTTGGCACCTGATAACATATCAAGCATATCATCAAGGCGAGGAATGGGGAAACGATATTTGATCGTTATCTTGTTGATAGCTCGACTGTCCACACACATTCTCCATGTGCCGTCTTTCTTCGGGGTCAGCAGAGCAGGAACCGCCACGGGGCTCATACTCTCTCGAACATACCCACGTCGCAGCAGATCAGTAACCTGCCGGTTCATCTCTTCATGTTCGCTTGGGCTCATTCGGTAATGGGGTAAGTGAGGGAGGCTGGCTCCAGGGACGAGATCAATGTGATGTTGGATGTCCCGCAACGGGGGTAGTCCTTCAGGCAACTCTTCAGGCATGATGTCAGCGAACTCTTGGATAATGGGCTTTATCTCAGGTGGGACTTCAGGTGGAGTCGACTCTTGGTTGTCCACTTCACGTCCCATTAAGGCATAGATGGTGGAGCTCTCCTGAATTTCACGTTGGAATGTTTGGGCTTCCATCAACAACACGGGGCCCGGGGTCGCAGTCTTTGCCGGTGGGGTCTTGTTACCGGTTTGGTTGGTCGCAGCTCGAAGTGTGGCCACTTGGCGAGGGCTAAGGGCTTCACGTTGCGGTCTGAGGGTTACACGAACCTTGTCGATGAGAAAGGTGTACGTGTTCGGTTTCCCTCGGTGTTCGGTGTCTCGATCGAATTGCCATGGTCTCCCTAGAAGTATGTGACAGACATCCATAGGGGCTACATGGCACCACACCTCGTCCTTATATGTGGGACCAATGGAGAAGCTAACGAGGCTTTGGCGGTGGATCGGAATTTGGGTACCACCTCGAAACCATGCCACGCTGTACGGTTTTTCGAGAGGTTGCGTTGGCAGACCCAACTTATCCACCATTTCTTGGGAGACGAAGTTCTCAACGCTTCCTCCGTCAATGATTAGAGAACAGCGTCGTCCTCCTGAGGTGCAGGTGGTTCGGAAGATGCTGCGTCGCAGCCAACTATCAGCATCGTGGACAGCGGGGGTGAGCAGAATGTTTGTGGGTACGCTGTCGGGAGCGAGAAAGTCTTCGTGTTCAATCACCAGGAACGGACCGGAGTCGTCTCCATCCACTCCTAGAGGTTCATAGTCATCGGCTCCCATGGTGTCGGCGGTCAACGCAGGCGGATCCTCTTCAGGGCATTCTTGTTGGTCAGGGTCAGGGTATTCAGGGTCGTCAGCGGTGCATAGATGGACAGGCCTAGCCTTAGGGTTTGGGCATTCGGCGGCACGATGGCCCTTTTGATAGCATCAGAAGCAAGTATCAGGCCCGACAGTAGGTCGGCTTCCCAAGATGCCTTGGCCGGGGTTTCCAGTAGGTGGTCGGGCGACGGCAGGAGTTGTTGGTTTGGCTTGGGTTTTACCCGACATGACCGCTGAGGAACCCATGGGTTTGGAGTAGGACGTCGGGGTACTGGTACGAGGAGCAGAATTCACAGAAAAAGGCATCCTTCTCGTCTGGGCTTTAGCAAGTTTGATCTCAGCTCGTTCAGCCTGCTTGTAGGCTTCGTCGACATTGCGGCAATTGTGGAGGTATAGTTCATCCTGGATGACTTGGCGGAGGCCTTGCATGTAGCGGGTGACTTCCTGAATAGGAGTCTCCTGCAAGCGGTTGCGATGGACTAGGGATTGGAACCCTTCGGTGTATTCTCTCACACTCATGGTACCTTGCCTCCATGATTGCAGTCGCGCGTACAGATCGCGTCTGTAATCTTCCGGCACGAATTTTGTTTTTAATTTATCTTTCATTTTGCTCCAGTTGCGGATTTTACTTTTTCCTTTTCGTTTGCGTTCAGACTGCAAACGGTCCCACCATAATAGCGCATGTCCCTTTAATTTTATCGTGACGAATTGGACTTTACGTTCGCTAGGCATGGACTTCCACACAAAGAAGTGTTCGACGGCTTGGAGCCAGTCTAAAAAGACGTCAGGATCTCGTCCTCCGTCAAATTCTGGGACATCAAGACGGATACCTCGATCCCATCCATCGTCGGCCTTGGGTCCATTTCGTGGTGGAAATTGACGTTCACCATTAGTTTGCGGAGTATAGCCAAAGGTGTACGGATCTGGAGTCTTGGGGAGGAAAGGAGTGTATTCTTTGGGTTCTTCTTGTTCACTCTCCTGAGAATGATACTCGCTGACACGTTCGTCAGAAGTAGAAGAGCTAGAGTCTCGGGAAGTGCTATTCCGGGAGTGTGATTTCCGGTGAGTGCATCGACCTTTGTTGGGAGTTTCATCAGCAAAATTGTTGCCTATCATATGACTATTCAAGGTAGCAATTTGTCCACACATCTGGTCAATCATTTTTTGCATGTGTTGCATGTGAGCGGCTAAGGATTCCAGTGATAGTTCAGGGGATGGGGTGTGGGGGTTTTTTGAGCCACTAGGTTTGTCGGCCATGGATATCCTAGGGTTTTGTATTGTGGGTTTTTTTTTTGTGGTTTTGTGTTGTGGTTTTTTTTTATATGCAACGAATGAATGAGATGCAGACGAAATGCAGAATCGTGAGGCTCTGATACCAAATTGATGCAAACTATGCGTGCATTAACCTAAATGTCGAAACAAGCAATGGAACTATTGAAACAAAAATGACGAACGAGATCAATGGTGCATGGCAAACCAAAATCAGCAACAATGATTGGCAGGTTACTTGCGATTTAGCACCGATTACTATCCACAAGTTTAGGCAATCGAGTAGACAAAGGTTACAGGAATTAAATAGCGATGCTACAGCCAAGGAATCTTAATAAATCACCAAACCAAACAAGCAATATCACAGGCCACAATGCTATCTTTATATGGTAGAATAACGGTGGAAAATACGCTCATACCACAACCGGCAGGGGTCCGTAGATTGCGCTTCAGATCTGGTCTTCGAGGAGGGGCACGGGGCAGCTTCACGGCACTTGGCGTCGTTCCGTGAGATCCTGAGAAGCGGCGATGACCCAGGGGCGGCTGGAGGCGGCTGGGTGGTCTGGGCGAAGGCGGTTTGGCAGTGACGGGGTCAGGGGATAGTAGGCAGGGTCGGAGGTCGCAGGGGAATGGCGAGGGCGTTGGTTGTCCAAGGGGGGAATCGGGCTGGGAAGGAGGGGTCGCCGGCGGGAGTCGGAGAAGTGGGGAGGGTAGGCGCGGGGTTGGCGGCGCCGTGAGAGACCCGCGAAGGCGTGGACAGGAGGGTGGCGGTGTTGGCGAGCGGTGGAGGCGCCTTGTGGTGCGATTGGGGAGGTGGGAGACTGGAGGCGGTGGAGATAACGGCGAGGCGGCGGCGCTCGGTTGACAGGAGGGGAAGAAGCGGCTTTGGGGACGAAGGAGATGGCGCGGGGAAAGGGAAGTGGCGGTGTGGGGTTGGAGGAAACCAGAGGAAGAAGAGGGGAGGAGGGGGAGGCGGCGGGGTTAGGGTGCGGGAAGAGAGGGGTATCGGGAGAGGGGTGGGGCGTGACCGAGAGAGAGAGAGGGAGAGAGAGAGAGATTAGGGATGGGAAAAAATTACTCTTCATTCAACTTAATTTAAAACTAATACAAAGGGAGCCCTTTTATAGAGGCTACTCCCCCACAAAAGGAGCAATAAATCCCTAAAATTAGGGAAGAAGAAATCAAAGGAAAAATTATAAAAGAGGCCTTTTATAATGAGCCTTTTACATGGGAAATAAATAAAACAAAATAAATACTAATTGGACCAAATAAATGTCTACTAAAATTAAGTTGCTATCATGCTGCATCACTGAGTTTTTGCCACATGTGTATATTGCAGGTCTCGCTCTGTTCCCCTTGCTCACAAGTCTTCCCCCTCATCTAGCATGCCTCAGGTATGTCATAAGCTCACTGTTTCTACTGATGGCATTACTGAGTTGTCTGTGCAGCAAGATTCCCCACAGGATAAGCAGGTGCCCTCTCAAGAGGGAAACTTACTAGCTCAGGTCATGGCAGATGATCTTGACGTGCTAATTGCTCTGCAAAAGCAGAGATTTATATGTGCTACATATCCGCTTGCTGCACATGTTTACTTGAGCAGACTGACAGACGATTTCAGGAGGTTTACCTTAGCACTATCAGCCGTTGAGATACCACGGATATATCACGAGGCTATTCGGGACAGTCAGTGGCATCAAGTCATGGAGGAGATGACCGAGCTTCAATCGCGGGGCACTTGGAGTCTTGTTTCAATTCCAGTTGGCGCATCCGTGGTTGGATGAAAGTGGGTGTTTACTGTGAAGCACCATGCAGATGGCAGTGTAGATCGCTATAAGACGAGGCTTGTGTCACGAGGTTTACCCAGACATATGTGGGTGGACTAAAGATACTTTCTCTCTAGTTGCTAGACATTCTAATCTTTGTATTCTCCTATCTGTTGCAATGACACGAGATTAGTCCCATTTCCAGCTTGATATGAAGAATGTCTTCCTATATGATGATCTACATAAGGAGGTCTACATGCAGCGGCCACCTGGGTTCGCTGCTGAGGGAGAGTGTTATAAGGTTTGCATGTTACACAAGGCTATTTATGACCTTAAGTAGAGTTCAAGAGCATGGTGCCAAAAGCTCTCAGACTTGATTGAGCAACATGGGTTTGTGTGACCGAATGTTGATCACTCGTTTGTAACAGGACTTAGAGAGGTACATCCATCATTCTTGTTTATGTTGACGCTATTATTGCTACATGGGATGATAATTAGGGCATTCAGGTTATCGAGGATTTCCTAGGTCAACAGTTTGTGACCAAGGACTTTGGTAGTTTACGCTACTTAGACTGGAGTTTGCTAGGAACCAACGAGGTTTTGTGAGACCTAGAGGGAGTACATTACAGATCTCCTTTCTAAGACATGCATGACAGATTGCAGACTTGCAACTACTCCTATGGACCCGAGCATGAAGCTCTATGATGATGACACCGAGGAGGTCAACAAGAAGAGATACATGGAGCTAGTTGGCAAGCTCCTATATGCGACCATTACCAGTCCAGATATATCCTTTGTCGTGAGCAAAGTGAGTCAGTTTATGGAGCAACCCCAAACATGCACATATGGATGCAGTCCATATGATTATGAGGTATTTGAAGGCATCGCCTGACATGGGACTTCTTTTCAGCAGAGATACATACCTTAAAATTAGAGCATGTGTAGATGCAGATTATGCAGTGTGTCCCAAGGATAGGAAGTCTACTTCAAGCTCCGCAGTGTTCATAGGAAATTCCTCGGTGTCATGGAAGAGAAAGAAGCATACTGCGGTTGCTAGATCTAGTGCTGAGTCAGAATACATGGTCATGGCGCATACTAGCTCATAGATGATGTGGGTCAGATCTGTTCTTATTGACCCGACTATCGAGTTGCCTCTTCCCATGCACCTCCAATGCGACAACCAAGATGCTCTTTTCATTGCAAACAACCCTGTCTTTCATGAGAGGATCAAGCACATAGAGGTGGACTGTCATTACATCATGACATGATATAGAAGGGTCTTATCACCACTACACCCGTCAGCTATGGAAACTAGACATCAGATGTACTTATTAAGATCCTAGATTAGAGGACCTTACCAGTTACCAGAGATGTTGTTCCAAGCTGAGCCTAATTGATATCTATGCTCCAATTTGAGGGGGAGTGTTGAGATATTTGTTATCTTTTATATTGCTTATGTACTTTTTATTTTCTTTATCTTGTAATTTTCCCAACAAGTTTCTCTCCTATATACGAGACTCCTAAGGCTTCTGATTAATGCAATTCATTCTTTCATCTCCACAGTATAGAAGCAACGCTCATTTCATTGGAATTCTTTTAATGAAGAAGAGCTTTGAAACAACGATGTTCAGAACAACTCTTTTGGCATTTTCCTTGGTATTCAAAAACAATTTACGGTCTTCTGCTATGGATCTCTGCATGGAAAACAACAACGAGATAATGTCCTCAGTGTTTCCTTGTATGGGTAGCTTTCTGTTTCTGTTTGCATCATCTCTCATTAGTGTTACTCCCATTCTTAGTCTCAAGTCCAGGACAATCATAACTGAATTCTTTACCGCAGAAATTTAGCTTCCTTCAAAGTAGCATCCATTTGCAGCCTTTTTCCTTGAACTCACAGCAAACCGAAACTAGAAGTTTGTACTTTACACCTCACAACAAGTGGGGTGATAAAAATTAGATAGTTGAAAATTTAAATATTGGCCTCTTATGTATGCTAATCAACGGAAAGAAAATCTTATAAGAAAAGATCCAACAAAAGGATGGGTTTTTTTAATGAAAAAAAGGATGTGCCCCCAACATGGTGCCTATCCCAATGTATATTAACATTAACAAACTTAAGACCTTTGACGTGCTGAACAACATTCTCCGCGTAAAATATCCCTGTCGAAAAATAACTCCATTACGAGATAACCACATGGCTGATGTCCCCCTACAAACGAGAAAGGTTTTTTATGTTCCCTAAGCAGACTGAAACGAGCAGTATTGAGGGATGTCCTGATACTCCAACCCAAAGGAGGCTTCCTTATCTTGAAGAACTGAAGAAGTTTTGCATATGAAATTTACGGACAAAGCAAGCTCCAACTCCATGTGAGAACTGAGGAATGGAGCTTGCAAGGTTGGTTCTCCATTTTTCTTCATGTCTTGTTTTTAAGCCTGTAAGATCCCTTGATAAAATAGCCGTCGTGATTCTCGTGGGTGAATGCTTTTAGTCGTATTTTTAACCCCATCAAACCCCTTAATCAAGAAAGCAACTGGACCCACCCGGCATCAAGCCAGCAAAGTAATTGGTTAAATTTATCATCATTAACTGATATTTATGTTCCGATGCATAGGAGGAAGCAGTCCAAGACCTGTTTCTCTTGTTTGTCTTGTTATCATCTACATTTAACATCGGTGATATCTCTCGCAGGTGCATTTGCTGGATGTTCGCTGGAAGGAAGTATCATCGTCACACGTTCCTCTGAGAATGCACGCTTCTACGGTGCATCATCGATCACAGCATCGGATATTCTTCTTGGATCATTGCCAAGACCCCCTGCAGCTGCTGTTCTCTATCATGCTCTACATGTTCTATTGGAGAAGCTTGAACACTAGTCTCTCAGTCGTATAGTACGTGTTCCATACGCCCAAAGTGTAAGGATGTATTTAGTTCATTCTTTGGCTTCACAATGGATTCATCTTTGATTGTACAACCAAAATCCCCTTGTCGTCGTCAAGCAGATAATACCCAAGTTCTCTGAATGCGGAGAAATGCGCTGGGTTCCTGTAAATATATCTATGGACACCTGATTGAAAATATAACGCGGTTATTAGTTTTTAATGTGCATGTGTTTGGATTCTTTTTAATCATACAAGAAAATTTTCTTCTGATTTATAGTTTCGTCTCGAATGGATGATTAGCGCCTTACATTAAGAGGGTCGAGGTTTGTATTAAGCTACCTTTGAATGTAAATTATGGAGGGGTAGGTTGTTATTAACTCGCATAAAAAGACATTTTGGAGTGTTGATCACTTTAGTTTGGATTAGAACCGAAGGCTACTGGTTTATTTGTCAGTTGTATATTGATCAAAGGTTGGTCATATGTATTTATCAGGGAGCCTACTCGATTGATCGATCTACATGGTTGATCGATGAGTTGCGTACTTTTTTCTAATCATGTTTGAAATGAACATGTTGATTAAGATTCTCTTTTTCATAGATCAACACTATTTTTTGATCGATCAAAAAGCACTAGATGCAAAGCCATGTGTTTCGTTCGATCTTTCAATCTTGCATGCTGATCGATCGAGGTCTGTTTCACAAGTATCATGTGTTAATTTTGTCATATTGACTGTGCTCCTTAGCTTATCGGTTCATTGCGAATCCAGTATCGGCGATTTATGTTTTTTGATGCACAAAGGATCAATACATTGTGAAACACCATGTACAAAAGTGTACAAGGGGTGTTCTGGATGACTATTTCATTCATATACGCCTACGTAAAACTCCTAGTAAAAAAGAATCTATCAATTGTGTGGAAGTGGAACTCGGGATGTTTTGAAAGTTCGGGCTCGACGAGCTTGACTTGAACTCATCTCGATAAGAGCTTGCGAGCCAAGTTTGAAAAGCTATTGAGTCTGAGTTGGACAATTATTGAGTCGAGTTCGAGTTGAGGACTGCTCAACTTGGTAACTCGCCTTGATAACTCAATTTGATTTCCATATATATTAATGAATATGAAGAGGAAATGGTATTGCACCAACAAAGTACTTGGATGTGGATGATGTTACCAATTCCATGATTATGGCGGGAAACATGTTGGGTATATGGCTTCTTTCTTCACTTTTTGCTATTGTACTTGTTATGTCAGATATTTATTGTTCTTATCGAATGCACGTGAATAAATAAATTATATATATCGTCAAAAAACTAGCACTAATATTGTTAATGAAATTATTATTGAGTTCAATTACTTCAAAGAAAGTTGACATATAAGGGACATTAAATCAACCTACTATAAAAAGGCTCGTGAGCCAACTCGAACTCAATGAGTTCGGGTTTGAGTCAGCATTTTAGGGCTTGAATCTTGTCGAGTATGCGCTCGAGTTCGAGTTAGGTTATTGAGTTTGAGCTCGAGTTGGGGATGGCTTACGTCAAGGTTCAAAAATGCGGTCCATGCGGCCACATATGCATATGTGGTCACCCCTCCGAACTGCATATGACATATGCGGTCATATGTGGCCCAAACGATATGCAGACCACATAAATTGTATATACAACCGCATGTTAGGTCCATATGCGGTTTAACCGATTATGAGATTCGGATAAGGATCTGATTATTCAATCGAACCCCACTCCAGGCGAAAAACCTTTCAAGCCTTGCCATTTCCCTTATTTCGAAACCCTCGAAGCTTCAAAACCCTTGTTCCGTGACTCCTAGCCACCTCTTTGGTCTTCACCGCTTCTTCATTGCCTCTGTACTACATCACATTCGCAACAACTTTTCCTCCGTTGCAATGCCTTCACCTTCGTAGCGCATTTGACTTCGCAATGCCTCCGCCTTTGTCGTGAGTCCTCTGTCGCGGTGCCTCCTCTTTTGCAACATCTCCTCCTCTGAGACTCCTTCTCCTCTTGGCCCATCCTTTGCAGTGACTCCTCCGCCTCGCGGCTTGTTGGGTGCTTCTTCCGCTCGGTCACCTAGCCAGTGTCAATTATAAGCATTCCGGGTATCATTATGGTTTCATGCTTGTTTTGATAAAAAAACATTTTAGAATATGTTTCGAGATATATATATATATATAGCACATATAAAATGAATTGGATTTGTTTCGTTTAATTGAATTTAGTTAAATTAAATTGATTTCTTAAAACTAATTCCATTGATTTTTGAAAAGTTTAATTAAATTGAATTCATTGATTTTGTTTTGTTAGAAAAAATTAAAATTACTATGCAATTAGAATTACTGTGATGTGGTACATTTTTTTGTGACTTTAATTTGCCATACATCAATTTAGAATGAACTTGAAGTTATATTGATAACAACCATATTATGTTTCTATATTATGTTTCTAAATAGTGTGGTCCCTTTTTTATTTTTAAAAGTATGTGTGAAAATCTAAAGGAATATGAAGTTTTTCTAATATGAAATTATAATTAAATATATTTCATTGATATTTTTAATTAAAATAATGCAAAGTGCATAATTCGTACGTACTTCCGCATATACTTCTACATATCCTCTTACTCGCTTAGGACCGCCTGACCTAACGAATACCGCATACCGACTTTCTAAACCTTAGCTCACTTCGTTCATTTCGATGGACACCCCTCTCTAGAACCAACAATGAAAAGTTCTAGTCTCATTTCCTTTTGGCGTCATTCCTCGAGATCTCTTGCATTTGCAATTCCTTGACATTTTAAACTATGAGGTGAACATGCGAATACCATATGAGGGAGAAGTTAGGTCATATTTTGAAAATATGAGAAGCAACATTTGAAGGAGAGCTTCTTATCGATCTAAGGCTAGCACAATGATGATCTTAAGCTTCTCTACATAGAGGTGCCTTTAATATCGTCAAAAGGACGAACTTCGTCAAGCTCCGATGATGCTTCGACAAAATGAGATGGAGCGCTTGTGAGAGTGGAAAGTGGTAGCTAACATTTGAAACGAGAGACACAAATGTGCCTTGAAATCTTCTATTTATGGGCAAAAGGGCATTAAACTAGTATGGTTCTGAGCTTATATGGATCATGGCATGTTTACACTAGAACAAGTGCAACTTGAGTCAGAAAGCTTCCATTTCGACATTCTTGGACTCGTTGAAAAGGTACTGATGAGATGCATCCAACAATTTTATGTTTGTCATGTTTTTGAATAAATGAAAAATTTGGTGATAAAAAATTATAAGGTTATATGTGTTGTACATTGCATGCGAGTGGAGACTCAAGAAAACTGAGTTGGGATAAGGTCGATATATACAAGATTTAGTCTCCTTTCTTTGATCTTCATGGACATAAACGAAGCTCGAATGAATTAGTTGGTACTAGACATGTTTGAGCCAGAGAATAGAAGTGTACAGTCGCAGATGGTCGCGCTAAGTTAGTGTATTTGGGATGGCTCGCTTCGTGCTCTGCTCGCTGCGGATTGCAACTCACTTTCTAAACCACTGCACTATCGTAGTGGTTGGCATTCCTACATTTATGCATGACGACTATAACAACTGAAGAAGGTAGATACCCGAAGAGATTGGTAGAGTTTACGAAAGTCAGAAGCCCCTATTTAGAATATTCACTAGATTGGTATCCAAAAATTATATCCAAAAAGATGGAGTAAATTTTTAAGAAATCTACTATCTAGTAGTTAAATTTACAGATATAAGGACGATCATGGCAATCGTCATATATTTGTATTCAAAATAGAGGATGGGGAGGCTGCTCTGTTGCCAAGTTGGCTGTTACACAACATTTTCCACATTTTTTTTGTTATTTTGGAAAATTCCATTATATATTTTCATCATTATATCACTCCAATATGTCATTCCAACTTTGTCAGAAACAAAGACTCCTATATCCTCCATCCAAAACAGGTCGACTACTACAAATCAAGACCGTTAAAATTACATGTTCTAGATGAAAGGTATCTGAATTTCTGTTTCTGACAAAATTAGAATGACATATTATATGAATATAGTGATGAAAATATATAGTGGAATTTCTCAAAAAAAATGAGGGAAAATACTCTGAACAACTTCCTTCTGTTCAAAATATATATCAAATCAAGATATCTTTTCTTTTTCTTTCACGAAGAACTAAGAGAACATTATATGTGACAACCTAATGGCTTTTAGGGGAGTGAAGTAGTTGTACCAATTTTAAAAAGTTGTTGATCTAATGATTTATAAATAAAGGACTTGAATTTTGTGGCGTGTGTCTTAATAGCAGACACATCAAATAATTTCTTAGTAGGCGTTCATCCTATTAAGAAATAAACGTAATAGTTAGAAGACATGGTGAATCCCAAGAGTTCGCCATCATACCATAAACTATGTTCGTCATGTAATCTTGAGTTATTTTGCATGCATATCTCTATTGTCGAAATTCTTTTACAGTGTTAAAGACATATTTATAGTTAGAAATGTAGTGTTTGTAAAATAATTCCCGAAACTTTCTTATTTTTAACTCCATCCTCCCCGACCTCCTTTATCACCAACATCTCAATTCTCATATATCATTTTACTGCATGGCATTCATCCTCTGCTTATGTCTCATCCTAGGGATGCTTGGGGCCTCGATCGTGACCTCATCTTCATAGGGCAAGATCGACAGTCTAGTGCAATCCTGATTCGCTTCAGCCTAGGCATGCCATTTTCTTGTCCCCCGCGACGATCACGACCCGAGAAAGGGGGTCGGTGCGAAGTCCAAATGGATTGTTGTTCACAAGGTCTCCTTGCTAGTACCTCTGACGTCTAGTATTATGACTCCCCATGACGTGAGGTATCTGAGACCCCCTAAACTGCTCTTCATCTTCTAGCAGTCATCGCATTATATCTATATACCTGGGTTGTTGGATCTACTCCTTAACCTTAAAATTCAATCAATTAAGCACACTTTCAGAGCTTTCTATAGTTGGCTGAATCAACACACCTGGTTCGTCAAAACTCAAGCCGGATTCTATATAATATTTACGTCATTTCCTACGTCGATGAAATATAGACTAAATAATTTGAGGCCGACATTTCCATCAGTGGCTCTGGTCCAAGGGTTATGTCATTCAACTTCCCTGAGCCATGAGTGAGTTCTGCTAGGAAAGTAGCCCGCCAAAGCCAGTCAATTGAGCCGTCTTCTAAAAAGGGATAGGAGTTGTACATAATGTCACTTCATTTTTCTAGTTAGGAAGAGAAGAGTAAAAGAAAAAAGGTATCATGATAAACTGTTCCAGAGCAGAACCAGAACTTCCCGACCTCTGTCACCTTTCGCTTTCTTTGTTAGCTCGCCTTTTTCTCTCTTCACACGGTTCATGCTTTTCCAAAAAAAAATCTCTAAGAAAGGCTAACATGACCGCTTAGCTAACGCTATGATTTCATAGGGCCACTTCTACAAGGAAATACTATTTTATGGGATAAGTGATGCTGTAGATTGTCTTTTTTTCATGTTTGAGTGGAAGGACATATCAATTACAAGATAAGCTTTGGAAATCTTTCCCTCTTTTTTCGGACATCGACAACATCTCTTCCACCCTCCATATTCTCACCCTCATCCCTATGGATCACTTGGATCCATTCTCCTCATCCTTCATCCTTCTTATGTAACCTTATCCCTCTCCCTCCAGATCTCAAATCCCTCCTCCACCATTGGTTCCTCGGCTCCCCCATATTCATCGACAACTACTTCATCACGACCATCAAAGGAAGAAGCAATCGATGCATGACATAACAAGAAGAAAGGCATTTGTTATCAATGTGCATGTCTGTTGGTCATGTGCAACCGTTGTTAGCTTGGCAGTCGTGACCAGCTTGGGATGTGCGGTGTCACCATAATGAGGAGCTGTTATAACTTTCTTTGAAGAGAGGGGAAATCGAGACTAATTTTGAGAATTTATTTCTTTCTCCTCACTACTTTTATATATTTGAGAGAGAAAAGAAAGAATCCATTTTTCACAACTCGGTTGGAGGGTACGAGAAAATATCAAGAATGACTGCTGAAGTCTGGAGGCTGATTGGAGACAACCATTTGACCAATTTGCCATCAGCCCTTTGATTTTGATGAAGGTGGGAAATCTCTATTTCTCGTCCACAAATCACCCCTCCCACTTTTCACTAGGTTTACCATCCCAAGTTTTAATAAGAAAATAAGACAAATCAAGCTATAACACCAAACTATATGCACTTCCCTTTGACAACCTCTCGGAGCAGAAAGGACATCTATGATGATGCATATATCTTCTCACAAACAACACATTCTCGATGTGATACCTTACATCCTTAAAGACCATCGCATTCCTTTCACCCCCCTATGTACACATGATCACCATCCCTTGCCACATTCTATCTCTCATCCAAAAAGTGTCAGACCCACTCGCATCCATGGAAGAGGATCCTCTGCTGTAATAGGTATTACAAGTGATGTAAGTGTCCAAAACAAAACTTGCGATTTCAATTTCCAAAATCCAACCTTGTGGATTATATATCCAACTAATGTTCTACATATATTCAAAATTTCACTTAAATATGAGGTCATTTGCTATTTTATCTTGATGATCAAAGGTTTGGTTGTTTTTTAAATGGGATTTAAGTTGCTTAAATGTTGATCGATCTTTGAACATCAAGATAAAATAACAAATAAATTTGAACTTGAGCGAAATTTTGAGAATATGTGGAACATTAGTCAGATATGTAATCCATAAAGTTGGATTTTGGAAATCAAATATGCAAAATTTGTTTTCGGAATTTACAACGCCTCTACTGCAATACCCATTACAACATAGATCCTCTTCTCGCATCCATTCACATGATCTATAACTTCTCCGACACCACAATTGCACATGGAGTCATGAAGGGATTATCCATGTCTTCCTCCATGTTGCCACACATAGGGCATGCATTGTCAAAGCTCACCCCACCCACTTGCTTTTGAATAGCATGGTATTTCCTGCTCACCAACAAAGCTTGTAGCTTCACCTTCATCGGTGCATTGACTTCCACAGTTATCTATAATCAGACACAAAATATGTCGCTTGTTTTGGATCGTCTAGGTACGTCGTCGCAAACCTTTTCCTTGGAGAGAACGATATGGGACGAGAGTTGAGGGCAAGAGAGATGAAGATGAGATTTGGGGTAGAAGAGGGAGGGGGCTCCCTGGTGGAGAGTGTGGATTGGATGTAGTGATTCACTCTCCTCCCTTAGGAAGTATTTATAGGGCATCAACATGCTTGCGTCATATGCCCCCTCCCCCATGCCCAGTTGTTATAGTCTCCCATGAGACTTGAGCCTCCGCGACGGCCGTGCAACCGCCAACCTCCGCAAGGCCGGTAATTCTTGACTACTTGGTCAATGAAAGAAATGTTCTACACTCTCACTTGACCAAAGTGATCAAGACAAATTCCACTCCCCCTATTTAGGTTGTGTATGAAGATGTCTATATTGAGGTTCATTATTCATGAAGATCTCTTCCTTATCTCATGTATTCATGAGTTCTATTAAATCAACATGTTTAATGTAAGTGCTAGCTATTGTTCCCTTGGTTTAGGAATCAACCAACATATCACTTGTAGGTATATAGATTACCGTTATTTCTTGTTTCACCACTATATCTTGTATATAGTGATATTGGATTTCAATGTGATTTCCTTTAGAACTATTAGCCCCACTGTTAATCAAGCTTATTGCAGCTTGATTATCACAATACATTTCAATTTTTCCTTTGACCAATTTTAGATTTAAGTCTTTTAGAAAATGTTTAATCCAAACCCCATGAGTAGTGGCCATACTACATGCAATGTTTTTCGCCTCCTGTGTATATCTAGATACACATCCTTATTTCTTGCTACCCCAAGAAACGACTGCTCCACCAAACATGAAATATGCAGCGGAGTATCCTACTAATTCAAATGAGTCATCTAGATACACCGGTTTTAGATGCACATTCCCTTTCAGATATAGAAGAATCCTCTTTACAGCTTCCCAATGTGTTGGTTCAGGATTAATTTGATATCTATGATTAAGCTAACTAGATAGGCCAAGTCTGATCGAGTACACATCATTGCATACATCATACTACCCGCCGCTTGTGCATATGGAACTTCTAAAGATTTCCACCCCTTTCCAGGACATTGAATCTTACTAGGTCTCTTTCCAAGGACAATCGGTGTAGGAGCTGGAGTGCTATTATGCATTCCAAATCTCCTTAATATAGTATGCAAATATCTTTCCTGACTAAAGCTCAATGTCCTTGAGTCGCTATCTCTTGTTATTTGAATTCCAAAAACATAAGGTGCTTCGCATGTGTCCTTCATATCAAATTAATTGCTCAATTTCTCTTTAATTTTATTGAGCATCCTTATGTCATTACCTGCGAGTAGGATGTCATCTACATATAATGACATTATAGCAAATGTGCTCCCACTCTTTATAACATATACACAGTTATCTAACTTATTTATAACAAATCCAAGTTAGATAGTTTTCTCATGAAACTTGAGATACCATTGCCATGAAGACTGTTTCAAGCCATATAATGACTTTTCTAACTTATAAATCCTTTTCTCATGACCTCCAATCTGAAAACCATTAGGTTATCGTATATAAATATCCTTTCTTAGCTCTCTATTAAGGAAGGTTGTCTTCACATCTATATGGAGTAATTCCAAATCCATATATGCGACTATAGCTAAGACCATCCGAATCATTGCAGACTTAGCAACCGGAGAGTAGGTTTCCTGGAAGTCTATTCCAACTTGCTGATTATTAACCCTTGGCAACTAATCTGGATTTGTATTTGTCAACAGTACCATCGACTTGGTACTTCTTCTTGAATACTAACTTACATCCTATGGATTGCCTACCTTCTGAAAAATCACATAGCTCCCAAACATCATTTTGCTCGATTGAGTTCAACTCATCCCTCATGATGATCGTCTATGATTCCGACTCAGACGAAGCCATAGCTTCATCAAAGGACATGGGATCTGTACAATCTACGACTTCCTCATCCACGGTGTAACACGATGCCTCGCATCCATAGAAATGGTAATTTTCCATCACATGGATCGTGTTCTGGGTCTCTTGTTGCTGATTATACTCGTGGGTTGTGTGGGTCCACTCACTTCCTCTAAAGGACTACCATGTTCCATACGTTCATTCTCTATATTTGGATGATCGATATCATCCCCAAGTTCTTATCTATTATTCAATTCATCTTCAATGTCCTGTAGGACAATCAACAGATCTGATTCCTCTACTTCATGCTCCTTTTCTTGATGATTTTCAAGAAAAGTTGCATCACGACTTTGAATTAGACATTTGGATTCATGGAAGAACCTATATCCTTTAGAATTCTCACTATAGCCAATAAACTTCCACTTTAATATCCTGAAGTCTAGCTTGTCTCTAAGCTGACTCAGTAGCGGAACATGTGCAACACATCCCCATTTTCGGAGATGGCCTAACTCGGGCTTTCATCCATTCCATATTTGATATGGAATTGATTTTATAGACTTCGTTGGAATCTTGTTCTGTATGTAGTTCCCAGTCAACACTGCATCTCTCCAGAATTTCTTGGAGAGTCCTGAGTGTGAAAGCATACACCTACTGCATTCATCAACGTTTGATTCTTTCTTTCTGCTACACCATTCTGTTGTGGTGTATAGGGCATTATAGTCTACCTACAAATACCTTTATGAATGCAGTAATCCTCAAACTCGTTTGAGGTATATTTCCCGCCTCTATCTATCCTAAGGGTCTGGGTTGCTTTTCCCAATCTTGTCTCGACTTCCATCTTATATCTCTTAAATGTTTCAAGTGCTTCGACTTTCTTCCTAAGAGATAGACATAGGAGAACTTTGAGTAATCATCAATGAATGTTATAAAGTATTCCTTATTTCTATGTGTGCTAATGTTCAGTTGTCCACATATGTCCGAATGGATTGAATCTAGTAACATTGTTGACCGAATTCCGGTTGAGAAGGGTCTTCTCATCATTTTACCGGTCAGACAATGTTTGTAGGCCAATATCCCTGCACCTGTGATCTTTGGCAACGGGTTTTCCTTCATGATTGATCCATCTTAGAATTTCCAGAATGATCCAGTCTAATGTGCCACAAGTCATAGTCAGACAAATAACATGAGGAATACTCAAAAGAGACATCCATTGATTCACTAGGGCTTTTTACGGAAGACAGAACAAGTCATGCTCGGGCACAAACTTTCCCATTGCTTAGACCTTCTTATTCTTGCCTATAGATACATGCTTATTATGAAACCGAACTTCGAAATCCTTCTTGAGCAACACTGGGATAGAGACCAGGTTCCGACATATTCTTGGAGTATATTGTACATCTTTCAGTACCATAACGCTATTCCCCAAGTCAAGCCTGTATGTCCCAACACCATCCACATTCAGGTAGGTGTTATTCCCCATGAAGATCCTCTGTTCTCTTTTGCTCAGTTCCTTGAAATCCACCAGACCCTCCTTTGTTTTCGCAATGTGTCTGGTTGCTCCAGGTCGATCCACCATCCGTTACTATTCGTGATGATGGAGTTGCATTCCTAAATAGCTGCAAATTCAATCTTTTTTTTGAACTTTCGTTCTGGGGGAATGACCATATTTGCCACAACTGTATCAAGAGTTGCATGGGTATTTCTCACTTTTTCCCTTGAAATTCGCCTTGGAGGGACCCAACCTTTTCTTCGTGTGCACGACATTTTCTTCTTCTTCCTCCTCAACCTCAAAGATCTCAGTTTTCGATCTTTGTTTCGTGAGGTCCTGCTCAATTTTCAGCTGAGGTGGTAATTTTGCCACAGTGTTAATGATCCCATTCATTCTTAGAGATGTGGCGGCCATATTGAACGATGGAGGGGGCTTACAAGTATTGTTGCAATCTGTATACTCTCCGAAATAATACACTCTGCAACCTCTAGATCCTTCGCCATCACAATCATCTTGTTCACATGATCTACAATGCTCTCTGATTCTTTCATCCTACACAAGTTATACTTGCGTAGAAGGAGTTGGACACTACTTCCGACTTGATGTGATATTTGTTCTTGACTACGTTCCAGAGCTCGTAAGATGATTTACAGGTCTCAAAGACCTAGATCAAGTTCAGCTCCACATGCGTGAGAATGAAACTCCTAGCCCTATTATCGGTCTTCTCCCACTGTTCACGGGTTCATATTTCTTCTACTGTCGGGTTTTCTGATAGTGTATGATTGGGTTTACCAATGATGGCATAGATGTTATCATGCAATAATCCATAATAGATCTTCCTACTCCATAACTCATAATTGGTATACTTTGGCATGTTACATGATAGCATACACTCTATGATACATAAATCAGGCTCTTATACCGATTCAGATCGTCGAGGTACGTTGTTGCAAACCTTTTCCTTGGAGAGAATGATAGAGAACGAGAGTTTGAGGGATAGAGAGAGACGAAAATGACATTTGGGGTGGAAGAGGGAGGGGGCTCCTGGTTGGCGAGTGTGGATTCATTGCAGTGATCCATTCTCCTCCCGAAGGAGGTATTTATAAGGTGTGAACATGCTCGCATCGTCCGCCCCCTCCCCCACATCCGATGGTTATAGCCTCCCATGAGACTCGGGCCTCCACGACGGCTGTGCAACTGCCAGCCTTCGCAACGGCCAGTGACTCTTGACTACTCAGTCAAAGAAAGAACTGTTCTACATCATGCACCAATTACTGCACCCTCTTCCTCATTGCCTTGTATGCGATGGATATTTTGAAGTCCTCTACTAACCACTCTGACAAGCATCACTCCTTAACTTGCGGATCCACCTCCACTAGTAGTAGGATTAAGGGCAAGAGATCAGCAACCATCTCACACGAAAGCGATGTGAAAAACCTAAGCCACAAGAACCCATCCTAGCATCCAATCACCACAACCCATTTGTATTATGCAAATCATAAACAACATGGGACAAATCTCATTCAGTGCTCCCATTCCATAACCATTTGTCCAACCAAAACTTGAAGATGTCACCACTTTACATATGTCTCTCTAGGACCTTCCTACAAAAGCAAGTAGGTGCATCAAACCCTTCCATAACACCAAAGATCTCCTTAATGAAATGGCCATCTCTGCCAACTCAAGGCACTACCAGAATAAGCTTTCACAACATACCCACATACTTGGTCAATAAATCCTCATCTAATTATCTCAAACTTCTTTTATAAGCCTATACACTCCCTTCCATGTGCATGACATGGTTGTGTTTCTCCTTGTATTCTTTGATGAGGTGGTCTATAGATGGCAATTAATACTAATATTTTTTAAATAATAAAAATAAAACTTTGAATTAAAACAAGAATTATCACCTTGAATAACTCAATAGTTACATGCTTCAATCCAATTCTCCTAAAAAATACTGAGATTGATGAAGACGGCATGCCTCCTCGAGAGAGGTGGTCCAATTGAAGATCTCATATTTTTTAAAAATATTGAGATTAAAATAAAATGTAAATAAATTATATAAATTGTTAAAGGTATAATAATTTCTCGTTTGTTGATATATCTCCAATCTCCATGAATCTTTGTAGCATGAATAAGGGAATTATTACCCCAATCAAAACTTTCCTATTGATAAAAAATAGAATGGAAAAATTATATGTTTTAACTTTTGATAAAAGAAGAGAATTTTTTTAACTAGCCTCAATATCCCGATAGATAAGATGTTTCCCTTCTTTTTACGTACTTATTCAATATCTGAGATGGATAGGAACATGCATATGTACGGACGTCCCAATTCACGTGGTGAATTGTAGACAATCGTCTACGGATGCAAACAGACACATACATACATACATATGTATATGCATTATCGTATTCTTATCTATTTTTGAATACGAATATTGATGTGGATACAGATGTTGACAGATATTAAAATTATCTCACCATATCCTTAGAAAATGGATTTGAATGTAAAACAGATACTGATCGTGTACGAGAAATGTTAGAAATACTTTATAGAACCGATTTAAATATATACGAATGGATGAAAAAAATATGATATAAATTTACTGAATGTGTTTGTATCATAAAAAGTATACAAATTTGATAAAAGAATGTATATATTTATGTTATATATGATTAAAAATAAATCTATGACTATATTTATATACGAAAATGGATATACAGATACATATACATATCCATATCCATTTTAAAATAGATTCGGATACAGATGTTAAAATCTGTACAAAATGGATACGATGACGAATCGGATACGGATATATCTTTAGCGTTTGCATCTCTAATCTTTGCACGTCTTTCTTAAAACAATAACTATTGGTTATCTAATATGGTAATGGACAAATGCAATGGTCACATCGTAAATATGTCAAAACCTAACACCAAAGGTGAATTTTTACTTTTCTTCAAGACATGACCAATGTAAGAATTTCAATTCAATTTTATTCCCAAAGGAATACAAAAATTCTTCATATAATTTGTTGACCTTTGAAATTTATTTTAAGATATAGAGATGTGCAATTCACGATCGATTACATGTATTGCTTCTAAAGACATCTTTAGAATTGTCTTACCTTATGTTTAAAATATCAATAGAGGTGAATCATCGTATCTGTTTAGGTCGATAAAATTCCTTTCTAATCTTTTTAAGTTATCAACTTCTTATTCCATGTATAATAAATCGAAGGAGATGCATTTTTCTACAAGATAACCTTTTATGTTTGAATGTCAGGTTTCATACGATTGAGAATGTATAATTTCAACTTTTCAGAAACCTTTCAATAGGATGCATCCTTCTGTACTGAATCGGTCCACCTCTTTTGATTTAATTTGTAAGATGTACAAATCGAATAAATCATAGTACCAAAGAAAGTCCATGGAAGAGTGCACTCTAACAAACACATGGTAACACATGTTTTATCATCCAAATGATATAGGAGTCTTAGATCCAAAGTTGTAGAAAAAAGACTTTCGAAAAATAGGCCAACATTAGCAAGATGTTATGATATGGACAATGGTAATAATCCTCAAATTGCTAGTGAAAAGAATACTTGCATAAAAATATGACAGTCATGACTTTTGATTCTAGTAATCTTCATTCATTATCACTACAAGGAAAACAAGTTGTGGCTACATAACTATGGCCACAGATATCACTACAAGGAAAACAAGTTGTGGCTACAGAATTATGGCTATGGATATGAGGTTTGTGGCCACGGAATTGAGCTCTGGCCACGACACGTCATGGCTAGTAGCCGTAGCTACAAGTCTCGTCGCGAGAGTTCTCTAGCCATGAATATGCCGTGGCCACTACAAGTAGCCACAGAACTTATTGTGATCACAACTCTTATATGAAGACTTTGATCATGGATTGTGGCTACGAGAAACTAGTGGTTACGGAATTATCGTGGCCATAAGTTTCCGTAGCCACATTCCTTAGCCACAACTCATTTTTCTTTTAGTGTATGGGGTTTGTGGCCACAGAAATGGGCTCTGGCCACGACACGTCGTGGCCAGTAGCCGTAGCTACAAGTCTCGTCGTGAGAGTTCTCTAGCCACGAATATGCCGTGGCCACTACAAGTGGCCACATAACTTAACGTGGTCACAACTCTTATATGAAGACTTTGGCCACGGATTATGGCTACGATAAACTAGTGGCCACGGAATTTTCGTGGTCACAAGTTTCCGTAGCCACATTCCGTGACCACAACTCATTTTTCTTGTAGTGTATCATCGATGCATCGCATGATATTTAAAGAGAACCCGTCTGTTGTTAAGAGATTCTTTAAATATGGTAACAACTATTTACATTAACATGTAGTTAACTGACGATATGATTCCGCATTTTATGTTGGTACGGGGTGCAAGTGATCGCAAATGCGTAATTGTTTTACATCATTTCTACTACAGAATGCATCCTTCTGAGCATCTGTTGCGCGAAAAATCCACAGTGTATAAGAAAGTTGCCATATGTTAATAATGGTGTGTTCTAATAAGGTGTGTCGATCTCAAAGAAACTCGTTCAAGCATCTTCTACACTAATAATGAATCCGACTAAAATCTAATATTGTCAATACTTCTTTCTCTCATCACGAAACACCCATTCAAATCATTTTAAAACACAAGATTTGCAAGCATCATACTCACTATAATACATGAATCCAAGATCTATACATCTTCTTCTTCTTCTTCTTAGTAGTTTTAAAAATGTGTTAAAATAATAAGAAATGAACAAATAAAAACTATCCAAAAGATGAGAGGTCGACATAAACAGAAGATGGGATCTGTTGACGTATAAAAATTTTTTAGACAAATTTTGGTAGCATAACCACACATCTTGTACACCTCAAGTCGATCTTGTAAGGGTGCATTAATATATCAAAATAGACATAAAAGAGCCTTTAAAATATCAATTTATTATATCGGAAAAGAGAGTAATTAACTTGTCGAATTTTATCCAAAAATAAGTTTTGTACATAAAGAAATACATCTTTTCGTTTATGCTAAATCATTACGGACTCTCAAAATCGAGACCTCCAAACTGAGGAAAGTTAATGCTTATTAGATAATATATCGACATCTTATGTCGTGCATACATGTGTGCTACATATGCAATATACAACATGTGTGCTACATATGCAATATACAACAATAAGACGTTTGTATATTACGAGAATAAGTATTTATCGACCATTTACATATTTTAATTTATTTATTGGTATAAAAATAAGGACTTATGGGTACCAATCATGTAAACTACATTGTGCATACCTAGATTTTGAAAATATTTTAACAACAAATTACATTTTAAGCAAAAAATAATAGAAAAATATCAAACGATGAATCCACATCTTCGGGAGTACGCACAATGTTATGTACAAAAATAAAAAAGGATCACTCACATGCATATCAAGTGTTATTCGTGTGTGGGTCGATTTCGATAATTCTACACTAATTAGAACCACCTTACCTACCTATAAATTAACATGATTTGAAAATATTAAATAAAATTTTTATATGATATAATATCACAGAATTGATTTATACTCCATTATCAAAATTATATAATTAAAGAAAAAGTTGCTTGGTTTTCATGAAGGGTCCAAATCTCCTTAATTTATAGTGTTTGTTCCTTAAACCTCAAAAACCTAAATTGCCACATTATTTTAAGTCCATGGACTAGTACTCAATAACTTAAAATACCCTAAGGGCCTGTTTGGTTGCAGGGTTGAGCAGGGTTGGCCCAACCCTGGTTACTATTCACAATGGTACTTTCTCCTCACAGATTACTATTCACCCATCCCAACCCAGCCCAATCCAACCCAGTCCAACCCAGCAACCAAACAGGCCCTTAAGGTTATTATCATTGCTCCCCATCCATTATTGGTAGTTGTGAGTGGGTATGGTGGTTTGTGAGTGGAGATTGAGAGTAGTAGAGGCTCAAAATCTCCTTGTTTTTGTTGATGTTGTTAATTAAATCATAAAAAGCTACAATATGGCTCCTAAAAAGGCATCCTAAATTGCAATACCATTTGAAGGTTAAGAACAATTATTTATGTAATTTAATAATATTCAAAGTTAACATAATTTCCTCCCGGTGGAGATGGTAGTTTATGAGGTTACATGAATACCATGGCTATAATTATCACCATTGCAATAATAGAAAATATGAATACACGAGCAACAACCAACTAGCACACATGGCTAAAAACCCCCCACAATTACACTTAAGACATACTTAAAAACTAATTACAATGGCCATCGACAAGGGAAACTTATTTTACAACTTTATGAGCCCGTTTGGTTACTGGGTTGGGGTGGGATGGGATATCCTCCTTTGAATAGTAGCTGTTTGGAGGGTTGAGAGGGTTGAATGATAATTGTGATGTGATGTGACATTCACTATATGTTATATTAACTTTTTAATGATTATAGTATATTTTTTATGTTAATAAGTTTATTCGAACATGTTTAAAAAATATTATACCAAAGAAATTGTAGCGTCAATACAAGCAATCCCAGCCCAGAAGTGCAGGGTTGGAGCTAGGGGTATGCTAGGATACCCAGGTGTACCCTGACAACCAAACGGGCCTAAGTTTTACAATAGTTGAAGCATGGACGAAGTTGAAGCTATGGTGGATTTTCTTGCTAGTATGCCCTAAGTAGGCATGTGCTTCATCCTCACATAATCCAACAACCCAATCACTAACACACCACCATCCCAACCAACACTACACCAAACAAACCCCACTCACACACCACAAGCACCTTTACATCTCCCCCACACATACTAACATTCACCCTGCTCACAGCTACACATACAGACCAAACAACCCTACTGCTCATAACCAACAACATCATGCACAACCCTACACAGTACAATACTCTCATTGTTCACAACCAGGGTTGATTATCGGGCCGGATGGGCCGGACTAGGCATCAGCTAGAGTCTGAGCCCATTTATTTTTCGGACTTCAAGCTGAGCTGCAGTCCAAAAAAATGTGGATAAGGCAACTCGAACCCGGTTCGAAGTTAAACGGGCCGGATCGGCCCAGTTACTTTTTTCCTTTAAAAGTTTTTGATTTTTTTTGAAAGTGCTTTATTCAACGGCTGATATGAAAATGTGTTTTAAACAACTTTTTTATTTTTTTAAAAACTTGTGATAAATCTAAGAATTTTGACATCCCTATGATATTTTGATAAAAAAACTTTAAAATGTTTGACTTTTTCTCTTCAAAAACTTTTGATTTTTTCATATACATTTTATTTTTTTCAAAAACTTTGAAATGTTGGTGCATGGTAGTATCGTTGGAGAGTGCAGATAGGGTTTCAGGGGGATTGGGGTGGGGTGGCCCGTGAGGGATTGGGTTAAAGTTATTATATATATATATATATATATATATATATATATATATATATATATATATATATTATATAGGTTTGGGATCGAGCTTTCAGGTCGGGTCTTCGGGCCAGGCTTCGGATCAAGCTCTACTCAGCTCGAACCCGGTCTGTTTTTGAAGCAGGTTCTTTTTCTTGGTCCGAGCCCGGTCCAAATTTTAAAAGTTCGAGTTGGACTTGCTTGTAAGATAAGATTAAAATCTAATAATTGTATCTCAATATTCTAATAACACTTACAATTGGTTCCCCTTGCACACATACCACCACCCTTTACTCACAACCCCGCACTTGGACCAATACCCCCACCATTGATATGTTGCCCCCAACAATCAACGCCATACCTCACATCAACTCTCACACAACACCATCACTACGGACAGTGCCCACACGTAGACCAACACCTCCATTGCTCACAACCTCTACCCACAAAGCTGGAGGAGCAGAGGCGATATTGGAGAGAAAATGGATCATTGAGTCAAAAGTGGTAAAGATGATGCATAGTGCCTTATGAATAGAAATATTCCTCTCTTTTTTTATTAGTAAGCATTCGATATTGCAATCAAAAGCGAAAAACCAGTTGTTACAGTTTTGCCAGCAGACACGCAGGCAACAAACACAAATCAGAAATTGGGATGCAGAGCCCCAACAGGCCATCATGGACAGAGATACAGATACTCAAAAGGAGTTTCCAGGTTTAAACAAAATTAGCCAGATAGAATTCAGTTGAGAGTGGCAAGTACTATGCTAGAAACCCGGATCGTTTTCACAGTATTGGAGGTCCGCCCAGATGCCCATCTTGAATTACGCTCATCCCAAATAGCCCAAGTGATCGCAGCCAGTACGGCGCCGGTGTTCAATTTCAACTTGCAGTAGGATATCTTTAAGCAGCTATCAAGCATCGAGATAGGACCAGCAGTCCCAGTAGAGATAGAAATCGGGATTTAAAAAACCAGACCGGACCGGCCGGTCGGACCGATTGGACCGGGAATCGGTTCCGACCCGGTCGGTTTGGCCGGTTTTGTGTAATTAATTTCAAAAAATAAAAAATAAAAATCAGGTAGGATCGGTGGTCGAACCGGTTCGACGGATGGTCGGACCGGGTTGACCCAGATTGACCCAATTTTAATGGTTTGGTAAATTTTCAAAAAACAAAGGTTGAATAATGAAATAATGAGATTTTTATCACTTGTGCCCTTCTTAACTTCTATGATATAAGTTATGTCCCTCTCTTTTTTGGAATATGTGTTCTGCCAATACATTTTTAGAGTAATTTCTAGAAGCAACTATAAATAAATGATTACAATATTATATTTATATATAATTCTAGAAAATGTGACTAACTATTTTAGAGTTTTACGCGAAATAGACGATCATATTATTCTATTGAAAGATTGGACATTTTAGACGATTATTTCATTGATATATAAATACATACTCATATATATATATATATATATGCATGTATGTACGTATGTATGTATGTATGTATGTATGTATGTATGTATATGTATTCAGTTTTATTGGTTCAAAAAATCGGTTCGATCGGTCTGACCATTAAATTAAGTCCGGTCCGATTATCTACGAGTCGATAGGAATGATGACGCCATGTTGACATCATCATCGGTCCGACCGGTTTGCACCGATAGTCCGACCCAGTTGGATCAAACCGAAGACAAACCGGTTCAATATCCGATCCGGTTTTTAAAACCTTTGTATAGTATCTTAAGCGGTTTGCGTACAGCCAGGGGGATTTACTACAAACCGTCGCGTTTTCTATCATCGGCAGCTTGATAAACCATGTCAGTTTGTCCATGTACACTTAGCAGCGGCGATTTTGACGACAACCTCGGTGGTTTGGCAACCGTCGCAATATACCTTCGTTATTTTTGGCAGTTTGAGTGGATCGTCGTCAGAGGTTTAAAAACTGTCAATATTTTTCTAAATGGCTTTACTGCCGAGGATTGTCAGCTCACTGGCCAAGAAAGGACTTTTTTTAAATAAATACTAACTTAATCGTAATTGAATATATGAGTATGGAAATAAAAAATTTAATAATTTAGGTATAAATCAGCACATCGATTTGGAGAGAATGTCCAAAACGACACCTCAAGTATCGATTTGGGTGTGGACTTTTGCACTCCCCTCCCACCATTTTGCATACATGCCCTATCTCAAAAATTATTGATATAAATAATCCTCCCATTTATAGTATTAAAAGTAACTATATTTAAATGTACTCTTTCACTTCATGCATTCATTTTTATAACCTAATAGAAGTTAGTTAATTCTTAATTTTATAATTACGATATCGGAAATTAACTTTTTGACATTAGATAACATATCTATTTAGATTTATTATTATATATATATATCTATTTTGACGTATATGGAGAAAATAAGGTTCATTTTTTGCCAATGTAGACAAGAATATGATAGTTTTTTTATTTTTTATATATGGATTTTTATATATGGATATATATGCAATTATATAACTTTTTTGTATATAATTATGGATATCTTTGAGACATATACCTGAATATTTTTAAGAGTTATGCATTGTCTATATCAAAAAATGTGACAAAAATAAAAATGATATTAGTATTTGTCTATGCAGACATATAACTAATACTTATTTCCGTGTTTATATCAAAAAAAGAAAAATGGTATATTGATTTATATTGGTTTCTGTAAATATGAAATGTATCAGATGGATACAATTTATCTACTTTGTTACAAAATAAAAGTGATATATGTATTTGTTTTAATATATGTAAAAATAATTTGAACTTCTTTTATTTTATATAGCCACATTCGTTAGAAAATTAAATATTTCTATCTGTCAAACTAAAAATACATATCAATATCCACTTAAAATTGTATACGATACTATGTGTAAAAAATATCCAATCTTATTATTTTGATAACAAGCATAACGAACTTGCACAAAATATTTATCTATATCCAAATATCTATATGTATAAATCTAGACGTATCTATATGTATAAATGTAAATTCGAAAAGTTAATTTTTATTTCTGTAATTATGGTATTAAAAACTAATTAACTTTTATTAGGATTATAAAGTGAATGCATGAAGTGAAAAAATACCTTTAAAGATAGTTAATTTTAATACTGTTAATGGGAGGGTTATTTGTATCAATAATATTTGGGATAGAGCATAAATGCAAAATGGTGGAAGAATAGTCCCCACCTAAATCAGCACTTGAGGTGTCGTTTTGGGCATTCTCCCCAATGAGATGCCGATTTATGCCTAAATTTTTAAATTTTTTATTTTCGTACTCATCAATTTAATTACGATTAAGTTAGTATTTATTTTAAAAAAGTTCCGTGAAAATTTTAAATTTTAATATTGATGGCAACATTTTAGGTTGGCTCGCTGGTCAAGAGATTTAAATTTCTATATTGACGGCAACATTTATGTTGGCTTATACCGACGGTTAATAACCGTCGTTATTACTCTATTTTCCATTGGTAATTTGATATATCTTAAAGGGTGTCAACATAATAAAGTTTCGTCGTAAAATGTCGGTTTTGCCCTTTGCCATCACCCCCGCCCCTACTGTGATTCCATGAATGCCCACGGGCGTGCCCATGACGATTCCTTATTTATTGTTAGGCTTAGTATGCCATATTTTGTTGGGGATATATATAGATAATGCGGAATAATCAAACAACCCAGGATTTGTATCCCCCTAAACTGTCCTGCAGCAAAGATGGCACAACACAATATATGTTCCCCACACGGGAACTCAAATGCAACAATGACAAGCAACCACAAGCAAGCAAGCAACCACACGAGACAAAGATTTTTACGTGGAAACCCTTCTCAATGTGAGCAAGGGAAAAACCACGGGGCAAGACCGGCAACCAAGCACTACGGTCAAAGTGATCCAAATGTTCTTCCCGGTTTTGTTGCCCACAAAACCAAGGTACAAGCACACACAACGAATAGTTCTTCAACAAGGAACAAACTATCCCTCAGTATCTAACTATACCAATATTGTGCTTAAATCCAAAAGGATAAAGTAACTCCCCTTGTGGGCTCCCGGATGGAGACCCAACCTTGGCTTCTTGAGGTCGTTCGTAACGACCTCCCGCTGCTCCCTCTTGAGCTCGCCCAAACGTTGCTCCCACGCCCAACTCCAAGCCCTAGCCGCTGTCCCAAAGCTCGAGCTGCGCTGCCCTCGAGCACGGTCTCTCTCTCGCGCTCTCCCGCTCGTGTGGTGGAAGACGGAGAGGATGGGTTCCAAAAAACCCCGCTGCTGGCTGCTGGAATCGCTGGGGAGAAGGGCACGAACTGGGGCTGCCCGCTGCTCCTGGAATGGAATGTCCGATAGATAAAAATGGGGCCGATACTCCCTGGAAAAGGGACTCCAAAATCTGGTCAAACATCAAGGATGCCCTTCTCAAAAAGGGCAAATTTCGGTTGCCCCCAAGTTGGGGCTGGAACAATATCGAGTATACCCAACAACCTCCCCCTCCAGCCCCAACGAGGAGGTGTTGTCCTGTGATGGAGATCAACAAGAGGTGACACCGCTCAGCTCTCTACAGAGCAGAAGCTTGCCACGAGTGACTGCCTTGGTCAACATGTCTGAGGGGTTCTCATCGGTGTGAATCTTCTTCAACATGAGCTGCTTCTGTTCAATTGCATCCCTCAGCCAATGGTATCTCACATCAATGTGCTTTGTGCGAGCATGGTGCATAGTACTCTTGCTCAAATCTATAGCGCTCTGGCTATCACAAAACACAACCGGCACACTGCCTTCAAATCCAAACTCACCAAGGAAGCGTTGTAGCCACAACGCTTCTTTCCCAGCCTCTGCTGCTGCAATGTATTCTGCCTCAGTAGTTGAGAGAGCAACACATTTCTGTAGTTTGGATTGCCATTATATGGCTCCCCCTGCAAATGTGAAGATGTAGCATGAGGTGGACTTTCTCTGGTCCATGTCACCTGCCATATCTGCATCAGTGTAGCCACACAGTTTGGGATCTGACCTTCCAAAAGCAAGACACATACTTGAGGTCCCTCTCAAGTATCGCAAGATCCACTTCACTGCCTCCCAATGGTCCTTGCCCGGGTTGGACATGAACCTGCTCACCACGCCCACTGCATGGGCTATGTCTGGTCTAGTGCAAACCATGGCGTACATGAGGCTCCCAACTGTTGACTGGTATGGGATCTTGGCCATCTTTGCTTTCTCCTCAGAAGTAGAAGGACATGACTCTTTGTTTAGCTTGAAATGAGAAGCTAAGGGCGTACTGACAAGCTTGGCATTCTTCATGTTGAACCGCTCCAACACACGTTCAACATAGCTCTCTTGTGACAACCACAACACGCGCTTCTTCCTGTCCCTTGTAATCTGCATCCCTAAGATGTGACTTGCCTTGCCCAGATCTTTCATCTCAAACTCCTTGGAGAGTTCTCTCTTGAGCTTTGCAATCAAGTTGGAATCATGACCTACAATAAACATGTCATCCACATATATCAAAAGAATGACGAACCTGTCATTGGGAAGACGACGAACATATACACATGGGTCGGCTGCTGTCCTCTTGAAGCCTTGCTTTCCCATGAAAGCATCAAACTTCAAGTACCATTGTCTCGGGGCTTGCTTCAAGCCATAGAGACTCTTCCTCAACCTGCATACCATATGCTCTTTCCCTCTCTCTTGAAAACCCTGTGGCTGCTCCATGTAGATCTCTTCTTTCAAATCACCGTGAAGAAATGCCGTCTTCACATCCATCTGCTCCAGCTCAAGGTCCATGCTAGCAACAAGTCCTAGCACCACTCTCACTGAATTCATCTTCACCACTGGGGAGAAGATCTCATCATAGTCCACTACTTCCTTCTGGCTGAACCCTTTCACTACCAATCTGGCCTTGTACTTCACTTGCTTGCCACTGTCATCTGACTTCAGCTTGTACACCCACTTGCTCTTCAAGGCTCTCTTCCCTTTAGGAAGCTCAACAAGGTCATAAGTGTGATTTTTCTTGAGAGATGACATCTCCTCATTCATTGCATTCTGCCAATGACCCTTGTCCTTGTGCACCTGTGCCTCCTCAAAAGTGTATGGCTCACCTGCATCTGTGAGCATCACGTACCTGGAAGTGGGGTAACGGGATGATGGCTGGCGTGTCCTCTCAGATCTCCTAACCTGAGGCTCTGCTGCGTCTGCAACTGGGTGAGGCTGCTCCCCCTGCCCTAGATCCCCTGGACCTGCATCAACGGAGTCTGCATCTGGCTCATGCTGCTCTAGCTGCCCATCCTCTCCACCTGTACCCTGTACTAGAGAGGGCTCTGTTTCCTCATCACTGTCATCATCCATGGAGATCTCATCTCCATCACCACTCTCAGTGGTGTCCTCAGCCAATGTCTGATTCTCATAGAAAATCACATCCCTGTGCCTGGTGACTGTCTTCTTCCTTGGATCCCAAAGACGGTATCCAAACTCATGATCTCCATAGCCAAGAAAAATACAAGGCACCGCCTTGTCATCCAACTTCTTCCGTTGCTCCTTGGGTACCAATGCATAAGCCTTGCATCCAAACACCCTCAAATGAGCATATGAGGGGTCTTTCCCTGTCCAAACACGCTCTGCAATCTGAAAACCCAAAGGAACTGATGGAGATCGGTTCACCAAGTAACATGCAGTGCGAACCGCCTCAGCCCAAAAGGTCTTGGGCAACTTCGCTGTCTTCAACATACAACGAACTCTCTCAACAATGGTCCTGTTCATCCTCTCAGCTAGACCATTGTGCTAGGGTGTGTCTGGCTCTGTCCTCTCATGCCTGATGCCGCGCTCTGCACAATAGCTCTGAAAGCAATGGGAGGTGTACTCTCCCCCATTGTCTGTGCGTAGACACTTCAACAATTTTCCTGTCTCACGCTCAACCATGGCATGGAACTTCTTGAAGCAATCAAACACTTGATCCTTCGATCTCAGCACATACACCCACACCTTCCTAGATGCATCATCAATGAAGGTGACAAAATACCTGTTGCCTCCCAAAGAGGCTGTGTCCATAGGACCACAAACGTCAGAATGAACCAACTGTAGAAGGTCTCCCTTCACCTTGGATCTCGCTCTGTACGGTGCACTCCTGCTCTTCCCAACCTCACATGCATCACAAGGAGACAAAGTGATGTCATTGTGGTAGGGGATCAACTCTCTCTTGCTCAACAGCTGCAAGCCCTTCTGGCTCATGTGACCAAGCCGACGGTGCCACAAATCTGAGTTATCTGCTTCACTAGCATGCAAACTGCCGTCCATGACCTTCACTCTAGTCATATAGAGTGTGTGACACAAGTTGCCTCTAGCCATGATGAGAGAACCCTTGCTAATCTTGCACCTGCTGTCGCCGAACTTCAGATGGTAGCCTTCACTATCTAGCTGTGAGCCAGATATAAGGCTAAGCCGCACATCAGGAACATGCCTCACATTCTGAAGAGTCATTGAGCACCCAACATCCATCTGGATCAAGATGGTGCCCATGCCTATGATCTTAGAGTAACTCTCGTTACCCATCAAGACTCTCCCAAAATCACCCCTAGTGTAGGTGGTGAAAAACTCCCTGTGTGGAGTCACATGATATGAAGCGGCTGTGTCAACAACCCACTCCAAATCGCTCCCTGCGTGCAAGCACTGGTCCTGGATGGTGAGAATCTCCTCATCTGCACTGTCATCTGCCACGACTGCAGCTACATTGCCATCTTCCTTTTTCTGATCCTTCTTGGCTTCAGCTTGCTCTCTCTTCCAAACTCTGCAATCTCTCTTCCAGTGACCGGGCTTCTGGCAATGGTGACACTTTCCTCTGCCCTTGGACTTGTCTCTGGATTTCTGCCTCTCCCGTGACGCTCCTCTGCTGCTGGACCTTCCTCTCCTCTCAACTGCATACACATGTGAAGAGGAGGATGCCTCTCCCGAAGAGCGACGTCTAATCTCCTCATTGAGGAGACTACCCTTGACCATAGCCATGGTCAACTTGCTATCCTTAGCAGAGTTGCTCACAGTGACAACTAAGGTCTCCCAACTGTCTGGCAAAGAACCCAATAGGAGAAGTGCCTGCAGCTCGTCATCAAGTGTCAAACTCATGGATGTCAACTGGTTGATGATGCTTTGGAAGTCATTCAGATGCTCTGCCACTTTGCATCCATCCTTGTACTTCAGGTTCACAAGCTTTCTAATCAAGAAAGCCTTGTTGGTTGCGATCTTCTGATCATAGAGTTCGGACAACTTGTCCCATAGCTCCTTTGCATTCGTCTCCTCGGCAACATGATGGAACACGGACATGTCAAGCCACTTCCGAATGGTGCCAATGGCCTTTCGGTTCAATTTTGTCCACTCACCCGTGGACATGTTCTCCGGCTTGGCGCTCTCCCCCTCCACGGGATCGTGGAGGTCCTTGCAGTATAGAATGTCCTCCATCTTGGCCTTCCAAATCTGCCAGTTGCTTCTTGTGAGCTTAATCATTATGCCTTCATCATCTTTGCCCATTTTGCTCAAACCTGAGCTCTGATACCACTTGTTGGGGATATATATAGATAATGCGGAATAATCAAACAACCCAGGATCTGTATCCCCCTAAACTGTCCTGCAACAAAGATGGCACAACACAATATATGTTCCCCACACGGGAACTCAAATGCAACAATGACAAGCAACCACAAGCAAGCAAGCAACCACACGAGACAAAGATTTTTACGTGGAAACCCTTCTCAATGTGAGCAAGGGAAAAACCACGGGGTAAGACCGGCAACCAAGCACTACGGTCAAAGTGATCCAAATGTTCTTCCCGGTTTTGTTGCCCACAAAATCGAGGTACAAGCACACACAACGGATAGTTCTTCAACAAGGAACAAACTATCCCTCAGTATCTAACTATACCAATATTGTGCTTAAATCCAAAAGGATAAAGTAACTCCCCTTGTGGGCTCCCGGATGGAGACCCAACCTTGGCTTCTTGAGGTCGTTCGCAACGACCTCCCGCTGCTCCCTTTTGAGCTCGCCCAAACGTTGCTCCCACGCCAAACTCCAAGCCCTAGCCGTTGTCCCAAAGCTCGAGCTGCGCTGCCCTCGAGCACGGTCTCTCTCTCGCGCTCTCCCGCTCGTGTGGTGGAAGACGGAGAGGATGGGTTCCAAAAAACCCCGCTGCTGGCTGCTGGAATCGCTGGGGAGAAGGGCACGAACTGGGGCTGCCCGCTGCTCCTGGAATGGAATGTCCGATAGATGCAAATGGGGCCGATACTCCCTGGAAAAGGGACTCCAAAATCTGGTCAAACATCAAGGATGCCCTTCTCAAAAGGGCAAATTTCGGTTGCCCCCAAGTTGAGGCTAGAACAATATCGAGTATACCCAACATATTTTTGGTGGCCTTAACTAATATAACAATTAGTTGAAAATTGGTTTTTTACTTTTCGTATATTCCACATTCACATACTCAAGGAATGAAATTACGTGTATTGTGTTGTGGATTAACATAAAAAAACATGTAGCAAATTTACTTTCTATTTAATAGCTAAATCATTGGTTTATCATTTGTCTAGCTCATCTTTATCAGAATGCATTTGGGAAGGCGTGTTAATGACCATAGAAATTCTTGATTATCATATTTTTCTGCATATCACTACAACAAAATGAGTCAATAATGCCACTTTTTTTAAAAAAATCTGTAGTTATATATTGTCTGTTATTATTTGTTACGAAATTATTTTCTATAGTTGAAAATGAATGTAATATTTATTGATATATAATTAATGAGCGGTCCATATAGCAACCATTGTTATTTTTCAAAATTTTAACTAATTGCTAAATTTAAATTTTAAAAATCAGCATCGATTAACTAAAATTTTGAAAAACAACTATGAATAAGTATAGTTATATGCACCGTCACTAATGACATATTAACGATTTTGGCATTTGTCGTCAATATCAAATATAAAAAATCGCAGTGAATAGTATCATTGTTAATATAAATAACAACGGAGGATATAGTAACATTTTACAATGACTGTCGAGATAGATCCATTTTGTCGTCGTGATTGGAATTTTCGAATCCCTCTCATCAATACAAACCTAGTAAAGCATGTTTGTGACCTCTCATCAATACAAACCTAGTAAAGCATGTTTGTGATGAAAATGTTTGTAGGATTGAATGTACATTAGAAAGGGCTAAATAACTCCAAGTTAGGAATGAGAGAGCCAACTATGTAGGAATCCTAAGGGAGCATTCGGTTCGGAAAATAAGCGAGAATAAGGACGTGGAACAAGGAGAATAAGGGTCTATTCTTTGCTCGGCTGGAAATTTAGGAATAAGAAGAATAAGGTGGAATAAGAGTAGGTGAGGTGGAATAAAGGCAGGATTAAAGGTGGAATAATGTGAAATAATGGGATGTGAATGGAATAGTTGTACTCTTGGAAATCACGCTGAGCGGGAAATTGACCACGTATTCTAGTGCTTATTCACCAAACGAGCATGGCCTAAGTGAGACAAAATCCCTAATTGCCCTTCAATTTTTCTATTGGAATTAACATCCAACGATGGACTTATATGTGTATACATTTTTAATTAGTTATACTGTCAACTTTAATTATGACCAATTATAAAGAAGTGATCAAATAAAGTTCAAGAACTCTTTTTGGGTATATGTGTATTTTTTGGTTGCATGGGATTTAATATGTAGAGACCTAAGGGATAATTTCATATCTATGATGGGCAGAACTGAAATTTATCAAGGTAATTTAAGAATGAGTCATGGTCCCCAAAGGAAACCACCCCAACACACATCTCCTTTTTGAATTTCCATCTCAAAAAGGGAAGTTACGAATATCTTTTTTTCAATCCGAGCTTTCTTGCCATAGAGAGAGGTTGGGAAGATTAAAATGTTGGAGGGTGTGATTTCTCCTTTGGAAGATCCGACCTTTTTTTATTTAATGACTGCCCTTCAATCGGGTTGGTATATTCTATATGCGTTTCTTTTTCTTGTATGCTTTTGGTAGATTCATTTTATTGTTTCTATGGACAAATATAGAAACTTTTAATCTATTAAAAGTGCATGACATGCATGATTTTTAATGCAGATCTATATTTTACCCTTCTTATACACTCCGCTCTCATTCATGTTATCACACTTTCTTTTCATCCATATACCCCTTTTAATTTTCAGCATGTTGCCTATTGTCATCTTAAATACTTGATCAATACCTTTTATTAATAGATTTGATAATGTGATAATCCCATTATTATCTTGTTGATCTACGTGTGTATGTGTAAAGAAATGGAAAAATTGAAAGCCATAGTTTTGTTGTGAATTATTTATATTTGTTATAGCAATGCCCATCAAGGATCAAGTTTTAAGAATTATAAAATGGGTTATGGGCCCACAGCTTCTAATTAAGGCATTTTCGCTGTTAAAATTAAACAGCAGTTTTGAATATAGGGATGGATACATACATTTTTTGATATGCATTAGTTAAAATAATATGTCACCAAAGTGACCGATGTTGAAATTGATGTGTGATAAAATATGAATAGTTACGTATCATTAATTCATATTGATAAATATTTACCCAAAGGAAAATTATTATCCATCAAAATTATGTATACACTTGTAGTTTAAATTTTGTGATGATTATTTGATTATTGTGCAAATATTAAATCCACCCAAAGGTAGATTTTCATTTGGCACATTATTATCATCGATATTTATTACTACGTCAAGATATCACTAACACATTATGTTTTATTTAAAGATAAAACTGTAATGGAGTGATAGATATCTTGAGATGGGATTTCACCTATATTCAATATTCTGACTTTATTGCAGTTACGTGAGCATTCGATTATTTTTTTTAGATATGAATTTCACCAACTTAACTGCTACCATCAATTCGATTTCAATGTTAAATGGCTCCAATTTTAAGTCATGGCAGGAGAACTTGTTGATAGTTCTAGGGGTCATGGATCTTGACCTTGCGATAAGGACTGACTCTCCTCCACTACTTACGGATAAGAGTACCTCTGATGAAAAGAGGGATAAAAAAAGTGCGAGAGATCAAATCGCATGTGCATGATGATAATGAAAAAGGACCATTCTAGAAACATTTAGGGGCACTTTGTCTGAGAAAATAAGTACTGCTAAAGAATTCCTTGTCAATATTGAAAAATGATTTGTAAAGAATGAAAAGGCTAGAATTTGTACGCTCTTGGCTAGTCTCATTTCAATGTGGTATAAGGGAAAAGGTAACATCATGAAGTATATCATGGAGATGTCTCATCTTACTTCTAAGTTAAAAGCACTCGAACTTGAACTCTCTGAGGACTTGTTGGTGCATTTGGTTCCGATATCTCTTCCTCCTTCATTTAACCAGTTTAAAGTGAGCTATAACTGTCAGAAAGAGACTTGGCCTCTGAGTGAGCTCATCTCATACTGTGTTCAGGAAGAGGAAAGGCTGGAGCAAGATAAGATAAAAAGTGCTCATCTTGCCTCCACCTCTAAGGGAAAGGGCAAGAAAAGGAAGCAGGAAAGGAAGTTGCGGTCACAGAACCTCATAAGAAACAACAAAATAAGAAACCATCTGCTACGTGCTGTTTCTTTTACGGAGCCGAAGGACACAAGAAGAAGCAGTGCCCAAATTATCACGTTTAGCATGCTAAGAAAGGTACGATTCATAGTTTGGTTTGTTTAGAAATTAATTTGACTTCGGTACCACAACACACTTGGTAGCTAGATTCTTGAGCTACTACTCATGTTAGTGTCTCCATGTGGGGCTGCCTAAGCTACTGAAAATCCAGTCAAGTTGAAATGTACCTATACGTGGGGAATGTCGAATCATTAGATGTCGAAGTAATAGGAAAATTCAGATTATTATTGAAGAGTGGCTTTTACCGTGATCTAGATGGAATTTTTGTTGCTTCTTCTTTTCATAGAAATTCAATTTCAGTTTATCTTTTGGACATCATTATGGCACAAACGATTAGGGCACATATCCAGGTCAAGGATAGAAAGGCTTGTGTCAACTGAAATTCTATGTTCCTTAGATTTCATAGATTTTGATGTGCGCGTAAAATGTATAAAAGGAAAATAAACCAATAAAAGGTGATTTGATGCCAACAGGTCATTAGACGTCTTAGAACTCATTTGTGGTCCATTAGCTACGGTTGCCTGGAATGGACAACAATATTTTATAACGTTTATAGACAACTTTTCTAGATATGGATACATATATCTCATTCATGAAAAATCTCAATCCTTGGAAGTGTTCAAAAATTTTAAGGCTAAAGTTGAGAATCAACTCGATAAAAGAACTAAAAGAGTTAGATCTGACCGTGGTGGTGAATACTGGGGAAGATATAACGATTCAGGTGCAGAATGTCTGGGACCTTTTACAAGATACCTCGAAGAATGTGGTATCGTCCCACAGTATACCATGTCAGGGTCACCGACTGAAAAGCGGGAAAGCGAGAGCCGCTAAATAGCGATCTGACAAGTCAGACTCACTGTCGCTGATGCGACTGCTCAAACTTCCTCGGTCTTCAACAATTAACCCACACAATCAATCAGAGAAAGAGTAGCAAGGATTAAAATTTATTATACCCTACTAATGATGTACAATGGCAAGCAAGTAGGGGTCGAACACAAGGAGCAAAGGTGTAAAGCACGGATAAAAATCCAAACCTAGGTCTAACAAGCTACTTAGCCAATCTAAAATTTTTGTGGGTTTTTGATTTTTATATTTTTTTATTTCTTTTTTTTTAATTTTGTATTTGATTTTTAATTTTCTGATTTTTATATTTTATATTTTATATTATATTATTTTTTTTATCCTTTTTCAATATTGGAAAGTAAAGGCAAAATAATAAAAGACAACCTAAAACATTTACAAAAATGCACAAAAATACTCAAAAATTCAGAAATAAAATGTTTTTGGTATTTTTAGGGTTTTCTACTGTTTTTGTGATTTTTGGGTGATTTTTAGAATGTTTTTGGTATTTTTTAATTATCAAAATAAGGAAAACAGTGAAGAAAATACAAGGCTGAAACTAAAATGGAGAAATAAAATAGCAAACAGTAACAAAAATTCTCCAAATTAATTTTCACTTAAAGACAATCAAACAAAGAAAATTCAGGAAAAGAAAACACGATTTTTGGATTTTTTAATGATTTTATAAATTTTTATGAAGGTTTTTAGAGTTTTGCAATTTTTAGGGGTTTGGTTTTATATTTTTTAATGATTTTTGGCTGGGAGTTAAAACAAACTAAAAGACACCAAATATATTCTTTTGGGAATTTTCTGCGGTGATTTTATATTTTTTAGTGATTTTCTAATGCTAACAGTGCTAAAAATGGCTATTTTTGAATTTTTATAAATACTAAAATGCAATAATTATGGAAAATAAAAATAGACAGCTAAACTACACTACAGCAGGAAACTACTTTGATTTTTGGGGAGTTTTTGGTGTTTTGTAGACGCAAGCAAAAATTACTATGAGCAAAAAGAAAAGGCACACCTGCAGGGGCAGTTTTGCAATATTCGGAAAGTACAGGGGGCTAATTGTAAATTATCAAAAAGTTACACAACATGTTACAGCAATATCTGAACCAAGAAGAAATGATTAAAATCGCGGGGTCATAGACATAAATCCTTCACTCTCACGTGCATAGCACACGCGGCTGGTTAGGATGCCCCAGCAATTACCAAAAGTCCGCGGGTTCAATCACAAAAGTTCCAAAAATGTAGCAACATTATCCTCAAATCCAACAGTAAAGAGAAATACAAAAACCGAGGGGTCCTTTCCCGCAAAATGGCCAAACGCACGTGCTCACGCACGTGCGTCTCGCTGGGAAGGACACTTAAGTGAATACAAGAAGTAAGGGGGGTCGTTCTTGCAAATGTCAAGAAAATTTAAAGCACGGCCGAGCACTGTAAGGCGTATAATCTAAATACAAAATCGGCTGGGGTGATCAAGCAAAATACCCAGCAAGGGGGGGCGGCACGGACGGCGGATGCTTCTTCAGGAGGACACGTGTCGGCCCCACGTACCCCGATGCCTCTTCGAGTTATAACGGTGGAGATTGGGGTTCGTCCGTCGATCCAACGGCTGGTATTCCCCGCAGTTGGACGGTTTGGATCAAAAACGGGGGGGGGGCGATGGACGGCAACTGTGCGTGCCCCCCCTCCCCTTCGTTCTTGCGCAGGGCGGCTGGGAAGCGCGGCTCGCGAGCGGCGGCGCGCGGCCCCTCCTCCGGCGAGCTTCAAGAGGCCCAGATAAATGGCGGCGCGTCGGCGCTGGGGTCCTGCAAGAGAAAATGGTGAAGAAGTTGGGGGCAAAATGCCCCAACCTCGTGGAACCTCTCACAAAGGGATGGGTATATAGTGAAGACGGCCGGCGAGATTCGGGTGCCGGCCGCTGTTGATTCGGGTGCGAGAATAGTTGCTTGATAAAGATCTCGCTAAAGGGAAAGCCACTGGGGGTTTCGTAACATTCAAACCTTAGAGAAAAGAGAAAAAAAAGGGGGAAAGAGACCTCACCCGTGCGTGTTCTCCGGCGAGAACTCCGACGAGGGGATCGAACTCGATTCGACGCCGATTCGCCCAGCTGAGAAGCTCTCCACACTCCTGCTGTCACCAGGAGTCCAGACGAGGGTCTAGACAAGGGCTTTTGCGGTGGAAGAGTGATCAAAAATGGAATCGAAGTCGGGTTGCTCATTTTAAAGAGTGGTGAAACAGTGAGTTTCGAGGCGAGATCACGGGTGGAGATGGCAGATCTAGGGAGATCTAAGAGGGCGGCGAGGTAGGTGGATGATAGGGGTACAACATTGCAGAAGGGAGCGGCGGCAAAGGACGAGCGAGACGGCCTGGAAAAACCCGCCAAGACGGGCAAAAACCCAGGCGCAACAGTGCTACAGAAGCAAGGACAGACTGTTGACCTAGGTCAACAGTCCCAGCCCCCTGGTTGGTCCACGTGGACCAACCAGGAAAATCCTGCCAAAAATGTTTTGTAAAATCAATAAAAAATAGCAAATGATTTTACTAATTTTTAATTATAAAATAAAAAATGTTTATCTTTTTATGAAGTATTTTATAATGATTTTTATTTATTTTTATGAAGTATATTTTTACAAGTTGCATTTATACCCCTATAGGTATCTATATCTATATATTTAAGTATTTTTATTTTTACTTAGGTATTTTTAATTTATTTTATTTTGGTTTTTATTTTCTAAAATTATAAAATACTTTTATATACACAAATATATGTTTATTTTATTTTTCTGATATGTTTTGTATATTTAATAAAATACAAATGTATTTTGTATAGGTATATACATAAGTAATGTACCTATGTATTGAATATATACAAATATTTTTATTTGAGTTTTAATGATGTTTTTATTCTGATTTTAATACACATAATTATTATAAGTATTATTTACAATATTATAAAAATATAAAATTATAAAAATAATAAATAATTAATAAATTGAATATTTTAATATGTACAAGTATACAATAGGGGTCCAAAAGTCAACTTTCAAACCGTAGCTCCGCCAAATGCGAAACCACCACCATTGGGTAGATTATTTTATTCCATATACAATTAAAGGTGAGTACGCTGCATTTGGAGTTTTTATTTGTGAGATACGGGTCTGGGAAGTTGGCATTCTGGATTTTTATTCAGACCATAACTTTTTATCTGTACATTATTTTTCTGTGAAATCAATTTTGTATTTTTCATTATTAATTTATCTACAACTTTCATGTACAAAGTTTCTTTATTTGATGTATAAAAAGTGGAACCAAAAATAGGTCCCAAAATGAATAAAGAATGAATAAAATGTATAGGTACTTACACTGTATTTTGGCCCTTATCTCCCCCTACTTTATTCCTTGTCGACCTATTCATCAAGATGCCTAGGTCTCGGGGTTTCGGGTCATAAAATATTTACAATATTTTATTCTTTTTCTTTTCTTTTCTTTATTCTATAATTTTGGCACTAAAAACCGCATTTTATACAATATTTACACACAGATGCATGAATGCTAAAATGCATGAATTAATGCTATTTACACGCATTTACTAGGGTTTTTAAGGCCAAAATGATAGAATAAAGATGATGAAACGTAGCTTCATCATCCCCCTATACTTTACCTTTGCTAGTCCCTAGCAAACACTTATGCAATAAGTGCAAAAAGAAAAAGAAAGAAAAGAAAAAGAAGAAAATTAGATTAAGTTTAATTATTGAACTTGTCTTCGCAAAATCAAAGTTTGGAGCTTAAGTCGGACCTTTGGAATTTTAGTGCGGTCGGAACCTTAATGAGAACCAAGTTTGAAATCCAACAGTCCTTGAGAATCCCAAAACTCTGTCCAAGTCTCCTCAATAGCCAGGTCAGAAATACTTCAACTCATACGCAAACTCTTACGACTATGAGTCTGACTCGTACAGTGTAAGTGATATGTAGCTCCCTACCTCAGAAGTGACAAAGAAACAACCTCCCTCAACCTGGTAACTCTAATGCCTCGGTCTAGCAACTCTTTCCTCGAGAAGCGGGGTATTCCCTTCTAAGTTCAAGTGCAACCGGCTCAAGAAGAGGGGGAAGAAGTATAGACTTTTGGGAGCTCAACCAGTGTATCTAAGTCTCCCGCTGCAAGCTTCATGAGATGTAATATGGATACCATAAGCTTTTGCTTTATTGGACTATATACACTCCGGTGGGGTTATTAAATTTTCAATCCGACCCACCACTTTTTTGGAGTTCTTCTTTTTTTTTCTTTTTTTTTTTTTCAATTGCATCTGTACAACATATCTACATGGTGCAGCATATATACAAGAAATTTTCCTCTTGAGCCAGTAGACTATCCCTCTTTTGAAGCTTTATTGCAACCCACGGCTTCTGTCTTTAGCCTTCATCACCACTAGACCAAGTTGAGGTGCACTTCCTTCACTATAAGAAGAAGAGAGGTTCCGCCTAGAAGTACTACCCTCATATGCTACCCCAAGCCAAAGGAAACTGCCTCCTCACCACCTCATCCGTGGAGAGCTATGTGAAAGGTGCAGGTGTCCAAGTTAGGTCATTATCAACAAGAGTCGTGCGTGTGCTCCGAAATACTCTACTTAGGCAGTCAAGAATCCATTGAACCAAATCCCGTGATCCTCAAAGAATTAAGTCAACTAGACCTGAAGTACCTCAAACCCAGTTCCTATAAGGTTCCTGTTATTAGGTATATTTTAAGGTCCAATCAAGCTCCAATCTCCGGATTTTACTTAGACTTGTTCAACTATCAAACTCAATCCGAAAAATGCGAATGCTATGCAATGCAATGCAGAAAATATTTTTGTGATGCGATTTTCAAAGATTTTGAACTTTTTATGGATTTTTGGAAAGATGATGCATATGCAGATGCATTTTTTTTTTCAAAAAGATTTTTCGAGTGTTTTTGGATTTTAATTTTTGCAAATGTTTTTGGGAATTTTTGAAAACAAAAATATTTTGGCTGAAACAAGGTGAAAACTATGTCACGGGAGTGCTTCTTATATATACAAGAAGTGGATTTTAAGAATTTACAGGGTAAGTGGTCAATTTTATACATATATATACATATAGTGAATTTTTGGTGTGATGTGTATATTCCTCAAACTTATTTGAAAACAATTTACACACAATTTTTGAAAACTATAGTCCAAAATAGTTTTTACAAACATTTTACACATATTTGAAAATCATTTTGCAAAGGCTTTCAAAACAGTATATATAGGTTTTTCAAATCATTTTTGCAACCATTTTTCAAACCATTTGCAAATCATTTTTCAAATATTTTATTTCACACAAAGAAAATAAGTTTTACAAACCACACAGGTTGAAAACACGAAACAAAATATTTTCAAAATAGTTTTCAATAAATGTTCACAAAGATTTTCAAACTATTTTTCAAACATTTTGCAAAAAACCTTTTTACCTGATTATTAATCAGTAAATACAAAAAGAATTTGAGGAATAATCACATCTTTTTATTAAGAATTTTTATGATTTTTAAAGAATTAGTAGCTATATTATTACGAAAGTACGAGTTATGGCTAAAGTATATACGTAGTATATACGACCCCCCTATACTTAGCTGGAGCTATGTCCTCATAGATCGGAGAGAAAAGAGAAGGCATAACTCGTACTAAGTATAGGCAAGCGTAAATGAATGAATCAATGAGAAGTTGACCGTCCCCCTATACTTAGGATCAAGTAATCCTAAGTATAGCAGACTGTACACAAAGCAGGGAGGGTCAGGGGTGGGAATGAACAGATCGTACTCAGATTGTCTCCCCCTATACTTAGGGTAAGATATCCCTAAGTATAGATAAGAAGAGGAGACAATGGAGAGGATCGAAAAGAATAGAAGAAACTCGGGGTGCACACCCCCCTATACTTAGGACAAAGTACATCCTAAGTATAGAAGACTGTCTACAAGGGGTAGCACCTTTCTGGTAGATGAAGAAGGTAGAAGAGGAAAAGAAGAAAAGAAGAAAAGAAATGAGATTGGGTATGAACAACTCGGGATGCACATCCCCCTATACTTAGGATATAGTACATCCTAAGTGTAGCAGTGATGAAAGGGATGGCATCAATTCGGTAGAATAAGATAAAAGAAATTGAAAAGAAGAAAAGGAAGAAAGGACGAAAAGGAAAATCATTCAAAAATGTTTTGATGTGCTTTGCCTTCCTCTGTCTCCTTCGAGATATTCAGCTCATCCTCATAGATCACTTGAATCGAGTCAACGACGGCCATGAATGTGTCATGTTCGAGGTATGGCTTCAGAAGCTGTCCATTGACTACAAAAGGCTGTGCGTCAGCTGACAGATTGGATATCAATACACTTCCGTTGTCACGCACCTGCCTAACTATAAACGGCCCAGTCCATTTGCCCTTCAATTTGCCTGGAAAGATTTTTAATTTCGCATCGAACAACCATACCTTCTGACCTGGATCAAAGGACTTGTGGCGGATGTGCTTGTCATGCCATGTTTTGACCTTTTCCTTGTACATCAGGCTGTTGTCATATGCATAATCTCTGAATTCCAGTAATCTGTTCAGATCCAATTTCCTGTTCTGTCCTGCTTGCTTGGAGTCTAAATTACAGATGTTAATAGCCCATAAAGATTTATGAATAAGTTCTACGGGCAAGTGGCATGGCTTGCCATACACCAGGCGGTAGGGAGACATTCCCAAGGGTGACTTGTACGCTGTTCTGTAAGCCAAAGAACGGAATCAAGCAGCTGAGACAGTTCTTGCGATCCGGACGCACAAGTTTCTGTAGAATTGTCTTGATCTCCCTGTTTGGAACATTCAGCTAAGCCATTGGACTGCGGGTGGTAGGGTGAAGCAACACGATGCTCGATGCAGAATTCTTGGGTCAGCTTCTTCACCTCTCTGTTTATGAAATGACTGCCCCCGTCAGATATGAGGATCTTGGGAATCCCGAACCGTGCTATGATGTGATCTCGTAAGAATCGACAGACAGTCCGACTGTCGGCGGCTCGGGCGGGGATAGCCTCCACCCAACGACTGACATAATCGACAGCAAGCAGAATATACTCATAACCCTGACTGTTAGGAAACGGGCCCATAAAGTCCATCCCCCATGCGTCAAAGACATCTGAGATCTGAATGTACTTCAGAGGCATCGTATCTCTCATTCCTATGGTTCCACCCATCTTCTGACAGTCAGTGCAACCTTTGACGTATTCATCTGCATCTTTGAACAATGAAGGCCACCAGAGGCCACTTTGAAGAACTTTTGCTGCCGTCCGTTTTCCTGAATGATGTCCTCCAGAATCTTGATCATGACATAAAGCGAGGACACTTGGAACTTCCTCCTGAGGAATACACCTTCTCCAGATGCAATCTGCTCCCTCACGAAACAGATACGGGTCTTCCCACTGGTAGAAATGGATTTTAGACAAAAATCTGTCTATTTTCAACTTAGACCAATCCTGTGGGATTTTCTTGGCGACTAGATAATTCACAATGTCCGCATACCAAGGAAGTGAAGCGACAGACAGAATTGATTCATCTGGAAAGGTCTCGGTGATAGGCTGCAAGTTCAGCTCAGGAGACTCCGACTCAGGAAGTCTTGACAGATGATCGGCCACTACATTCTTTACCCCAGGTTTATCTCTGATTTCCAAGTCAAACTCCTGGGAGGAGAAGGATCCACCGGATAAGACGTGGTTTGGCGTCCTTCTTCTGCTGTAGATACCGAATGGCCGAATGATCAGTGTAAATGATAACTTTGGACCCAAGAAGGTAAGATCTGAACTTCTCCAAAGCAAAGACTACCGCTAGCAGCTCCTTTTCAGTAACAGTGTAGTTTCGCTGAGCTTCATCGAGCGTTCGGCTAGCGTAGTGAATTGCAAACGGTACGTTGTCTTTTCTCTGTCCCAGTACATCTCCGATGGCATAATCCGACGCGTCGGTCATAATCTCGAAAGGCTGAGTCCAAATTGGCGGCTGTAGGACAGGGGCCTGTGTGATGAGCTCTTTCAACTGATTAAAGGCAAGGAGCACACGGTCGTCTACAATGAACTCATTGTCCTTGCCAAGCAACTCAGTCAGCGGTCTGGCCAATTTACTGAAATCTTTAATAAATCGTCGGTAAAAACCGACATGGCCCAAGAATGACCGGACTTGCTTGATATTTGTAGGTGGCTCTAGCTTAGAAATTACATCCACCTTGGCTGGGTCAACCTCCATGCCACGTTTAGAAACAACGTGACCCAGCACGATTCCTTCGGTCACCATGAAGTTGCTCTTCTCCCAGGAGAGCACAAGATTCACTTCGCATCACCTCCGTAAGACTCGGTCTAGATACTCCAAACATTGATCAAATGAATCCCCATAGACCGAAAAATCGTCCATAAAGACCTTGAGAAAGCTACCCACCATATCGGCAAAAACTGCAAGCATACACCTCTGAAATGTAGCTGGGGCATTGCAAAGCCCGAACGGCATCCGTCTGAAGGCATATGTGCCAAAAGGACAGGTGAACGTGGTCTTCTCTTGGTCTTCAGGAGCAATAGCAACTTGATTATACCCAGAGTAACCATCCAAGAAGCAGAAATATTCCTTCGCGGCCAATCTCTCCAAGATCTGGTCGATGAAGGGTAGCGGAAAATGATCCTTCTTGGTGGCGAGGTTAAGTCTTCTGTAGTCTACGCACACTCGCCAAGAAGTCGGTACTCTGGTGGCGATCTCCTCTCCTTTGTCATTTTTCACAATGGTGATCCCTGATTTCTTGGGCACAACATGCAGAGGGCTCACCCATTTACTGTCGGAGATGGGATAAATGAATCCCACATCACACCATTTCTGGATTTCTTTCATAACCACCTCTCGCAGGTTCGGATTTAATCTTCTTTGCAGTTCACGAGAGGGTCTGCTGTCTTCCTCCAGAAAGATGCGATGCGAACAGAGTGACGGATTGATCCCGTGGAGATCAGAGGTTCGCCAGCCTATCGCCTTGCGGTTACGTTCAAGAACCTCCATCAGACGAGATTCTTGATCTTCGGTCAGATGCGCATTGATGATGACCGGGTACATATTCGATTCTCCTGCAAGGAAGGCATACTTCATATTGGAGGGCAAAGGTTTCAGCTCTGGCGGGGTCTGAGCTGCTTCAGTGGTGACCTCTGCTATCAATACAGGTGGTGATTCTTTCAACTGTGCGATGTCCACCATAATCTGCTCTGTCTCTTCTCTCAGATCCTGACAGAATTCCTCGATGATTTCATCTTCTTCCGAAAATGCTTCCAAACTCGGCTCTTGGTTCTGAAGGCATAACGACCCCACGGTCGTATTTTGTAATGCATCAGCCAGGTCCTCATCTTGATTGATACACGGAAATTCGACTGCGGTCTCCACTTCCTCCTCAGGGCAGAGGATTCCGTGGATCTCATGATCATCCAGGAAGAGGTTGGTGTCTTGAATCTCGGCTAGAAAGTCGCAGTCTTCATCATTCTCGATCACCCTTGCACATGATACAGATGTTGGTTCAACGGGCGTTCCTTCAGACAGGGTCTCTACTCGGATAATTTCATTACCAGCTCCAAAAGTGATTTCTCCTGTCCCATAATTCACTACGGCGTTTGACGTCCGCAGAAATGGCCTTCCGAGTATGATCGGGGTAAGGAGCAACGGAGCGAGGACGTCCATATCTAAGACCACAAAATCGGCTGGGAAAGATTTTCCCTGAACCGTGACGATCACGTCCTCCAACAGGCCCCTAGGCCGCTTGACTGACTTGTCTGCAAACTGCAGAATCATCTTTGTAGGTTTGAGCGGTCCCAGCTTGAACTCCGTGAGTAGTGAGGCTGGCATCAGATTGACAGATGACCCGCTGTCGAGGAGTGTCCGTTCGAACTCTTGATTGAACATCTGACAACGTACAAGAGGTGCTCCCATATCTGGCTTTTTGTCAGGGAGGTTGCTGATGGCATTGACGGTGGCCATAGTGAGGATATGCTTTTCAGATTTACCACCTTTGCTTCGGGAGTTATGTGGGGTTGGCCTGCGCTTGGTTGTACATGCCTCCTTGAGTCCTTTCTTCACAGCTGGCATGTACTCAAGAGCTTTCATTAATGGCATATTTAACACCAAATTCTGAATAATTTCTATGATAGCAGGATCAGACAAAGCACTTTTCAAATTTTTCATTTTTTTGTGTTTTTTCATTGCTTCAGGAAAAGGAATATTTACAAACTCTTCTCCAATTTCATTCAGAATAGTGTCCGTGTTGTTGTTTACAGGTAGATGACAAAAAGGAATGGATTCATCTACAATTTGTGGACCAAAAACGACAGGCTCGGCTTCGGGTGCCGGCGTTGGACTCGCTGCAGGTGCGGTGCTCCTCCTGTCAGGAGCTGACTGTGATGCGGGTGCAGACGTCTCCAATGCTGGCTGGTCTCCACCGAGGTTGCTGCTATCTTTTTGTATTTTTCTGTTTTCTTCATTTTTTTGTGATTTTCTGGATGCTGGTGCTGCTCCCAAAATGCTTGCTGGCCCTGGTGTTGGCTGGACTGACGATTCCCCGTCAGATGCAATCTGCTTCCCTTTCGCCGTCGCCGATGGCTGGAGTGTCCTACCGCTCCTGAGAGTAACAGCGTTAGATAAAAAACAATTAAATTCACCTGATTCGGGTCGGACACTGCCAGCTACCTGCTCCTTGCGTCGGAAATTGTTAGGATTAGCTTCGACCTGGGCTGGTATGACGGTTTTGGCTGCCGTCAGGTCGTCGATCTTCTGGTTCATCTCAGCCATGTTCTTCATCAACTGCTCCAAACAGGCCAGGGCCGGATTGACCGGTACAATCTCAGAAGATTCCCCCTGCTGGGGTCTAGACTGCTGATATGGCGGTTGAGATTGTGACTGGTATCCTTGTGCGAATTGTTGAGGAGGGGGATTGGAGGAGTACTGGGACTGGTGTTGGTTGTACTGTGCAGCCGGTTGCTGGTGATAGCCTTGTCCACGATATCCGGACTGCTGAGGCCCATGTTGGTAATTCTGCCTCCACGTGTTTCCATGTGAGGGAGGCTGGTACTGGTAGGGCTGCTGGAATGGTCTTCCACCCTGGTGTTGCTGCTGGAAGGGCCTGTTGCCCATGTTCTGACCCTGAGAGTGTCCCTGAGGACGGGTCAGCTGCGCTTCGTTGTTCCAGACGCCATTGATCTCCTGGATCAGCGGCGGGGGTGGAGAGAACTGCTCGGGGTAAGCGGGCTGGTGCTCTGGCTGATATATAACCATCTGTGTCTGAGGCTGCGGTGGCTGCTCCGGGACCTGCACGTAGTATACGTGCTGGACTGGCTGGGGCTGCGGTGGAGTCGGCTGAGGATTTTGCTGCATTGTAGGCTCCTTCTTCTCAGCGTTCGGCTCGGCAGAGGTAGACACAGCGTTGCACATGTTTGCATTCAGTGCACGGACGAGCTGCTCCAGCTGCTGGGAAATCTGGTCGAGCTTTTCCAGACCTTGGGTCCTCTTCTCTATAACTGCCAATTTTTCGAGGTCCTGCGACCTCTTCTCAATGATGTCCACTTTGGACAAGTGACTCCCGATGATACTCAGGTTGGAGCTTTCATCTTTGTCCTCAGTGTGAGAAGCCATGTTAACTGGCTTGCTGATGGCGGTTGGTGTCTTCATGTAGACCCGGGATGAGGATTGGGCTGCTTCTCCCTCAGCCATTTCTTCAAAGACATTCCATACGACATCCTCGTCCTTGTTGAAATGCGATCCGCCGCAAGCTGCATCGACTAGCTTTTGGCTCTCGAATGACAGTCCCCCAAAGAAGTGTTGCACGAGACTGGTCTTGGGTATTTCATGGTGGGGACACTTCTCCTGGAGATCCTTGAATCTCTCCCACGCTTCATGGATTGTCTCGTGCGGCTGTTGGCAGAAACTGGAGATCCGGGCACGCATCTGGTTTAATCTCCCCAGAGGATAAAATTTATGAAGGAAAGCAGATTTCAATTCCTCCCACGTGGTGACGACCTTCCCGAGATGATCGACCCAGTAAAGGGCCTTGTCTTGAAGGCTGAAAGAGAATGCGGTCATCTTGATTACATCCAGGGGAACTCCGGGGTAGTGAGCAGTGGAGCAGATGCGGTTGAACTTCTTGAGGAAAATATATGGCTCCTCAGTGGTGTTCCCATGAAAGGTAGGAAGCAATGACAGAAACTGTGGCTTAAGCTCGAAGTGAGCATGCATTCGTGGAATTTGAATCCACTCAGTGATGCGCCCCGCTCCTGGATTGTATGTCTGCTTGAGTGTGGGCTTGGGCTGCGGTGGATCTTCTTCTGCTGCTTCAAAGTCAGGTCCCACTGAGAACTCATCATTGACTTCCTCGAAATTGGGATCGTCCTCCCGTCGGCCGTCTCTCGCATCGGCCCTTCTTCTCAGATCATTCAGCATGTCCTGGAAGGCGGTCTGGGCCAGGGCTTGGTTAGTCAGCTGCTGCTGAATGGCTTGAATGGAAGCCAGCAGTTGACTGTTGACCTCGCCCTGCGTAGTGTATTGTCCTTCTGCGGCATGGTCTTCGGGCTCCTGCTGAGGGTGTGGTACCTTTCCCCTTCCTCCTGCCATTTCTGTCTCTGCTTGGTTGACTGGATCGAGCTCTGAGTCTGCACATGGTAGAATGCCCCGATCAGTCTGAATTGCAGCACCAGATAGAGAGATGCGGTCTGTGTCAAGGTCGACACAGAACTTTGTTAAGGATGGCGATGTGTAAGGAGTAAAATCAATGGCCATCCAAAACGGACAAAGTTCGGGACGAGAGTGGTCCCGGTTTATTGAAGAAGGCAGGGAGTCTGGAGGTCGGTTCATAGGGTTTGAACCGGTGCCTCGGGAATCGCCCTGAATTATTGGAGAGGGTGAACGAATGGAGCCGATGTGGGTGTTGACATAGCCTCGACTAAACTGTCCATTCGTCGCCATCTCGAAGATCAAGAGGAAGATCGATGTGGATGAAAGATACGGGGGTCAACAAGGAACAAAAAGGAGTGTAAAACAGTAGAAGGCTCACAATGAGCGAGGGTCAACTGGAGGGAAAACAAAATTGCGCAACGGCGCGGGGTTTTGATCTTGACCTAAATATGATTAGCAATCAAACACAAGACAAGGGAGTTCACCAACTCAACACGTGAAGCCGTGAAGGTTCGGCTTTTATCTTTGTAATTTTTATCTTGTTTTCAGGAATTTATCTTTCAACGAGTCCTTAGAGCGCTACGCCTATAGGAGCGAGAGTACTGCCGGAAAAGTATTCCCGTACTTGTCCTCCTCCTGTGTAACCTGTAACTTGCGGCTTTTTAAGGTCCTTGTAACCCTTCCTGGATCCCTACTCAGCCAAAGAAATAAAGGGAGGAAGCCGATAGGCGAAACCGATACTTCGGGTCTCGCTCGCAACGGAATCACCCGTGAGCGTGCAAGATCCTACTCGGACGCAGCCGGTGAGACAGACACCCCCGTGAAGGCGTGGCCTATGCTCGGTACTTCGGACAAGGTCGGTGCTCACACAATAGTGAGTCACCACTGGCGACCAAGCCCTACTCGACTACGTACGATAGTAGCGCCATTACTTCGGAAATCCAGGCGATACACAAGGCAGCCACAAGTTGGGTTTTGGGCTCTAATCCTTACGAACGCTCAACTCACTTGGAAGGAGACCTTCCCATGCAACCTGAAAACAAATGAGGGTGTTACTCTCCCCAATCAATGAGTCCAATTACCAATTTTTATTTAGGTCAAAGTTTTCTTAGCAGTCCCTTTTTTAATTTTTTTGTGTTATCGCTTCTTTTGAGTAGATTCAAACAAGCGCCTAACGATTTTGTATTTTCTTTATCCTAATGTATCCAAAATCAGAGGGAGAAAAGAGTCGGGAAAAGCCAATGCAAGTCGGCACCAAGATGGAAATCTCACCTTTGTGCCTATATGATGAATGCAAAGTGAGAAGACTTACAGTGAATCCCAGCTCTCTCCATGCGGGATGCAAGGCAGAAATTTATAAACCTAATCTATATGCCGGTTATGCAATGCGGAAATCGTCCTAGAACAGGCAACTGCTAACGTGAAGAACCACAAGCTAGCTAATAATTCCCAATCCGAGTGTCCGGTCTTGGCTCACCCCTCCTCTGCCCAACACATTTGGAGTAGGAGAAAGCGCTTGTTCGGGTGTGAGCTCGCGGCGCGTGGATCGGGAGCTACTAGCTAACTATTTAATTAGTCTAAGTCCAAATACGAGTCTATAGGAGCATGCAAAGATAATTAGGTGTTTGGATCTATTCTAATCGAATCAAGCAGGACCTAGAACTAAGAGCTCAATCCACAAAAGAAAGTGAAAAATGAAAACAAAACCGGAAAATGACAGCGATAAAAACTCGTCAAAACTGCGGTGAGCCCCCGGGTGAACAAACACCCGGAAGTTAGGCCCGAAGTGTCCAAGAGTTCAAGTCCTGTATTATTACAAATTATCAAACACTCTCTCTCTCACAAAAATAAAAACAACTCTCTTTCTCTCTCTAGTTCTCCTGCTCTCTCCTGCCGGCTAGGGTAGAATAGCCGGCTCCTCCTCCCAAGGCTGCTCAGGATCCCCTAGGCGATCCTCCTCGGTTGGCGGTCCCTCGCAAGAAAACAAAGAGATGTCAGACAATTCAAAATAAATAATACACAAAAGACAAGTAAGCAAAATGGCTAAGTGACTAGAAAGACCCAAAGGTACTCTACAAGACGATGCTCCCCGGCAACGGCGCCATTTGAAAAGCGGGAAAGCGAGAGCCGCTAAATAGCGATCTGACAAGTCAGACTCACTGTCGCTGATGCGACTGCTCAAACTTCCTCGGTCTTCAACAATTAACCCACACAATCAATCAGAGAAAGAGTAGCAAGGATTAAAATTTATTATACCCTACTAATGATGTACAATGGCAAGCAAGTAGGGGTCGAACACAAGGAGCAAAGATGTAAAGCACGGATAAAAATCCAAACCTAGGTCTAACAAGCTACTTAGCCAATCTAAAATTTTTGTGGGTTTTTGATTTTTATATTTTTTTATTTCTTTTTTTTTTAATTTTGTATTTGATTTTTAATTTTCTGATTTTTATATTTTATATTTTATATTATATTATTTTTTTTATCCTTTTTCAATATTGGAAAGTAAAGGCAAAATAATAAAAGACAACCTAAAACATTTACAAAAATGCACAAAAATACTCAAAAATTCAGAAATAAAATGTTTTTGGTATTTTTAGGGTTTTCTACTGTTTTTGTGATTTTTGGGTGATTTTTAGAATGTTTTTGGTATTTTTTAATTATCAAAATAAGGAAAACAGTGAAGAAAATACAAGGCTGAAACTAAAATGGAGAAATAAAATAGCAAACAGTAACAAAAATTCTCCAAATTAATTTTCACTTAAAGACAATCAAACAAAGAAAATTCAGGAAAAGAAAACACGATTTTTGGATTTTTTAATGATTTTATAAATTTTTATGAAGGTTTTTAGAGTTTTGCAATTTTTAGGGGTTTGGTTTTATATTTTTTAATGATTTTTGGCTGAGAGTTAAAACAAACTAAAAGACACCAAATATATTTTTTTGGGAATTTTCTGCGGTGATTTTATATTTTTTAGTGATTTTCTAATGCTAACAGTGCTAAAAATGGCTATTTTTGAATTTTTATAAATACTAAAATGCAATAATTATGGAAAATAAAAATAGACAGCTAAACTACACTACAGCAGGAAACTACTTTGATTTTTGGGGAGTTTTTGGTGTTTTGTAGACGTAAGCAAAAATTACTATGAGCAAAAAGAAAAGGCACACCTGCAGGGGCAGTTTTGCAATATTCGGAAAGTACAGGGGGCTAATTGTAAATTATCAAAAAGTTACACAACATGTTACAGCAATATCTGAACCAAGAAGAAATGATTAAAATCGCGGGGTCATAGACATAAATCCTTCACTCTCACGTGCATAGCACACGCGGCTGGTTAGGATGCCCCAGCAATTACCAAAAGTCCGCGGGTTCAATCACAAAAGTTCCAAAAATGTAGCAACATTATCCTCAAATCCAGCAGTAAAGAGAAATACAAAAACCGAGGGGTCCTTTCCCGCAAAATGGCCAAACGCACGTGCTCACGCACGTGCGTCTCGCTGGGAAGGACACTTAAGTGAATACAAGAAGTAAGGGGGGTCGTTCTTGCAAATGTCACGAAAATTTAAAGCACGGCCGAGCACTGTAAGGCGTATAATCTAAATACAAAATCGGCTGGGGTGATCAAGCAAAATACCCAGCAAGGGGGGGCGGCACGGACGGCGGATGCTTCTTCAGGAGGACACGTGTCGGCCCCACGTACCCCGATGCCTCTTCGAGTTATAACGGTGGAGATTGGGGTTCGTCCGTCGATCCAACGGCTGGTATTCCCCGCAGTTGGACGGTTTGGATCAAAAATGGGGGGGGGCGATGGACGGCAACTGTGCGTGCCCCCCCTCCCCTTCGTTCTTGCGCAGGGCGGCTGGGAAGCGCGGCTCGCGAGCGGCGGCGCGCGGCCCCTCCTCCGGCGAGCTTCAAGAGGCCCAGATAAATGGCGGCGCGTCGGCGCTGGGGTCCTGCAAGAGAAAATGGTGAAGAAGTTGGGGGCAAAATGCCCCAACCTCGTGGAACCTCTCACAAAGGGATGGGTATATAGTGAAGACGGCCGGCGAGATTCGGGTGCCGGCCGCTGTTGATTCGGGTGCGAGAATAGTTGCTTGATAAAGATCTCGCTAAAGGGAAAGCCACTGGGGGTTTCGTAACATTCAAACCTTAGAGAAAAGAGAAAAAAAGGGGGAAAGAGACCTCACCCGTGCGTGTTCTCCGGCGAGAACTCCGGCGAGGGGATCGAACTCGATTCGACGCCGATTCGCCCAGCTGAGAAGCTCTCCACACTCCTGCTGTCACCAGGAGTCCAGACGAGGGTCTAGACAAGGGCTTTTGCGGTGGAAGAGTGATCAAAAATGGAATCGAAGTCGGGTTGCTCATTTTAAAGAGTGGTGAAACAGTGAGTTTCGAGGCGAGATCACGGGTGGAGATGGCAGATCTAGGGAGATCTAAGAGGGCGGCGAGGTAGGTGGATGATAGGGGTACAACATTGCAGAAGGGAGCGGCGGCAAAGGACGAGCGAGACGGCCTGGAAAAACCCGCCAAGACGGGCAAAAACCCAGGCGCAACAGTGCTACAGAAGCAAGGACAGACTGTTGACCTAGGTCAACAGTCCCAGCCCCCTGGTTGGTCCACGTGGACCAACCAGGAAAATCCTGCCAAAAATGTTTTGTAAAATCAATAAAAAATAGCAAATGATTTTACTAATTTTTAATTATAAAATAAAAAATGTTTATCTTTTTATGAAGTATTTTATAATGATTTTTATTTATTTTTATGAAGTATATTTTTACAAGTTGCATTTATACCCCTATAGGTATCTATATCTATATATTTAAGTATTTTTATTTTTACTTAGGTATTTTTAATTTATTTTATTTTGGTTTTTATTTTCTAAAATTATAAAATACTTTTATATACACAAATATATGTTTATTTTATTTTTCTGATATGTTTTGTATATTTAATAAAATACAAATGTATTTTGTATAGGTATATACATAAGTAATGTACCTATGTATTGAATATATACAAATATTTTTATTTGAGTTTTAATGATGTTTTTATTCTGATTTTAATACACATAATTATTATAAGTATTATTTACAATATTATAAAAATATAAAATTATAAAAATAATAAATAATTAATAAATTGAATATTTTAATATGTACAAGTATACAATAGGGGTCCAAAAGTCAACTTTCAAACCGTAGCTCCGCCAAATGCGAAACCACCACCATTGGGTAGATTATTTTATTCCATATACAATTAAAGGTGAGTACGCTGCATTTGGAGTTTTTATTTGTGAGATACGGGTCTGGGAAGTTGGCATTCTGGATTTTTATTCAGACCATAACTTTTTATCTGTACATTATTTTTCTGTGAAATCAATTTTGTATTTTTCATTATTAATTTATCTACAACTTTCATGTACAAAGTTTCTTTATTTGATGTATAAAAAGTGGAACCAAAAATAGGTCCCAAAATGAATAAAGAATGAATAAAATGTATAGGTACTTACACTGTATTTTGGCCCTTATCTCCCCCTACTTTATTCCTTGTCGACCTATTCATCAAGATGCCTAGGTCTCGGGGTTTCGGGTCATAAAATATTTACAATATTTTATTCTTTTTCTTTTCTTTTCTTTATTCTATAATTTTGGCACTAAAAACCGCATTTTATACAATATTTACACACAGATGCATGAATGCTAAAATGCATGAATTAATGCTATTTACACGCATTTACTAGGGTTTTTAAGGCCAAAATGATAGAATAAAGATGATGAAACGTAGCTTCATCACCGACCATGAATGATGTAGCTGAAAGATGAAATAGAACACTTAGGAGCATGGTGAGGAGCATGATTTGTCATTCTACCTTACTAGAGTCTCTTTGGGGAGAAGCACTAAGGACTGCAACATATATCCTAAATAGAGTTCCAATTAAGGCAACTAATAAAATCTCATATGAACTATGGATGGGTAGGAAGCCCAATCTAAATTATTTTCATATTTGGGGATGTCCAGCTGAGGCAAGACCTTACAAGCCTAATGAAAAGAAACTAGATGCAAGAACAATTAGTTGTTACTTTATTGAATACTCTGAAAAATCAAAGGGGTACAAATTTTATGATCCCACAATTAAGTTTATTTTTGAGTCTGGTAATGCTAGACTTTTTGAGGATGTTGAGTTTGCAAGGACAAATAAAGATAAAGACTTTGTCTTTGAAGAGGAATATATTGACATTCCCTTAGGTGTAGTTGGAGTTGATAGGGATCACATTCCTATCATTTCTGATGACAAAAATATTCAAGACAATGTTACTTAATCAATCCAAAATGAAATTATATAGGAACAAACATCAACATCTCATGAATCTTTACCATTAAAAAGATCTACTAGAGAAAGAAGAAGTGGAATACCATGATAGTATATTGTATTTTTTCCAAGAACAAGATGCAGACATTGGAGTGATGGAAGATGATCCAATCACCTTTCATCAAGCCATGCAAAGTGTTAACTCTCTAAAGTGAATAGATGTCATGAATGAGGAAATTAAATCTATGAAGGATAACAATGTGTGGGAACTTGTCCCACTACTTGAAGGAGTGAAATCCATTGGTTGCAAATAGATATTTAAAACCAAGAGAGATTCAAAAGGTGATGTGGAAAGATACAAAGCCCGCCTTATTGCAAAAGATTTACATAAAAGGAAGGCATTGATTATAAAGAGACTTTCTCTCTAGTTTCTTCAAAAGACTCTTTCAGGATTATAATGGCCTTAGTTACATTCTTTAATTTAGAATTGCATCAGGTGAATGTAAAGACAACATTTCTCAATCGTGAAATTGACGAAACAATATATATGGTGCAACTAGAAAATTTTGTATCGTGAGAACCAAAGAATATGGTTTGCAAACTCGAGAAATCCATTGATGGACTCAAACAGACTTCAAGACAATGGCATTTCAAATTTCATCATGTGATCATCTCTTTTGATTTTGAGATGAATTTGGCTGATGAATGCATATACCATAAATATTGTGGGAGTAAACATATTTTCTTGGTATTATATGTTGATGACATATTGTTTGCTAGCAATGATATGAACCTTTTACAGAATACCAAGAAATTTCTTTCAAAGAATTTTGTCATGAAAGATCTTGATGATGCTTCTTTTGTTTTGGGTATTGAGTTATATCGGGATCGTTCTCAGCATATCATTGGTTTATCTAAAAAGAGTTATATTAAAAAGGTTCTCAAAAGATATGGCATGCAAGATTGTAGACCAGTTGATATCCCTATGGTTAAGGGAGACAAGTTCAGTCTAAATCAGTTTCCTAAGAATGATTTCGAGAAAAAAGGAGATGCAAAGAGTTCCTTATGCATCAGCAATTGGAAGTCTAATGTATGCGCAAGTTCGTACTCGTCCAGACTTGGCATATATTACATGGATGTCAGGTAGATATTTGAGCAATCCAAGATGGGATCATTGGAAGGAAGCTAATGAAGGATATGGTTAGATCCTCAAGCGCATCACGGAAGCGTGATCGTTGTATCGAATACGACGAAGAACGACTAGTCGCACTAGTTGTTCTATGCAGCGGAAATTAAAAAATTTTCATGTGACGAAGCCACATGATCCAAGAACACTTCTCGGATCGTTTCATCTAAACCACAAACAAGTATTAGGTTTACCTCTTGAAGCGTGGTTGCAATCGAGTCTCTAAACGAAGAGACCTCCTGTCTCAAGTCCGATCCGACGGAGGAGATGCTTGCGAGCGTGGGGATAAACCGCGTTCTTCTCGCAATCCATGTTGGTAATCCAAGCGGCGGATCTCCTGATCTCGACACACGAGATCCGACGTCTTCTTCACGAGTAAGGCACGCTGAAGTAGACGGAGTTCCAAGAGCAAAACATCGGGCAGCATAACGACGGTGCCGCGGTGATGGAGAGCCTCTCTAGGGCATCCATGGTGGACGGCCATGAGAGCGAGAGAAAGAGAGAGAGAGAGAGAGAGAGAGAGAGAGAGAGAGAGATGCTTCTCAAGCATTGTGTGTGTGGAAGAGCAATGGGGTGCCTCTCCTTTTATAGGGTTTTGGGATCCATGGATCTCAATCCATGGGACAACACAAATCCAATGGCTCTCATTGATTGTGTTTCTTTTAATGGTCAAGATTTGTGTTGGTAAAACCAACAACAATTATTTTAATTTAGATTAAATATATGTTGATAAATCAACATAATTTAATTACCAAATTAAATCAAGATCTCTTGGAGATCATAGGAGAGAGAGTGCCTCCTTCCATGTTGGAAGGAGGGGACGGCCACACATTCCAAATAAGAGTGGTGGCCGTCCACTCCATATACATGGAAGGTGGCTCTCATCTCTTTAATGTAATCTCCAAGATTATGCAACAACTTTTGTTGCATATTATTCTAAAAAAATAATTCACAATTATTTTGTAGACATTGCAATCTTGTCATTAAAAATTTGTGAATCACATTCACAACCCAAAATAAAATGTAAATTACATTTTCAATTTAATGTTCAATGTGAATCCAATTCACATTAACATTTAATTAATAAATGTAAATTACAATCATCTCTCTCTTATATATTATAAATTACATTTATAATATATATGACTAATACGGATATTGCTATCCACATTATTCATATCCATGATAATTAAATCATATTTAATCATCTTGGATCTCTATTCTCTTGTTCTCATAATAACATGAATCATATTCACATTATTTACATCTTTGATAATCAAATCATATTTAATTATCTAAGACAACTCTTTATATAATATGAATCAAATTCATATTACTTATGATAACTAAATCACATTTAATTATCCATTTTCTCAATGCTCGGATATATATATCAACAATAGAATTATCCATGAACTCCTTCAAGGATAATGCGCTTTCTTCGCAGATACTTGGAGATAAAGACAGGGCGATTGTATTGTTCCACGTATAGTGACATGGATATTGAGATCGTATCTCAAATCCAGATCGCGGGCCTCCCATAGATGCTTGATTAAATGAAGACCGTAAATCTAATCTTCTCATTGTATCTGAATCACATTCAGATCAATGTCCAACACTTGGACCAAGATCAGATTACTTCTCTACTGAGAGGAGTCACTAAAATCCAGACCCGTTTCATCACTCCCTAGGAATGGAAGCGTCATGGTTATACAATCGTTTATGATCACATCACCCTCAGGTATTCCCAATACCTGTACATCCTGCATACTGGAAGACTCAGACTAAACCCGAAGTATTGGATCAACTTTATACTGTCTACTTCATGGTTTTATCAGTAAGTTTCTCATTCGATCATTGGGAGTTGGTATCAATCATACACTTTCCAAAAGCGTATATCATACCTAGGTCTTGAACATATACTTTCCAAAAGTATATATCAAACCTACAAATTCAGTCAAGCTTCCAAAGCGAGACGACCGTGCGTACGGAATTTGATTCTTCCCAATATCTCATGAGTGAGCTCATGTCTTCCGGTTCAGTGAATGAACCTGTATATTCCCTTTGAGAGATCGTATTACTCATATACCCTCACATGCACACCAGCGCGCCGGTGTATAGACCTTGATTAGGTCATCAACCTATTGGTCTGCCAAATGTACATACTTGGACATATAGCAACACATCTGTCTCTGGTCAGAGGATGCGTGCCTATATCATGACAGCATACGATATAGGACTTTGGTTATCTCGATCTCGTTAAGTCAACTCTTTGACCTAACTAATCTGACACCTCCGAATCTCTATTCCTATGCAGAGGACCTGCATCAAGAGGTCGGTCAGATATCAGCCTTCAGAGATAAGGATTGCCATCTCCTACTCAGGCTGGAGATCATCTCTTAACAATCATTTGACGGTGCTTGATGAGTCCTCAATCTAACTCTTTAGATATTCATCCAAGCACCAGCCTCTATGATTCAATAGTTGAATCAACAGCTGTATGATCATTAAGATGGCCATGGTACATAACCCTAATTGTACTAAGGGACCTATTATGCAAATTATGTATTCTTCATTTCAGATTAAGGAGTGAATTGCAATAACATTTATTGCATAATGGCTCGCCGTGGGCTCGCATTTCCAACAATCTCCCACTAGCCCAAAGAGCCATTAATGGGCTAATCCTTTAAACCCGCACTCATGTGACAATCGTAGGCTATTTAGAAAATAGCTAGGTAAGCTGATCAGTCACTCTGTTCCCGCGAGACTATGCCAAGTCCTTTTACGGCACTTGCATATCCCCAATAACAGTGCTCGCATCTAATGCGAATGTTGCATCTCATGCAACCAATACTCAATCTAGTTGGTTAGAGTGTCCCTGACATCATAACTAGACCTGGCCAACGGGTTGGGGGCCCGCCCGCCCAGCCCGCTCATGGGCCGGGCTTGGGCTTCGAGATTTAAGCATGGGCCGGCCCGGCCCAACCCGCAAAAAATAAAAAATATATAAATATATGTCAATTTATACATGTATTAATATGATATGCTTTAACTTTTCATTTGTGACACTAGTTTTAAATAAAAATTCAATAATTTACAAGTCAAGTAACATGTAAAATATGTATATTAGTTATAAAAGTATAGTTGGTATTAATAAAATAATCTATATGTATTAAATACCATTAAAAAAATCAATGGAAAATGACCCAAATGGGCCATGGGCCGGCCCATGGGCGGGCCTTGGACAAAGGTTTTTTAACCTCGGCCCGTTCGGCCCGGCCCATGGGCCGGTCTGGCCCGCAATTTGGCCAGGTCTAATCATAACCAGTATCCCCATAATCCTTATTAGAATACCTTCATTCCCGGAGATCTCTATCTCCTAAGGTATCTAAAGTTTAGACCCTTATAGATCACTATCTACATGGTCTTAAACTTTTGAATATAAGACTTTGAGATCACTATCTCTAAGTTTCATCATCTTTGAAGATATTATTATTACTGCAATTAAGTGTTTTATTTCCATAGTAGGATTAGTAACACTTTACTACTCCCACTGCATGGCAGATATCTGGCTTTTGTACACATCTAGCATACACTCAGCTTCTCGTAACTAATGCACAAGTGCAAGTAGTTCTAGCATTTACTTCCTCAACTCTTTGAGGTGCTATCCCTTCAGACAGGTCAGAACCATATCTTAAGGGATGGAAGCCTTTCTTGGGATTTTCCATAAAATAGATTATGTCCAAGGTGTACTACTAATGTGACAGTCCCAATACCCTCTTCTCTTTGCTCCTGAACACCTTCAGAACTAAGATCCAAGAGGTATCCTTGAGATCATATCTCAAGTTATGGAACAATCAGATTATAAAGCACTTATTATTATCCTTATATCATTTTAAATGATCAGGATATCATCTACATTTAACGCAATGAACACATAGGCACTCCCACTAAGCTTCGCATGGCTCATCAAGATTCCATTTGAAATCATAACATTTATAATTTCATCAAATCTTATGGTCCATCTCAAAGAAGCTTATTTGAGTCCTTAGATGGATTCCTTAGCTTGCACACCTTGCTTTCCTCAATCATGAAGCCCTGGGGCTACTTCATGTGAATATCCTCAGAGAGGTATTTATAGAGGAATGCAATCTTGACTTACATCTTTGAAGATGCAATAGTCAAGTTGTGCAACCAAGATTAGCAATATTCTGATGTTTTTAAGCATGGTCACCGAAGAGCAAGTCTCATCGCAAGCAATGTCTTCTCTTCCGATGTGTAGCTCATGGCTACGAACCGTGCTTTGAAGGTCTCCACCTTCTCATCAGGTTCCCTTTCTCTTGAAGATCCATTTACACCTTTACAGGTATTACCCATATAGGTGGATCCTCGAGGGTCCATATACAACACTTGTATATGAAGTCTACGTTAGACTTTTATTGCTAAAATCCATCTTTCCATGTCATGATCCTTAGGAGCTTCATCACATGAAGTCTGATCATTGTCAGACTTAACTGACACATGGAATACATCCTCAAACTCATTTGAAGAGGTATTAATGTTTCATCATTAATTGTCCTTTTTAGTTTCCAATTTCAGGAGCCTCATTATCTTCTCAAGATAAATGAGTTCCTACACTTCATTTTCATCTTGATTCTCAAGAGTCTCAACCTCTAAGAATCATATTCTCAGAGATGAGATACTTAGAATCTCAAGGTTATAAAGTAGGTATCCAATACCATCCTTTATTTTCCTAATGAAGCAGCACTCTCAAGTGCTAGATTCCAGCTTGCATGCATGGAATCATATTAAGCATATATATTGTAGTCTCTTCTACACATATATACCTGGAAACTAAGGGATAATTATGCTAAAATTCATCATTGATAAGATCATGTCACACATGATCCAATTGTATCTACCTATAGCTCTATTGAGTTAAGGTGTGTTAGGAGGATTGAGATAGAAGTGATATTCATATCTCTATAAGGTATTCTTTGAATTTATCTAGTAGGTACTTGCTACCTAGATTAGATCAAATTCATTTTATCTTCCTTCAAACTTTGGTTCTAAACCAAAAATAATGAAATCTTTGAACATTTCAAAGGTTTCTTAGGTGGAGAGAAGAAAAATACATAATCATCAACAGATATCACATATCCATAATGTTTACTATGATATAGATGATCTACATACATCAATATGCACGAGATCCTGAATACCTTGGCATCTTACACCTTTCTCTAAGAAGGGTGTATTGGACATTTTACTTGAATACAATATTCATAAGTATGTAAGTTTTGAAATTTTAGACATTCTAAAGTTTCATCTCTTACTAGTCTATTGATCAAATCAATAAACAAATGTCCAAAGCTTGATGCTAGATCATTGTCAAATGATCTTCATCCTCATATTGATCTTAAGTTTTAATTTCAGCATTTAGAAATGTTAATGAGCCATTCATCAATTTTCTAATTTAGTGGAGTCCACTAGATTTTAGATTACTATCTGAAATATCTCCATCATAACTCTTTATGATAGTTCTACCTCAGAATTCATGTTTATTTCCAACATTTAGAAACAAACAATGAGTGTATTCTTATATCTAGGTCATAGAGACATTCTCTAAGACTAAGGACTCTCCCACTGAAATTAACAAGTCTAACAATCCAACAGAGATTGTTGCAACAATTGCATCAATATCCATGTGGATAACTATAAACTTTTAAGATCAAATTTTCCAGTCTTCTAAAACATATGCAACCTATTGCAAATGTCATCAGAAGATTGACATACAATTATTTGACTTTATCTTATCAATGATTTATGTAGATTAATCCGATGCTCCATCCGAGTCCTTCTCTAAGGATTCTAGATAGACTTGATAGTCATACTATCAACACATCAACTTATTGCAGTATTGGCATTCATCCAACTCTTCGGATGACATATGGAAGTCATAGATGTATAGTCAACTCTTTGACCATACTTCTTACTCGGGTCCAACCCATGCTTCCACTGCGCTCCCTTTATCTATAAGCAACCATTGCTTAAGACTAAGGATCTCTTATGTAAAAGCATTTCAACATTTATACATGCTTCATTAAATTCATACAATATAAATATTATGAAGCTTCATGAATGACCATAGTATAGATAGTAGAGTGATGACACTCATCATCTACATCCATCTAAACTCTTAAAACATAGGTTCAGGTAGGTACTCAAACAATTTGAATACATCATCTCTTATAGAGCCACCATTCTGCATGATGCAGTGAACCATCTCATTCATGTTAAATGTCAAGAGCACATATGTATGCCAGAATATCTTCATTAATTTTATAAGGATTATTTGACAATTGCGATCATCATAAACATGTCACTTCCAAAGTACATCCGATGAGAGATCAAGACTATAGAGACATACAAACCCTAGGGTTGTAGTCCTATTATCTATTTAATTGTCATTCCTCAATATTATGAGGAAACTTGCACATTGCTACCACATACATTATGTGTCCAATTGCAAGTACAATATCTGGATCATGAGTCCAATCCATGATATTTTACTGGTTATTATTGAGTATATCATTGAGTGAGTTTTAATGAAGGATTATCTGAAATAAGAAATTTGCATAAATATATAAATATGTATATATATATATTACTTTGATTTAGGATTTTTATATCAAAGTTGTCTTGTCTTGTCAACACTGAAAGTTCATTCCCTTAATCGCTTTCAATGTAAGAGATATACTTACCATTATATCTCAACAAGATCTGGGATCTCCTTCCTTATCTTTGTTACATCCCAATAATATGAGAATCTGCAACTCGGATAAAAAGAAGCGGGAACACATTCCTCCTTACAAGTCCAACTTGCATTCCCAATTCGGTCTTTAACACCCGGGCCCACCACCCCTAAGGCGATGTTAACCCCTTGTTAATTGAACCAACCGTCAACAGGAATAGTACTCGCTATACGCAATCCAATATCGCCCCAATAATATGAGGATCCGATATTGGGGTCACTACATATACGGCCTTACTCTTTCGAGAAGCAAAGAGCCCGATCCAGATGTGCTTGCATACAGGAGCTGTCACTTCGGACAGGCGTCTCCTACATACAATCCCTGGCGACGGAACCCTTCGCCTTGACGGGAGACCATAGATGTCACTTATGTGATCCTCCATATCATATTCAAATTCTAATTAATCATTGTGAATCATATTCATTATGATTAATTCTTCCAAGAGAAATAACATCTCTATTAATAGAGTGTTTAATTTTAATTGGATTCCAATTAATCTAATCATATTAAATTAATGATCCAATTAATATCCAACAAACAATTTTAATTGTTACTTGAATTATGGTATTATCTCAAATACGTATTATTTCGAATTTTAATAATTAGAAATACATCATGATTTCTTAAGCATTATACTAACCCTACCCGCTGTCATGGCCAGTACCGAAGAGAGTGGGACGGACCACATACGTTGCAACCCGCAACCCCAATGCTCTCCGACTAGACACCATATCCACCTCGGGAAAGGATAATGCAAAATAGATCATTTTGTACTTGAGATGATCATCGGTTCTTCAACCGAAATTATACCATATAATCATAATCAAAATAATTTTGATTAACATTATAATGAGATTTGCTAAACAAATCCCAAGTCCTATTCAAGAAATATGTTTGTTGGAATGTTGATCATGTAGATCATGTAACCAATCTTGATCTAGATCGCATCTAATCATTTGTTGGTTAGGGCAAAGTCATTTAAGGACATAATTATCATTAAATATTTCACAAATATTTATGCATAATTATTCTAGGAAATTAAACAATTTAATTTTCTAATTATTTAAATGACAATCACTAGGTTCTTGATTAGGAAAGTATTTTCAGCAGTGACCCTCACTTACTAAAAATATCATATCTCAATCAATTTAAATCCAAATTAAGCAAAGTAAATTTCTAAAGTTTGCTAACTTGATTTACAACAGAATCCAAGTGATTTGCACGCATTTAAAGGCGTTTCAAATCCGCAATTAACATCTTAATTACGTCATGATCCGCAGACCCCGAAACAGTGGATACATGTTCACTAAAATGAGCATATCTAGAGCAAACGGAATCGAAATCACGCAAACTCAGAACCTACGGTTTCCTTATTTAATGGGGAATAAAATCCAAATATTATTTTCGTGTTTAAATAATTTAAAAAGTGCCGAAAATAATATCAAAACAGAGATGCGAAAATGAAATGCAAGAAAACTTTCGCAAACCCTAATGAACCCAAGTCGTCCTCGGTTTATGGATCGTATCCAAAACCACCGACCTAAGCCTCTGATACCACTTGAAGGATATGGTTAGATCCTCAAGTGCATCACAGAAGCGTGATCGTCGTATCGAATACGACGAAGAACGACTAGTCGCACTAGTTGTTCTATGCAGCGGAAATTAAAAAATTTTCATGTGACGAAACCACATGATCCAAGAACACTTCTCGGATCGTTTCGTCTAAACCACAAACAAGTATTAGATTTACCTCTTGAAGCGTGGTTGCAATCGAGTCTCTAAACGAAGAGACCTCCTGTCTCAAGTCCGATCCGACGGAGGAGACGCTTGCGAGCGCGGGGATGAACCGCGTTCTTCTCACAATCCATGTTGGTAATCCAAGCGGCGGATCTCCTGATCTTGACACACGAGATCCGACGTCTTCTTCACTATTAAGGCACGCTGAAGTAGACGGAGTTCCACGAGCAAAACATCGGGCAGCATAACGACGGTGCCGCGGCGATGGAGAGCCTCTCTAGGGCATCCATGGTGGACGGCCATGAGAGGGAGAGAAAGAGAAAGAGAGAGAGAGAGAGAGATATGCTTCTCAAGCATTGTGTGTGTGGAAGAGCAATGGGGTGCCTCTCCTTTTATAGGGTTTTGGGATCCATGGATCTCAATCCATGGGATAACACAAATCCAATGGCTCTCATTGATTGTGTTTCTTTTAATGATCAAGATTTGTGTTGGTAAAACAACAACAATTATTTTAATTTAGATTAAATATATGTTGATAAATCAACATAATTTAATTACCAAATTAAATCAAGATCTCTTGGAGATCATAGGAGAGAGAGTGCCTCCTTCCATGTTGGAAGGAGGGGATGGCCACACATTCCAAATAAGAGTGGTGGCCGTCCACTCCATATACATGGAAGATGGCTCTCATCTCTTTAATGTAATCTCCAAGATTATGCAACAACTTTTGTTGCATATTATTCTACAAAAATAATTCACAATTATTTTGTAGACATTGCAATCTTGCCATTAAAAATTTGTGAATCACATTCACAACCCAAAATAAAATGTAAATTACATTTTCAATTTAATGTTCAATGTGAATCCAATTCACATTAACATTTAATTAATAAATGTAAATTACAATCATCTCTCTCTTATATATTATAAATCACATTTATAATATATATGACTAATACGGATATTGCTATCCACATTATTCATATCCATGATAATTAAATCATATTTAATCATCTTGGATCTCTATTCTCTTGTTCTCATAATAACATGAATCATATTCACATTATTTACATCTTTGATAATCAAATCATATTTAATTATCTAAGACAACTCTTTATATAATATGAATCAAATTCATATTACTCATGATAACTAAATCACATTTAATTATCCATTTTCTCAATGCTCGGATATATATATATATATCAACAATAGAATTATCCATGAACTCCTTCAAGGATAATGCGCTTTCTCCGCAGATACTTGGAGATAAAGACAGGGCAATTGTATTATTCCACGTATAGTGACATGGATATTGAGATCGTATCTCAAATCCAGATCGCGGGCCTCCCATAGATGCTTGATTAAATCAAGACCGTAAATCTAATCTTCTCATTGTATCTGAATCACATTCAGATCAATGTCCAACACTTGGACCAAGAACAGATTACTTCTCTACTGAGAGGAGTCACTAAAATCCAGACCCGTTTCATCACTCCCTAGGAATGGAAGCGTCATGGTTATACAATCGTTTATGATCACATCACCCTCAGGTATTCCCAATACCTGTACATCCTGCATACTGGAAGACTCAGACTAAACCCGAAGTATTGGATCAACTTTATACTGTCTACTTCATGGTTTTATCAGTAAGTTTCTCATTCGATCATTGGGAGTTGGTATCAATCATACACTTTCCAAAAGCGTATATCATACCTAGGTCTTGAACATATACTTTCCAAAAGTATATATCAAACCTACAAATTCAGTCAAGCTTCCAAAGCGAGACGACCGTGCGCACGGAATTTGATTCTTCCCAATATCTCATGAGTGAGCTCATGTCTTCCGGTTCAGTGAATGAACCTGTATATTCCCTTTGAGAGATCGTATTACTCATATACCCTTACATGCACACCAGCGCGTCGGTGTATAGACCTTGATTAGGTCATCAACCTATTGGTCTGCCAAATGTACATACTTAGACATATAGCAACACATCTGTCTCCGGTCAGAGGATGCGTGCCTATATCATGACAGCATACGATATAGGACTTTGGTTATCTCGATCTCGTTAAGTCAACTCTTTGACCTAACTAATCTGACACCTCTGAATCTCTATTCCTATGCAGAGGACCTGCATCAAGAGGTCGGTCAGATATCAGCCTTCAGAGATAAGGATTGCCATCTCCTACTCAGGCTGGAGATCATCTCTTAACAATCATTTGACGGTGCTTGATGAGTCCTCAATCTAACTCTTTAGATATTCATCCAAGCACCAGCCTCTATGATTCAATAGTTGAATCAACAGCTGTATGATCATTAAGATGGCCATGGTACATAACCCTAATTGTACTAAGGGACCTATTATGCAAATTATGTATTCTTCATTTCAGATTAAGGAGTGAATTGAAATAACATTTATTGCATAATGGCTCGCCGTGGGCTCGCATTTCCAACAGCTAAAAGGGTCCTGAGATATCTACAAAGAACAAAAGAACACATGCTCACATATAGAAGGTCGTACCAACTTGAGATCATTGGTGCACTTCGATTTTGCTGGTTGTCAAGATAGTATGAAGTTTACATTAGGCTACATCTATCTACTTACTGGAGGTGTTATTTCTTGGAAGAGTGCTAAGCAGTCTTTTATAGCCTCTTCCACTATAGCAGCGGAATTCATAACATGTTACGAGGCATCCAATCACGGGATTTGGCTGCGTAATTTTGTCAATGGGCTGCGTCTAGTTGATGGTATTGAAAGACCATTAAGGTTATTTTGTGATAATAAATCAGCGGTCTTATATCCCAATAACAATAGGAGTTCGACAAAGTCTAAGCATATATAAATCAAATTCCTGGTTGTTAAAGGAAGAGTACAAAGTGGACAATTATCTATTGAGCATATCAATACCAACTCCATGATTTTGGATCCGCTTACTAAAGGATTGCCACCCAAAGTATTTCATGATCATACCAAGAATATAGGTCTCATTTCAGTTAAAGATATTCAGTTTTAGTGGGAGTTTATATCTTTTGAAAATGCTTGTAAATAGTTCTATTTAGTATCTTGGTATTTCAGTTTGGACATTATGGTCATTGTTTTGTATAAACAATTATTTTATGTTCACTATGTTATTCACCAGGTATGATCTCATTCAGTGGGCCAGTTGGAAATTGATATGTTAAGATCACATTGCATATGATTTTCATGCTACGTACTCATATTCTAATCCATGTTATTAAATTTTATTAACATATATGACCATTAAAAGTTAAGTTGCTAGGATTGTAACATAGCCATTTTGATCCTATGATTGATAGAACTTGTAGACATGATTTGTGGATTGTAAAGTGATGATAGAAAGGTTGAGTTCATTCGGATATTATGTGATTATAATATTTACACATATAGTCCAAGTGGGAGATTGTTAGAATTAACATCCAACGATAGATTTATATATGTATATATTTATAATTAGTTATACTATCAACTTTAATCATGGTCAATTATAAAGAAGTGATCAAATAAAGTTCAGGAATTCTTTTTGGGCATAAGTGTATTTTTTGGTTGCATAAGATTTCAATATGCAGAGACCTAAGAGATAATTTCAGATCTACGATGGGTAGAATTGAAATTTATCAAGATAGTTTGAGAATGAGTCATGATCCCCAAAGGAAACCACCCCCAACGCACATATCTTTTTTTATTTCACATCTCAAAAAGGGAAGTTACGGGTATCTCTTTTTCAATCTGAGCTTTCTCGCCATAGAGAGAGAGAGAGAGAGATTAGGAAGATTAGAAGGTTGGAGGTGTAGTTTCTCCTTTGGTATCGAATCTTTTTTTTTTGTTTAATGGTTGCCCTTCAATCTGGTTAGTATATTTTATATGCATTTCCTTTTCTTGTATGCTTTTGGTAGATTCGTTTTATTGTTTATGGACAAACATAGAAACTTTTAATCTATAAAAGTGCATGACGTTCATGATTTTTAATGCAGCTCTATATTGTACCCTTCTTATACACTCCATTCTCATTCATGTTATCGCACTTTCTTTTCATGAATATACCCCTTTTAATTTTCAACATGGTGCCTTTATTGTCATCTTAAATACTTGATCAATACCTTTTATTAATAGCTTTGATAATGTGAGAATCTCATTATTATATTGTCGATCTACTCGTGTATGTGTAAACAAATGAAAAACTGAAAGTCATACTTTTGGTGTGAATTATTTACATTTGTTATAACAATACCCATTAATGATCAAGTTTTAAGAATTCTACATATATCACTTAAAAAATGTAAGAATTAGTAAATACAAAAATGTCCAAGGGGAGATGACCATTCTTAATGTCCTTGGGAAATGAAATAAACTATCACCTTTGATCTAGTTGAAGAAAGGATAATAAAGTAATAACCCATGCTTATTCATAGTTATTGTGTCAAAATAAGGAGGGTTGGAAAGACAAAGGATAGAAGGAGATAAATAAGGACCATTGTTTATCAGTAGCCCCTGATCAGGGAGAATTAAAGCTTTAAAAATTCGTTATTGTGGTTACATGCTGGTTGGCTAATCAACAGTGTTTGGTATCATCAAAAAGAACAAACTTAGGGCCGATTTGATCACTGGGTTGGATTGGGTTGAGATATCCTCATGTGAATAGTAGCTATTTGAAGGGTTTGGATGGTTGGAATGATAATTGTGATGTGATGTGACATTGATTATATGTTATATTAACTTGTTTAATGATTATAATATATTTTTTATGTTAATAAGTGCATTTGAACAAGGTTAAAAAAACCATTATACCAAAGAAAATGTATGATCAATATAAGTAATCCCAACCCAAAAATGTAGGATTGGAGACAGGAGTATGTCAGGTTACCCCGGAGTACCCTGGCAACCAAACGGGCCCTTAAGGAACAACAACATCATCATCCATCTTATAACGATTTCATGCACCATCAACCGCCGATAACAGACACGAGTTTTCCTGCTCACTCAGCTTTTACAGCTTCACTTCTATACAATGTGTAACCGTTGCCAGAAAGAATAGGAAAGAAAGTAAAAACATACCGGAAAAAGACACCCCAATGAAACAAATACAAGAAAGGCAAACACAGCGCCATTTCAAACAAGTGAATCAATGGACTGAATTCATCAGGTAGCAAAATGGTAACCAAACACCGGTTACACCGCTACATCCATGTCGCTCCCTGCCTGTTTGTCCTTGAACGAGCCTCATCAAGCGAGACGGCCGTAGCTAACATCATCTGCTCCTCAAATGTTTCAGGGATAAGGTGACCACTGGGCATGTCCGTGCGATCAGGTATATGCAGACCTGTTTCTGCATCCATCGTGCCACTGGAGTCGGCATAGCTATTCCCTACCACTACCACATCTGATCTAATGCCCCATCGGTCTGATACCTGTGACCCATTCCGTCTCTCACCTGTACCACTCTCCGATGATCAGAGGGCACCTCAACCCAGTTATCTGGAGCATAATGTCCCACCGACCGCTCTCCTGTCGATATGCAACCCATTCTTGGCAATGCACTGTAATTGAAGGAGCTTGTCCCGGACAAAGCTGCTGAGCTCTCGATGAAGTGCTGGTGCTCGGCCAATGCAGCTGCAGCACAAACAAGACCGATAGAGGATGATTCAGGTGGAACCACTGTTGGCGAAACATAACGCTCCTCCAGAGACGACGATGCTGCCGAGGGAAAAGCTCTGGTACTGACTGGCCTATTATTACTGTGATCCTAACAAAAAAGGAAACAATAAAATAATCAGCAAACTGTTATTTCCCTTTCAGGTAGTTGTATCGCAGACTATTTGCACGGGGAAATGCTAATTTAACAATCATATCTGATTTTTAAAATTCCACAAATCAAATGTCGGAGTCTTCTCCTAGTATAAGTAGGATCGGCTACATGGATTCTTGCTCAAATTTATGTTGAAAGATTCGACTATTTTTTACACTGGTTGTCGACTACCTAACGCAACCCTCATAAGAGGGATTTGATTTTTAAAATTGTACAAATGCAAATAAATGCTTTGCTTTTAAAAAAAACTTAAACTACACAAATGCAAATAAATGTTTTGCTTAAAAAAACTATCCTAATGAACGATCCACCCAAATAAGAAAGAATACATTCAGGCTACTTGTAGAAACATTAGCTATGTAGGACACTTGCGGAACTGATATAATACTTCATCCTCTCTAATGTCACATTCAGAATGAGATACCTTGGTGTATATTATTCGCCGATAATATTGTGTTGATTGATGAGACTAGAGATTGAGTAAATAAGAAGTTTGAGGTCTCTGGAGACATGCATTGGAGAGTAAAAGATTTCACATAAGTAGAGCTAAGTCTGAATATATAAAGTGATCTTTTGATGGAAGCAATGGTGAAGGAATCGAGGTGAAGATTGATGACGATAACATTCAGAAGAGAGATTCTTTTAGATACTTGGGATCTATTTTGCAACATGATGGGGGAATTGATGGAGATATTACAAATAGAATAAACACATGTTGGATAAAGTAGAGAGGAGCCTCTGTTGTTTTTCTGTGATAAGAAAATTCCTTTAAGAATCAAAGGAAAGTTTTACAAAGCAACTGTGAGACCTGCTATGCTCTATGGATCTAAATGTTGGCATGTGAACCATAGAAATGTCTAGAGAATGGCAGTAGCAGAAACGAAAATTGTAGGGTGGACGTGTGGGCACACGTGTAAAGATCGGATTCGAAATGATGCCATCAGAAGGAAAGTTGGTGTAGCTCCGATCGAGAATAAGATGCGAGAAAACCACTTAAGGTGGTTTGGCCATTTGCAAAGGTCAGCTGAAGAACCGGTGAGGAGATGCGAGTTTTGGGATGTTGAGTTGGGTAAGAGAGGGTGAAGAAGGTCCAAGAAGTCTTGGAATGAGACTATATGAAGGGGATCTTAGTTTTTTAGATCTAATCCCGAGAATGACCTGAGATAGATCCGAATAGAGGTAAAGAATCCATGTAGCCGACCCTACTTAATGTGGGAAAAAGTTTTGTTGTTGTCTGTACCATCGCACTCTTAAACTTTGTAATTATATTTTTATTACCATTCTGATATCCCAGACCTATCTCATATCCACATGTTTATGAATAAAATACTGTATTTAAACTCAATGTCACCACCAACTAACAGAAAAGAGCACGTAAGCAGGAAACCGCATCTTAAAACAGAAAAACAAACCAAAAGAAAGACAAACGATTTGGTATGCTAGTCCCTATCCAAAGTCATCAGGGATTACCGTATAATTATTTGTGTAACGCTTCAGATAGAAATTATTCGGTTAAATCGACTACCACATCAAGTTCAATTGACATGTATGGAAAGCTATGTAGCTAGTGCCCTATCCAAAGTGATTACAACAAGTTCAACTAACCTGTATGGAAAGCCATATAGCTTCCATCACCATTAGTTCCTCAAGATCTAAATCAAATTCATCTTCCCTGCAGAATGAGAAACATATAAAACTAAAAGGTAACATGAGAAAAATTAAACAAGAACAAGTAGTCCAGATGCAAAAGACGGTATTTAATATTTAGGCACGAAAACTGTAATATAAACTTTATGAAAGAAGGATATGTAATGGAATATTAAAGATCAATCATAGTAGATGAAAGAAGCATTGGAAGCAATGCAAAAAATTTAAGATTGATATTCATGTGAATGTCTTTTGACGGCCCGAATGAAATTCACACCTAAAAAAGAAGACAAATTCGAGGCATTTAGAACTCCATTTGTCCACACTTTCTTATTTGTCTTTCCCTTCACAACACAAGTGAAAACATGGATCGCCACATCATTGACAAAAGCAATCGTTTTGTTCTACCCATGGAGGTTGCAGAAAAGCACAAATCTTCAAACCAAGACCCCCTAAAAACCCACGAGTGAAAAAGTATGCACAATATCACCTAAATCGTTTTCTAACCAATGGATAACTGTCTGAACTGAATATCCGATCAACGTATAATAATAATTGATAATTGATACAAAGTGTCATAAAACATCCATCATGAATCAAACACGCCCAGGCTGAATACAAGGCCTTAGCATTTTAGACAACATTCTCCACAAAGTAGCTCTCACTACCAAACACAACGTTCCTCGAATAGGACAATAGTTGTAAAATCGACACTAGCAACCCAAAACTCGAACTACATAGATGCATCACCAGCTCCGTCTACAAATAGTTGAGTATACCTATACACCTCAATCCATCCACTCCTCCCTAGAAACTATATTGTGAATGCATGAAAATGGGACTTCAGTGCTTCTCCAATCCTTCGTCAAACTGTTTCCTCCTACTCACCAACCTTTGGGCATTAAAACATATTTTGCCTCCTACTTAGATCGATTGTTATATAAGACTTACAAGCAGTTATTAAAATGCCCTACCAAAGCCATGTATGCCTTAACCAATGCATTAACTGTCTCTAGCAAGCTTCGGGTTGACTAATCGGCCTAGTCGTCTAATTAGTTACCGATTTTCAAATGGAGGTTTTTTATTTTTTTAAATATATTTACGTTATTTCCTGATGGCTCCTATTTCTCTTGGTGTGTGTACTTCGATTAATTAATATTGGTATAATTTTTATGCATTCTCACTAAGATTGAAAACTACTCTCCCACTTTTTCACGGTTTCCAAAGATGGAATATATACACATTTCTGTGCTGGTAGGGTATGTTGGCCGAGGCGAGGGGGTACATCGGGCAGTTCTTCAACAGGGATCAGACGAACATATGGTTAAGATTCAAGGCATATCAATAATATACGGCATTGTTTTTAAAAACGCGCCTCGAGGCGCTGAGGCGTACGCCTCGAGGCGTTTTTCTAGGAAAAACGCCTCGAGGCTATAGCCTCATGCAGCCTCTGTGAGGCTTAAGCCTCGAGGCGCTGCCTCGAGGTGTAGCCTCATTTGTGTGCTGATTTGTTGAATTTTTTCTGCAATATTTTTTTCTTTTTTTTTTGATTGTGGGCTTTTCATCTTTCATAGACAAGTATGTTCAAGTCCTTAAGCTCACAATTCACTAAAATGCATTTTTTTAGTTTATTAAAGTATTGAGCTTATTTTTACTTTGTTATGCATGTTCTTTATATATCAACATGAACAAAAATTTGGATCTTGAGATATTAAATCTAATGCCTCTACTCTTAGTATGCATCTTGTGTTACATCTAACCCCTCTAGTAAATTTTATTCAAGACTTTAAATTTTGCAGAGAGTTACCTATTATTGTGCTTGCATATTCATATTTACTTGACTCCTTACTGGTTTAGAGTCCAAAAAAGAGTGTTATATTAACAACTTCGATGTTTAAACCATGGTGTTAGCCTTGAAATGTCATGGAGTTATGTATTTACTCATAACTATTAAATTTCTAGAACTTGGAAATTGTAATTATGGTTAATTATGATGTTTTATGAAAAATTTCTTCCACGAGTGAGGCTTACGCCTCAATACGCCTCGAGGCTTACAACTCGATGCAATACTGGGAAAACGCCTCGATACGCCTCACGTTTTTTAAAACCTTGATTTATGCTATTTAGTTTTATATTATTGTTAATGCTAATTTTATTGGATACTATGAACATCTACATAGGGTTGATTTATTTTTGTATGTTATTCATTCACTTCTAATGGTATTGGTTACTATATTTATGCTATTTGTTTTTTATGAATGTTCAATTTTTTTAATAGGTGTAGTATTTCTGTTATGCTTTTATGAATGTATTATAGTACTGAAAATGTCAAAATCTATGCAAATATATCATAATATATGTATAAAAACTAATGTATAGATTTAAAATAATTAAAAAAATCAGAACCGACTAAAGGCCGACTAAATTTAATTAGGCGCCCAACTATCAATTAATCCTTAGTCAGTGACCCTGCCTACTGAGTACCAAGTACTAACTACCGACTTCTGCAACCTTGGTGTCTACTGTCTAGTTTAGAGTTTTCCTTTAGAATAATATCCTACACCCTCCTTTTGCAACAATGATCTTCAAAGATCACTTAAGTCATGCATGTCAGTTCTATTAATGGTTTCAAGAACTTCTTTCCGATCTATATGCTTTTACGTGCTTACATCCATCCTACGAACATTAAGTGGCTATACAAGATGGTTGATTGGATTCCAAGTTTGTCACCAAAGATCTACCTCACATCTTTGACCAGTGTCGTATCAAAATACAAAAGCATTTTCAGACAACGAAGACCTCTCAAATTTAAAATAAGAGCGTGGGAATGCCCCTTTAATTGTCCTCCGCAAAAGCCTTATGTATGGTGATCCTATAATTTATAGGGATAATAAGTCACCCAAGCTTTTTTGTCTCTTCCAATACCCTTTCCATTGTTTCTACCAAAGCATGAGTCTGGAAATTGTACTTAGACTCAAAACCATAGCATCCCCCAAGAGATCGATGAATATGTAGATAAATACAAAAAACATAATATATAATGGAAAAAGCAAGAGGCATCCACTAGTTTGAAAAGCTCCACCAATGTGTTACAAAAGAACCAATCAACATGTGACTTGGATCTTAAAACGCTCTTCCAAAAATAATTAGACATCACCAAGAATGGTCCACTAGCTCGAACTCAATCACATTATCAACAAAGGGGAATTTGTATATATGCTCCTAACTTCATTCATAATTATAAATAGGGTAAATAATACAAAAAGTCTCTCACTATGCCTCGTTTCTTAAAGGGTTTTAGTCAGTTGTGAGTTAGCTCGGCCCTTTTTATGGGCCCAAACTGTCCAGCTTGTTAGCTCGACCCATTACTTCATCATATGATGAGTGATGATCGAATTCAGATGGATATTTAATTCTAAACATATTAATTTAATTAAATTTACTGACCGTCGTCGTTATCTATACCATCATGATAATAATTTTATCATGTTATACATTTAATGGATATATATTATAAACAATTATATTACATGAGGATGGGGAGCTTGCACCAAGGTGCATGTAATTTTACATGCACCGGGGCTATATCTTCCACATTTTTTTATTTTTTTGAAAAATACCACCATGTATATTCATCTATATATCCCTTTAATATCATTCGAATTTCATCAGAAACAGAGACTCCCATGCCCTCCATCTAAAATAGGCCGATTACAGCAATTCTAAGACCGTTAAAATTACCTGTTCTAGATGGAGGTCATAGGAATCTCTGTTTCTGATGAAATTCGAATGGCATATTGGAGGGATATATAGATGAATATACATTGTGGTATTTTTCAAAAAAATAAAAAAATGTGGAAGATATAAGGCCCGGTGCATGTAAAGTTACATGCACCTTGGTGCAAGCTCCCCATCCTCATATTACATTAGTAATATATTCAACATGTTTAGAGCATGTTGTTGTACATAGTAAATTCATATCATGAACATGATTCCTTAACAGTATCAAAGTATTAAAACATATTCGCATGTATATAGAATATACATTTTTGTTGGGGATGGGTGGTGTATTTGGAATAGAAAAACCATCTCAATATGTCCTGGAGTTTTAATTGGGCCGGGCCGGCCCGAACCCGACCCATAATGTTTGGGCCGAGCTTGGGCTTGGGCCTAGATTTTGAAAAATAAAACAGGCCTAAGCCCGGCCCATTAGCCCATATACTGAAATGGGTTTGGGCCGGGCCAAGTCAAACCCGATCCGAACCTGACCCATACTTAACCCTAGTTGGAGGAGATGGAGGCTTTTCTTCCATATATACCCCTCTTAACTACATCATGATTTGATTGAACCATGGTTAAGTTCAACTTGTGGACGATCAAAGTAACGGAGGGGTACAAGTGATAGAACGACAAGAAGTCAGGGGCACAACTGATATTCTCAAAAAGGAAGGGTATAACTGATATTGCAATATCTTAGAGGGGCACAAGTGATAAAAATCATTTTTGAAATGGAACAAAAAGGACTACACTTTGTTTTTGTTGTCTCAAATACATGCTTCTATAAGCTTCCATGACCATTTTATGTCAATGTTAAACCCTCAATGTTAAAATTTTAGTATCATCTTTGTTACATTTCAAAAATGAGGCATGTATTTGGAAATCAAGCCATAGTTTGCATCTTTTTTATAATTTACCTTCATCAATATATGTTCATGTTTTAATATATGTTCATGTTTTTCATATACCTCCACAAATATTCTTCATTCACAGCTGAACCTTTCCGTTAAACCTTCGCTCGATAACGAAGTAAAAAACTTTCATATTAAAGGCATTTATTATCATGCCCTTGTGGTTCGTGTCATGAGCCATTAAACATTCATTTGATAAGGAAGAACAAACTTTCATATTAAATACATTTATTATCATGCCCTTGTGGTTCGTGTCATCATACCTCAACACTCTTCTTCCACCATCCATGGTTTTTCCTCTTCATGTTATGGTCCTAACTCCTTCCGGTTCCTCTCAAAACTTCCCTTTCTTTCCCTTTCTCTTAGGGTTCGTTTGGTTACAGTGTTGGACATGGTTGGGTTGGGCAGGGGTACCCCTGTGAATAGTAAACTGTGAGGAGGAGAACCCTGTTTGGTTGCAGGGCCAACCCGGGTTGGGCCAAGCCAACCCTGCCCAACCCTGCAACCAAACGAGCCCTTAGTATTCACGTCACCCCATCCTTCAGCTTCTCTTTAGCTGATACTTTCCCCAATCAATGATCACCCCGCATTCTTCATGGTGTGGCAAACCCGTCCTTCCCTCCCCACATACACCCAATGGTGCAATATAGACCATCCATATCAATTTATCCCCATCCATATCAATTTATCCCGACTTGCACTTAGAGAGGGAGAGGGAGGGGGGGAGGCCATAGGAGAAGTTGGCGATGCTCCATTTTTGGAGGCGTTGGCGGGGAAGGGCCCATGGAGTAACGATGGGAGTAGAAGGGATTGGAAGCAAAAGCATAAGGATGGAGAGCCCTCATGGTGCTTCCGTTGTGGAGCAGGAGACCAACTTTTCAAGACACGTGCAGTTGATGAGCTGCTATGCTTCCAGTGCAGAAACTCGGGGCACCATCAGCATGAATGCATGCAAAGGTGAACCGATCGAGAAAGATGACAAATTGAACTCCATTGAAGGGCAAAGGTGGTGACAACCAAGCGATTGGAGGCGAGGTTTTTTGGGAGGGGTGTTCTCTGACACCTTTGAATTTCTCAAAGGATGCGGAGGCAGAACATCCTCTCGAATGTCTTGTCATTGGGGAGCGTGAGGAGGCCCCTCTGCAATTACTTCAAGATGGAGTTGCAACGACGATGATGGAAGGGGCATTGGTGTACCTGATTGGCCTGTCGGGAGCCCTCGATCCCTTTGAGGGTGACGATGTGGGATGGCCATTGACCAATGGCACTTTGGTCAATCCCTCTAGATGAGAAGTCGCACAACGGTGAAGAGGCGACAAAAGCGGCGAAGGCAAGACAGTTGGCCACTAGCACAACCCAAGAGCCACGTTCAGCGACAGGTTTTTCGGAATGTCGATTTCTCAAGGGAGGCAACAATATTACCTTTTCAAGAAACCATGTTCGAGGTTTCGGTGCTTGAGATATCCGATAATTTGATTCAGGAATCAGATCTGGTGGTGGATTCTACTACTTCGGGTGCTTTTCTTGACCCGCATAATTCAAAGGCACGTTTAAACTCGATGTATACAAAGACTCATGTTTACTCCATCAGACTGTTAAATGCGGACCCTTCATCTTTTGCCTGATTAACAGTACCAATGTTGTCGACAAGATTAGCTCAGGATTTCTCACTGCGTATCTTGTTTCAAAGGACAAGCGGAGCTTTCAACCCTGCCCCCTTTACCATATGGTTTTCATATAGCATTGCTAAGCTCCGAGTCGAGATACGAGTCAGAGACTTCAAAAATGGAAGAATTCTTTGATCCCAGGGAGGGTGTTCTAAGCGAAGAATGTGTTGATGAGGAATTGGTGTTGTCGCAAGAGTCGAAGGTGGTGACGGAGACCCAAAAAAATTGTACGAAAGGAGGTGGGTCTGCCGAATCCGAAGGATGCTACCGAGGAGGAATATGGTCTGACAAATAGCTGCGATTTAGAACTCCTTTTCGACGAGTGTGCGAAGGGAAGACACAAGAAAGCCCCAGGTGTCCCTCGTCATGCTAAGATAAAGGGAGGGGTTGACCGATGCAAAGTAGAAAGGCATTGGCTGAGGTTGTGCAGGAGCCCAAATGCTTTGAGGGAGGCGAGACCGTAAATGAGGTGTTTTTCAAGGAAGCAAAGGCAGACGAATTCTCTGGATTGGGAGACAACAAAATTGGAGTGTGTTCGAGAATGGAGTCAAGCAAGAACCGTGCGACGCAGTATAAGTTCATGATGAAGATTTTTCAAAGTCACGAGAGGCGGCGATTAATGAGAAAATGCAGAGGACGGAGTTAGATGTGCAAGGCGAGGAAGAAAGGATAATAGCTATTGGCGGAGTGGCAATGTTGGCTGAAGCAGGGGGAATTTTGAGATGACTGTCACACACGTGATTGGGGTAATTTTGGTGGGGAATATCCCGTCAGCTCCCCGATGAAACTACTTTCATGGAACGTGAGGGGGTTGGATCAACCTGATAAGAGGTTGGTTGTCAACTCTCTGTTGACTGCATGAAAGATTGAAGTGGCATGTATTCAAGAAACGAAGATTGATTATTGGGATTTGGTGAGGTAGAACTCACGTCTGGTGCTTTATTCACTAAGTTTAGTGAGGTGTTGGCGAGCAGGAGCTTCGGAGTAGTCGTGGCGTGGAATGGGAGCATTTTTAAGTCGGCTGATGAAGTGAAATGGGTCCACTCAATTTTGGTGCTCCTAGTTAACAAGGTGGATCAACCATGCCTTCTTATTTCCTCGATTTATGGTATGATTGGCATCCCAGGATCTTCGAATGCATCTTTATGGGTTGAATTGCAGGTTATCAGAGAAATGTTCCCAAAGACTGCCTGGATTGTGGGGGAGACTTCAACATCACGCTCTACTCAGATGATAGGCCTCGTGGGAGAGGAGCGCAGGATCTAGGCTTCGAGTTCTTTGTAGAGGTGGTGGGGGAGCTTAATTTGGAGGCTCTTGACGCATCAAACAACAAGTACACGCAGAGGAACTTGCTCTCCAACTCGTTGATTGATAGATTCATTTTATTGATCGAGGCTTTAGAGAGATTCAATTTGGCAGTGGTGTCTTCACTGCCTAGATCGAGGTCAAATCATACATCGTTATGCTTGGATACATGTAGTGGATTCGGCTCTTCGTCTTCAAATCTTAGCAATGTTGGATGTTGGAGGAAGGCTTCAAAGACTTAGCTACGTCTTTCTAGATGAACCTGGAGGTGGAGGGTTCGCCTACCGTGAAACTTGTGATGAAATTGGTTGTGTTACGTCGCATGTTATTGGAGTACAAGAGGGTTATTAGCGAGGAGCGTAGTTTGAGGTGGAGTCTAGCACACGAGTTGGTGAGGCTAGATCTGCTGGAAGATGTTAGAGAACTGGATGAGGAGGTGATTCTGAGCAGAGGAGTAGTCCAACATATCATGGAGGAGGAGGAGGATAGAAAGAAAGAGATTGAGTGGAGGCAGAGGTCAAGGTAGAAGTGGTTTAAAGAGGGAGATGCGAATACACGGTTCTTTCATAATGTGGCAAATGGCAGGAGGAACATAATCCATTCAGTGGAGGTCGAGGGAGCAGAAGTGCGAGGGGAGGTGGAGATTGCAAGAGCAATGACACAATATTTCAAAGGTATGAGCAGACGAGCACATCATAGCAGATCGAGATGGCTTAGCTGAAGGGAGAGCGGCATATCGACTGGTGACAGGAGTTGACAAGGCCTTTTGGCATACAAGAGGTTCATGAGGCTCCGTTCGCACTGAAACCGAATGGATGCTCAGGCTCGGACGAGTTCCCATTTTTTTTCCACAGGGAATTCTGAGAACTACTTGAAGAGGAGATGATGTCGGTGGTGGCGGAGTTTGCAGGAGGAAATTTTAGGCTCGATAGACTGAACTGATCGCTTATTTTCCTATTTCCAAAAAAGATGTTGCTATAAAAGTAGAGGATTACATGCCCATCGCATTTTCAAATGTGATTTATCTGCTCATGGCAAAGAGCTTGGCAAATAGATTAAGGGGTTGCAGAATAAAATTGATTCATCAACCCAAAGTGCTTTCCTCCTGGACAGACAACTCATGGATAGTGTGGTTCTAGCATCAGAGGTTGTAGCGAACTGGCAAAGCAAAACAAAGGGGGTGATGTGGAAGGTGGATTTCTCTAAGGCATACGACTGAGTAGATTGGTATTTCATTTGGATCTCTCTTCACATGTGAGAATTCCCTGATAGGTGGATTGCTTGGATGAAGAGGTGTATCACAACCGCTTCATGTGCCATGCTGGTGAATGGCCAACCAAAGGGAGGTTTCCCGTTGTGCCCTCCGCATAAACCATGGGAAAATTTTTATTTTAAGAGGTGCATGTAGAATTATTTATTTATCTATCTAATGTTATGTGGTACAAAAATCTTTTTCATGTCACTTGCTTGTTCTATGTAACTTCGTAATTTTCCCATAAATACATATCAATATTTTATTTCCTCAGGTTTGAAAGCCTACACAATATTAACTTATGGAGTTAATTTCCCTCAATTGCTTCATTCCATTATTTCATCCAAGATGTCTAGTAAAATCTCAGGATACATATTAAATCCCTAACAGGAAATTTTCTATGTTTTATAATGTGCATAAATATGAACATAACATTCTTTCACACTTCAATCCTACTTCCTAATTCAATAAAGAGTCTCAAAACTTTTTCCATAAATACTCAATGTCCTAAATAGGAGGAGGAAAGAGAACCCTAATCTCTCTTCTTATTATATACGAGACTACAGAGTAAAAAAAGAGGGCAGAGAAGCCTGCCTCCAACAACTAAAGTAGCACCCCACTAAAGTGAGGGAAATTGATTCAACCGAAGAACCCAGAGGGGCTTATCCAATTCACTCTAACATCGTAGAGCCGATCAACTCTTGGGATGATGGACCTGGAGAAGACCCCCTCAAGAGTGGTTTGCTTGTAGCCGGCTAGAAGACAAGTATGAAACAAGATCAACCCCTTGAACTGAACTATCGATTGAGTGTACCCTTCTTCCTCTCCCGGGCGACGGGGGCCGTTGTCAGGTGAGGTGGTCTCCGACCTAGAAAGGTAGTTGCGGGAGTGCCAAGGGAGACCCAAGGATTCACAAATCTTCGACTTATGGATTTTTTGGTTCGGCGGACTCAATCTTGACCGATAACCATGGAGAGTTGCGATTTGCGACCCCCAATGTGTTAAGACATTGTTTTCACACTCTTAGTGTAAAGACAATGAGACTATTGATAAGGGGAGGTGAACCGCAAGCTGACGGAAGCAATAACGAAGGACCCGAGAGGCGACGGAGAGAGGTTGACCTACTTCATTTCTCTTGATATCTAGTTCACCCTTTCACCATCTATAGAATAAGTGTATGGGCATCCAACTCTCCCCCTGACCCACGAGGGGCTCCCCTCTCTACCCTACCCCCAGAGGGCTACCAGTGGGAGGCTCTCCCAATTATTCAGTTAGAATATGCCCTGGCTGAGACAAAGCTATCAACAAGGCTTGATATTACAACTTTCCCGCTAACTTCATAGCCAAGTCGCCAACTCTCCTTCCTTGTGTCAGCCACCAACCAAACTCTAGTCTAATGAGTGACCTTCCCGCTAACTTTGCGAAGGGAGTGAGTCAGCTCAAAGAAATTGTGTAGTTTACGAAACTATACGAAACTATAGAGGATACTCTTAGAGAAATAGTATGAGACGAGCCCCATTGAAAAAGTCGTTCTTTCTCTATTACTTCCCATAGGGGGGTTGGATAGATATCTGAAAATCTTGATCAATGACAGCAAAGAAGTCGAGCGGATAGCTTAGACTGAGAGATGCTCCTCGACGTCTGGAAGATAAAGAAAGCCTTTATATCTAGTTCCCGCTTTCCAGTTAGATGCACGGTTCCCTCAACTTCCACTGAAATTCTATTCGATCGACTTCCAACTATATATAACGGAGGACTAGAATATCATAGGCCCGGGGATCACTCGCTTCGTGTTATTTATTACGAGACAGGAAACTAGAAAGACTTCTCTAACCTATATCTCCTCATTCCCATCCGCACTAACGGATTTGATGAAATATATACAAGCTTTGAATATCCCGGTAAACTCGTAGCAAGAAAGGTGCTTTCGAAGGGTTCAAATTCTGAGGCTAATATTAGAAAAGCACATTTGGAAATTGGCGGCCGACGTCCTCTTGACTGGCAGGCTATAGGCAACCCGCTTTTACTGGCTTTCGATCTTTGTCAAAGAAAGCCCAGAAACCATATATCTCAATTGAGCCCTAAGCCTATGTCAACTACTGAGGATGTCTGTGAGCACCTAGGTACGAGCAGAAATGAGGTTGAAGAGTTATCAAGGAAAAGAACAAGCAAAGAAAGGAGTGCATTGCAAGCCAACTGTCCCAATTGCCGATTATATTCTTTTAGAGAATTTATCGAGCTCAAATCCAAATTCTATAAGTAGGCTCCTCTTCTCCCTGGCTTGAGAGTGAGATCAGGCTAACTAAGCCTATTCTGATATTAGACTACGGTCCCCCCTATGGACCCTTGAACTCGCTCGCAAGGACTCATATCGCCTTAAGTGAGGCTCGTTTCGTCCCATCACTCCACTGCCTTCCTTTACGTAGTAGTCAAGTCGTTCAGTCGCTATAAAGCGTCACTCCGTTGTGGGCCATGTGTGTGTCAATCCTCTCCTATCATTCAGTCGAGCGAGGTCTAAGGTTAACCTCTGGAGAGACGACAAGATAGGCATGGTGGGAATCTTGTTTTTAACGCCAGGAATAAGTAGTTCTTGCTTACTCCGCCTAAGTCGACGGAAATTCAGTTCGAAAAATACACTTCACTGCCTCAGGTCTCCTGCTTCTATCAAAGTTGCTCTATCTCCGAAATGTTTTGAGCTTTCACTTCTCTAGTTGAACCATTCGTGGGAATCCAGACCTCCTTGCTGGAAAAAGCCCCCTCGACGAAAAAGATCGTCGAGGTCCTCGACATTCCCCTGACAACTGGCATGCGCACTCTAGTTCCTTCACTTGGGACAGAAAGAAGAGCATCTCTCACCCTTCCTCCTCATAACCACCTGAATCTCCTGACATATTCTTTCTCTCGCATCTGAAGAACTCATTTCTCTTTCCTAAACTCTCAAACTTTCCCACGCCTCCTCGCTCTATCATCTCAGGATCTCCGAGGCTTTAGCAAGAGAAGACAAAGAAAGGTCCGCTCTCTCGACGTTGTGAAGTGAAGCCGACTGTGAATAGGTGGCTGGGATGGGACCTAATCAGAATCGACAGGCCTCTCAGCAACTAACTTCACTATTGTTCCCAGGGCAATGGAAGCCTTCCTCTTCCAAAAGCCAATCAGTCAACTACGCTCGCACTCTCTTCCTGTCCCCAGAAAAGACCGAGGTCCCTAGCGAGACTCTTGCAGTCGTCATTAACTAAGATATTGACAAAGCAGTTAACTGAGAGTTCCTCATAACCACCTGAATCTCCTGACATATTCTTTCTCTCGCATCTGAAGAGCTCATTTCTCTTTCCTAAACTCTCAAACTTTCCCACGCCTCCTCGCTCTATCATCTCAGGATCTCCGAGGCTTTAGCAAGAGAAGACAAAGAAAGGTCTGCTCTCTCGACGTTGTGAAGTGAAGCCGACTGTGAATAGGTGGCTGGGATGGGACCTAATCAGAATCGACAGGCCTCTCAGCAACTAACTTCACTATTGTTCCCAGGGCAATGGAAGCCTTCCTCTTCCAAAAGCCAATCAGTCAACTACGTTCGCACTCTCTTCCTGTCCCCAGAAAAGACCGAGGGCCCTAGCGAGACTCTTGCAGTCGTCATTAACTAAGATATTGACAAAGCAGTTAACTGAGAGTTCCTCGCATACTTGCTTGCCCGCCTAAATGGATTTCTTGATCAGAGTTGGCAGTGGAGTAAGGACTAATGGCTAAAAAAGCTTTTCTCCCTCCTTAGAAGTAGCACAACAATATGGCTTTACACAGGCTACGGTGAAAGGAAGACGAGAGGTTTCAAAATCATCAGAGGAAGCAGATGAAAAGGACTTGCGCTCGGCTCTCCATACGATCCAACAATGACTCTTCACGCCAGTGTTTTCCACTAGTCAAATATCAAGAAAAGGGAAAAGAGGATGTTTGGACGAAAGGCAAGACAAGGTACTATGTGATTGTTTTCCGTGTTGAAAAAGGAGTGGGCTAGCCTCCCGGATTGACTAACTAACCTTTTCTTCTCTATAAGCCTCGGAGCTGTATTGTGGGGGGGGCTAGTGTTATCGACACCAAAGGATATGCTCTTTTCGGTGCTGGTTAGAGGGTCTTCTGTCTCAATAGCAGATCTTGCAATACTTAGAAGAACTGCAGACTAGTTCCACACTCACTTCAGCTTGGACTCAGATTCCCAAGTCTCTATTCCATCCTCATTACCATGCCTCTGACTGCTCTATCCTTTCTCTCCTTTATCAAAGCAAGCCATTTCTCTCTATAAATGTTATGCTGACGAGAGAAGTCCCGAAATATTTGGGCAGATTTTTATGTTTTATAATGTGCCTAAATATGAGCATTGTTAGGAGTATATATGTTAAGAGAATATTCTATATGGCAGGAGTATGTGTTAAGAGAATATTCTATGTAGCAGGAATATTCTATGAGGTATTTATGTGTTTTCTCCTTAGAGCTCTCTAGGGTCTTGTCCTATATAAGAACCCTTAGACCTCTAGAATAAAACAAGCCTTTCTATTCTTTCATTCTTTATTCCACAAGCACAATGTTTCTTTCCTATGAGAAGGTAAATACATCTCTCTTTTATACTATTTTCACATCCAACAGAATCTCCAATGTCAGGGACCGTCCATTTGTTACCAATTTACCAATGAACACAAAGTTACCAATACTTAATGCAAAAATTAAGTTCATAATGGCCATTGTTGTCCTAGATTCTCAGTCCGTAGGATGTTATTTTTCTCAATTTCTACTGATAGCATACAAATGACTGGAACGGAATAAGCACAAATTAGCATGAGTGGTATATTTCCATACAATATCTTTGACAAACCTTCTGTGCCTTGAGTTTGGAGTTTGCCAGCTTGACAAACAAGCATGTGAGGTGTGAGAAGGTTCAAGCTGATAACCCAGTGTTTCACATTTGTGAGAAGGAACTGCAAGATTTGAGTGATAATATGTTGCTTTGTTAAAATGATTATATAGAAGGAACCTCACTCAATGAAACAAAAGATGCATGTAAAAAGTACCCAAAACACAACTACCTGGCATGTCCCTACACTCGACTACCGGCATCATAACCTGGCTCGCTGAGCATGCTGCCTCTTTCTTCTGCAGCCTCCTCTCCTCCTCATCTTGGAGCTCCTGCTGTTGCATCCTAATCTTCGCTTCAATCACCTTCTGCTCTTCCTGCACACAAACATTAACAACCTGTCAACCACATATACTGAAAACCAGCATCATCTTGAATACATGTTACTGCATTAACTGATTATGACATCATAAGAGATATCTGCAAGATGGAACACGTACAATATGCTCCTTGCCTTTCTCCTCCTTGCTCTTCTCACCCCGGTATTCGACTGCGTAATTGCATGTCTTGCAAAACGGGCATCTTGATATCGTCAAGCCCAACAGCACCGGACCCCATGAAATACTCGAAAGACAGCAAAACAACTAAACGATCAAAGGGATACTGTGTGGACCGCATAGAATGTGGCGGCTTCAACTGCAGGAAGCACTCCGTGCATATGCCCTTCGCGCAGCATCTCGACCGGTTAAGGCTCGGGAAATACTACACACCCAAATCAAGTCGTTACTCCACCCATTCGAGCCGCAAAAAGGAACAAATCGATGACGATTTCATGAATACTTCTGTTCGATATAATCCTGTTGCAAATCGGTCCCACACTAAATACATCATCCGGTGATCCCATCTAATCTAATTTTAGTCAGACTACTCCATGTTAGGCTTAAAAGCATCCATCTCTCTTTACGAATTCGCAACCACTACGATTGCTCTAACGTGATCAGATATAATTTTAAACAGATCGACTTGATATTACACGTAATTCTGCTACGCTAAAGCTATACAGACGATGGTGGAGATCACGTTGGATTCGATGCGATTGGATTCATGGTACCAGGAAGCAGATGGGGCACTCCTCGAGATCGGGAGAGGAGGAAGGGTCGTCCTCTCCGGGATAGCAGGGGGCGAGCTTGGATTCGAGGATGAGCTTGCGGAGCTTCTTATGGTTGATGTCGCGGTGCTGGTAGGGGCCTTGAGGCCTTGTGTACTTGTCGTCCACGGCCTGCTTCTTCCTGCCGAGCTTATTCCCCATCTCCCCCTCCTCCTGAAGGATCGATCGGCGGCGGAGGGGGGGAGATCGCACGCATCCGCGAGGAGCAGAGGTGGAGGTTTTGCCTTCGTTCAATGGGGCGCAGCAAACCCTACAGCTGAGGGAAGAGGACGAGGGAGGAGGGAGGGAGGAATGAGGGGGTTGCGTGTTGTTGGGGGGACGGGGGGAATAGATTATTGGCGGAGGGGTGGAAAAGAGGTGAAGGGATGGGGGAGACCTCTCGATCCTGTGTGCGTGCGCGGGCGGGAGCTGGAGGGGGGCGTATTAACGAGCTAGAGGTGTGACAGACGGGAGACCTCTTGCCCGCTCCCCGCGGTTAGGACTTGATCCGAGACCTTTGCTTTTTGAGGTTGTTTTCTCATCCTTAAATTTGGTAAATTGTGAAAACACCCATCAACTATGCATTCAATTTCTAAAAAAAGAAGTTTAAAAAGTAAAAGTTTCTTGCTTGTTTTTAACTTTTCCATCTCCAGCCATTCCCAGCCATTCTGAGAAGGGATTTTTATCCAGCAGATCTTATAATCTTTTTAAATTACCTCTGTGATTTTTGAAACATCGATATTCTTCCATCGACTCTATGAACTTGCTCTGTCTTACTATATAGACCATGCCGTTAATTTGAGACTTTTTGAGTTAACTGCTTGGATTTAAGTTAAGTTAATCTAAACCTACCAAATCCAACGGTAGGTTTTCTTCCACTCACCCTCCTTTCTTGTCTCCCCCTCCTTCCTCTTCCACTCTCTCTCTCCTTCCTTCTTCGTTCTTGCTGGACGAAGCCCTACTTTCTCCTTCCTTTTTCACTCTTGCGCGTACAAATGAGAGGTTGTAGTCACGGACCCACGGTGGCTCTCCATCTTCGACACGTTGGGCACGACGGCGTGTAGTGCGTAGAATCACTGGTTGAGCTTCTCGCACCGCGGCCGCTCCACTTCAACATGGTTCAACGACTCTTCCCTGCCTTTGGTCAGATTCTTGTCGCGCTTAATCGACCACCTCTCCTCGGCATCCATGCCCCTGCTCTCTCCCTCTTGGTTCACCAACACCACCACATTGGAGTGGTCGAAGTCTCCGTAGAGACTGATGGGGTCCGTGGTGAAGGACAGCGTGTGAACAACGTCGGAATCGAAGATAGCAGAGGCTTCTTTTTGACGTCGTCGGCGTGGGAGTGTCTCCCGTCAGTGAAGTTGAGGATCTCGCCGGACTCTGACTTACAGCTCTGAGATTGGTTGAGACCGAAATCAGAGAAATTAAGCTATTTGGCAAAAGTGGGTCGTCAACGACGGCTTTGTTATGCTCAGCTTCTCGACTGGCGGAGCAACGACGACTTCTTTGAGCTCCACCTCGATAGGTGATGGATCCGAGAGCCATAGGTTCGACGGGTCCTTCTCTTTGAACAAGGCCTTCACCTTGCCAATGATCTCCATGTTCTAAAGATCACCTTCGTGGATCCCAGTTCAACCACGTCGGAGCTGGCGGAGATACAGGTTGCGCATGCACGGCACACTCACAACCGGAGGCTGCGAGCCAGCTGGCGCTAGAGACCCTCCTCGGGTTTGCAGAGGACCACTGTGGGTTTGTGACGATGCTTTGGGAGGAGGCCAACCGTTTCCTAAGTTGCAACATGACGAAGGTGGGGCGCAACCCTCCGATAGTGGAAGAAAGTGAAGGGGTGGTGTCCTCTTTGCAGGAAGGGGATGAGGGAAGGGGAGGGATGACATTAATATTGTTGGTTGATGATGTTAGCGTCTCAGTGGCATCTTTGGTAAATTTTTAAAACAAAGAGGGTTATATGGACCTCATTTTAACGGAATACGGTTAACTTTAACGGGTCAATAGATGGGAGTTAACCACAGGGTTTGTGGAGTAAGGGTTAGTAATATTACGGGGTCGGGAGAGAAATATCGATGTTTCAAATATCGTAGAGGTCATTTAAAAAGATTATAAGGTATGCCGGGTAAAAATTCCTTCTGAGAATGATTGGCTTCTCGGTCTAAAGATCGCTTGGACCCGCATCAGTCTCAGTCTTTCCTTTCCCTTCTTGCTACGTGCATGCACTCTCTGGCTTTCTTCTCCAACCTGAGAGTGAGAGCATTCCCTTCTCGGAGGAGAGGGGTTGCCTTTCCAAAAAGGCAAAGCAAATGTGTATGTCATCTTCCATTTCTAACATATAACTCGTAGGTGGTAAAAAGAGTCTTTCTTGACATAGTTTTTGAGTTTAAAAGGATGATTCAGCTTTAGAGGGAGTAGTGGTACATCAAAATATCACATTACATGCATATTAATATATTCAGAGAAATAAAATACTCATCATAGATAACTATAAAAAACGTATTTTTTTCTGGAGATTTTCCATCTCTGATCAATTCTCACTTTAAAGTGTTGTAGCTAGAAAGCACTAACTTTTTAGAATCATATGAGCAATTTTAATAGCATTACAGATTAACAAGCAAATAATCATGCATTTCATATATATAATCCAATTAGAGAAATTAAGTAGGAATCGAATAAACATTTGATACAACATATTAGGGTACGATCCGTCAGAGGATAGTAGTAAACCAATTGCAGCAAACAAAAACATTAAATAGATTAGATTAGAGATCACCTAAGCGTCCACTATATGGAATATCCTCGGAGAAGATATCGCCCACACAATACTAATGTATATGGCATTGGCAATCCGCTCGTAGAATATGAAGGCACACGATCCTCACCCGTGCATGATGAATCTGCGATTCATCGTATTATTTATTGTCCATTATCCTCTTTATTTGAACTATTCAATAAAATTTGTTCTTAATTAACTAAAATTAACTTCTGACTCTATGTAAGTAATTAACTCTAATTACTATATATATGTATATATTTTACTCCCTTTTATTTTGATTTCTTTTATTCAAAAATATCAAAAATAGAACAAATTTTTGTATAGTTTTGAGATTAAAAAGAAATTAAAAATATTAAAATATTAAAATAATTAAAATCAAATATTTTTATTTCTTAAAGATGCTTCCAAAAACTATTTCTTCCTTTGTTTAACTTATTTTGTTTTTTGTTCAACATGAAACTTGTAGATTTCATCGATATCTACAACTTTCATGTTTTGAGTTTCTATTAGTTTTACTTGTAAATATTTGTTTCGTATTTTTCTTTATTTTTTTATATTTCTCTTTTATCTCATTGGGCCATGTGGATCCTTCTAGTTGAGTCACGTGGCTCGCTCCCATAACTCTACCTGCTTTGATTGCATGTCGTTGGATCCTCACGCCCATGACTCATCCCCACCGCTCATCTCTGATGTCTTCTCCGTTGTTTGATTGGGTCTCCAGATCTTATATGGAGCGCTTGCTTCCATCCCCATCAAGACCGTTGGACTGTGAGATCCAACGGTCGGCGACTCTTCTTCTTCCTTAAGAGTGCCTCTCTCTCCCACATTTTCTTCTCCAACCGCTCACCCCCTTCCCATTTTCCCCATGCCGACGTCTACTCCCTCACCCTCTTGACCTTGCCAAGTCCAAGCTCTAACTCCCCTCGTCTTCTCCTAACACATGTCCTCCCCTCTCTCCTCATCCTTAGTCAACCATAGCCTCGCAAATCCACGTCGTCCACAACATGCACCTCATCTTCCTCCTCCTCAAATACTTGCCCTCTATCCTCATTCGTGTGCATCTGCCTTTACGCAAGCGATCTCTGAGCATCACCTCCACCTTCGTGATAGGAAGAGTGAGAGAGAGAGAGATAGAGAAGAACCATCAAATTTAGCCAACGTGATCCAAGGTAGCTCTGCCTTGTTGCAACTCCACCGGCTACTCGAGCTTCGAGCTGGAGATCTTCAACTTGTGAAGCAAAGACCGGAGCGTCGAGCTCCAGCCCCAGGTCTGTCCAACTCTCCTCATGTTCTCCTCCGTACGATCATCCTCCTCGACTAATATATCCCTATCGCTTGCTCTGTCTCTCATTCTTCTTTGATTCTTTATTTCTCCAATTACTTCATGCATACATTGTCGTGTTCTCATCTCTCCGATCACTCCATTATCTTCATCACGTCTACGACATCTTCATACCACCATCTTCTCCTACTCTTAGCTTCTCTATCATCGATTCCATGCCACTCCATCCCAAGCTTTACTCAAGCTTCGACCATACAATAACACCCCTTTAGATACATGGTCAGAACCCTAGCAGCCTCGGCCATACAATAACACATGTAGGTATTTGATTATGTGTTGATTGGTCAAAATCTGAACCTCTCCTCCGACCTCGAGCTTTTACCACGGTGAGCATGCACTACTTCGGTGATTCAGACCTCCATCGAGCTCCAAGACTTCAGTAGCATCTTCGTGGGAGTCTCGACGTCCTCCTCCGATCTACACTGACTCTAACATCGGAAGGAGGAGCTAGAGCACCTTCGTTGGAGCTCCGCTCGAGCACAACCACCTGCGACAGAGAGGGAAGAACAAGCGCTACAACCTCTGTTGGATATGATCATCCCGTTCAAATCTGACGACCTTGATCTCCTCCGAGCCTCTCGCCGAGGCACCGCTTCACGCTGTTGCTTCAGGCGCCTGAGCCAGCATCTAACCGATGTGTACACACCACGTCACTCGATCCATGCCTTGAACCTGCATTTCCTCATGCGAGCATGCGCACGTGACCTGCAAGTATTGCATCGGCACCCCTGCAGTTCCCAGAAATTTCATTTTGGTCCCTGTCGCGTGTGCGCGCAGCTCATGTCGTGTGGATAAATTGCAAGATAAGCCACGTGTCTTCTTTTAATTGCACTTTTATCCTTCCATGCTTTGTAAAAATTGCATGTATCCCCAACATCTTTTCTTTATTGTATTTTATCGTCTGTTTGGACCTATTTGGATAAAAAAGTTTATGTTTTCTTTCATTTAAGTCCCTAGATTGATGTGTGAATAACTTGATCACCCTATATCCAAATTTTAGGAAATTGTCCTATTTTGACACTCATTTAATGATCTTTGATGTGGAAAATTAGATATTGTTTGTAACCTACGGTGCGTGAATGAAAATTTAGAGAACTTAGGTTATGTATAGTGCTTAATTGATCCACTTAATTAGCTTAATAAATAGATTACATGCACCACTTTTTCTCCCTGATTTAATTGTTATTTATTAAATAATCAGGAGATTTAATTGGGAATTTGCTCATAATTAATTTTCGATTTGTGTGTCTTAAAGAGCTAAATTGATCACTCGTTGAACATGCTTTGAAATATGATGCATAGTTGATCTAGGCCAATCTCTGATCTTGACTTGAGAAATTTGGATCTAGGGTTACTTAGATCATTATTGATTGAGAATTTCAGGAGCTTAATTAAATTAAACCCCCTAGTCACCTAGGTCCATTTGGGTGTTTGCATTGTCATCATCATTTTATTTCATTGACCTACCTTGCATTAAAAATCACAAAAAAAAATCATTCATCCTTGTTTTTGTGCATTGTGACATGGCTTAGCCTAGATAACCTCTCATGGTAGCTTGATCGCAATTGTTGAACCCTAATTAAAAAATTCTTAATCTATCATGTCCCTGTATTCGACCCCGGACTTGACCGCTGATATAAATTAGAGATGAAACACTCCTCGTAAATATCTTTCTCTCAATTATGCATAATTCGTTGAGTATCGTGCTACAACGATACGTGCTCAGCGGGTCATCAGTGCACACAGATGAGATCATCCTTGAAAGAGCCTTGCATAACAATAGCCTAAAGAAGAGAGGGGAGAACAATTTCATGGAAGAAACATATGAAAAAGAGAGCGCTTGCGCATAAAGAAACCATGTATGGGGAAGGGCTTTTAAGATCTCATCATGACCCTTTGAAATCTATAATTGTCCACTCAAGAGGTGTATGTTCAAATCTTGAACCAATGGAAGATGGAGCATCAAGTTGGTCCCACAATGATTGGATTGCAAAATCAATGAATCGAATTAATTTATCTGACACATTAAATGAAATTCAGAATAAAAGTATCGATATCCAAATTGACTCTCTTGAGCCCGAATCAGAGCAGAGTAGACTGGAGTGGAGCAAATTCACTTGCGGTGGGGTCCATTCATTTTCTCTACTATTGCTAAAAGAGCTTGGGGTGAGTGTCACCCAAAGCCTTAGAACTAGTCCATATGGTATTAAAAGCCCACGCAAACTCCCACTTGTTCCAAACTGAGAATTCAACTTTCTCTCCAGCTAATTTCGCTTCGCAATTGAATTCATTTTATTCTATATATGTTATTGCACAAATTTTCCATTTAAATCGAATCACATTAATGTATATAGAATAATATCCCACGAATTTTGTTGAAATATGCCTTGAAGCATCGACATGTTTGCGATCCGAGTAATTCCATAAATGGATCTTGGTTGTCTTGATTTTGGGGGTGATGCCCCTATGTATGGATTTTTGGATCCTTTAAGGATCGATTTATCAACTACCCATATATATGTGTATTATAGGGTTAAGAAATGATTTATCATAGAGTCTCATTGTGGGAGAGCAGCTGCCTCTTAAGGTTTGTGTATATGTACTCATGTTTTCCCCGGTACACTGGTGGGATTTTTCTACATAAATCATGTTTGTTCTTTGTGATTGCTTGCTTGTGATAGAGTGTGTATCATCTTCCACAAACTGGTAGCAAATCCATCTTGGTGATTCTCGCCTCACTTGAGAGTCCATCTAGATCTGTTTGGTTGACGGTTCCCACCTTGTCGTTAAGATCTTCCGCAATAGATCATTCTTCGATCCCTCCAACACCTACGGTGAAGATGAAGTTTGAGATTGATAAATTTGATTTCAATGTCAATTTTGTCCTATGGAAGATCAAGATAAAGTTGGATCATCATCCAGCAAGACGTTGTAAAGACATTGATGGGCATCGAGAGAATGCATATGATGCTAAGTCAAGAGGATAAAGAGGACATGGACATGAAGTCCATTGTAAGAATACAACTTTTCCTCTCGAACGATATTCTTCGTGAAGTTATGAATGAATCCTCTACGCCAGCTATGTGGTTAAAACTCAAGATTCTATACATGACGAAACTCCTGTCAATCATCTACATCTCAAGAGATGATTCTTCATGCTTCATATGGCAGAAGGTACATCGATTAAATCTTATCTAGATGTTTTTGGTCCAATTATTTTTGAGTTGGAAAAATTGATGATGAAATTGAAGCTGAAGATCAGGCAATGCTATCGTTATATTCATTACTGCCCTCGTACAAGCACTTCTACGAAACTCTAATTTATGGGAAGGATGATATTGCATTAGATGATGTCAAATAATCCCTTCTCTTGAAGCAGTTAATGGATCATAAACTCGGGGACATTCATCAAATGACAATAAGGTCAAGGTGTTCTATGCGAGGGGTAAATACATGAAATGAAAGAAGTTTGACAAGTCGTAGGACGAAAAGAAAAGGGGGTAGAGCAAGTTTTGTCACCATTGCAAGAAGAAAAGGCATATGCAAGGGGAGTGATGGAAACTCCAAAACAATGAGAAAAATCAGAAACAACCTGGAAAATATGGTTCTCTGTCAGAACCAAGTTATTTGGAAAGAGAATGCAGAAATGTTAACTATATTCTGATGGCCAGTACACAACACATATCGAAGGACGTATGGCTCCTCGATTCTCGTTACTCCTACCACGTCACATCCAACCACCATTGCGTCTCCTCATATAGATATGTTGATGGAGGAATTGTTGTTATGGGTAATGATTCGCGGTAGATGGTTTTAGTGTGGGGAACTTTAGGTCACTTTCTTTTTGCAATATAACCTGCAAGCTCTTTTTTAAGGCCATTTATTGGCATTCACATACCTTATTTCATGCAAACAAACATCACTCGTTGAGTGATAGTGTTTAGTTGGCTCAAGCGCTAACCTATGGATTTGAAAGGAAGTGAGGCCCGAGGGTGCTTGCTTAAAGATTGACCTTATGAAGAAGACCTTTGACTCTGTCGATCATCAATTCATTCTTCAAAGGCTGAAGACTATGGGCATTGGAATCGTCTGGTTGGGGTGGACCAGTGCATGTATTATAATGCCTTCCTTCGTTGTCCTGGTAGGTGAGATCCCGCATGGTTTGTTCAAGGGTGGTAGATGCCTACGACAAGGGGACCCCCTAATCCCTCTCCTTTTCATGATTGTAATGGAAGGTAACGACTCCATCTATGGCAGGGAGAACTCAACCACTCAACTATGTCAGTTAGCAAGATTTTTCTCTACTGGGCAGCCTACACAATTACTCCCACCTCCTCCGCCAAGTGTGTCTCCTCATTGTGTGCAACCTTTCTGTGGATTACAAACGACATAAGATTGCTCGGGATAAAGTTTGCTTTCCTAAGGAGGAAAGTGATTTTGGCATACGATCCCGCTTTGATTTTTTGAAAGGGGTCACATGATCATGGGCTTGGAGGAAGCTTATGGTCGATTAGTCAGTCATTGTAGGAATCCTACCTAAATTCCAAGTACCTCTTCTCCTCATACTTTTAGAAAGTGTAAGCAATGACATCTTCGCCATCGATATGAAGATATTTGATGCATATGTTGTAGCAGACAGTTAGCGGCCATGCACCACCTTACTCTTGGATCCCTTAAGTGGAGGATATCACTTTTAGTTTGAGTTTCTATTATGTTCAACCTTATGCCGCTATGATGGATTGCTAGAGAGAGGATTGGTGCTTTGCGGTGGCACCCAAGCATTGTTGTTGCCAGTTCCATGTAGTTAGGATCAAGCTTCCCAGATAGACAGCTTGGTTAACGTTGACTGTTGTGCCTATTTGAAGTGCATTCTATGTGATGCTCCCTATGAATCCTTCAAACACATTTTTTTGAGAATGTTCTTTCTCTGCTTGGTTTTGGTTGGTGGTTTGCTAGCATTTCATCTTCCATCGTCCGCCCTGCTTAGTTGTCTTGAAACACCCTTGCATGGGTGAAGGGACAACAAAGCTTCAAGTCTTCTGGGAAAAACCTGTCGATGGGACTCTTGTAACAACAGTATGATGGTTGTGGAAGGAAAGGACTTAAGGTGGATGGTTAGTTCTCTTGTGGTTTCATCCTACTACTTAGGAAGTAGGGTTCCACGTAAAAATAACGCGTTATTATTGTTCTTATTATTTTTCTCTGATACGCTTCCACATTCTTTATTTTCTAACATGTTATCAGAGCGGGTTCGATTCACGAGGATGTATTTTATATTTTTAGTGAAGATTCGATTTTTTGATCTTGAAATTTTATTCGTTGAAGATTATTATCATGTATTGTTCAAAGTTGAAAAAACTAAGGTTCTTAGAACCCTAATTCTGGATCGTCTTTGTGCTCCTCGCACGTATTCTCAGCCAGATCTTCCAACGGCGAGATGGTGGTGTGCGCCTCTAGCTACCCTCTCTAGATCACATGGCGGTACAACATCCATGTCATGCGATGTTACTCCAGGTTGCGTGATGCTCCTGGAAATGACCCTAGCCGCACCTGATCTCGATGGCCCATAACTCCCAGAATTTCCAAGTTCTAGCAGAAGGCGACCCCAAGTTCCATCATTGTGCGCAGCTCTCCATCGCCACAAATCTTCAACTTTGGCGGCAGCAACACCTCTACGCCCTCCTCTCCACTACCCAAGAAGCACTCCAGAGAATCGACTTTCCAACGCCTACCTTGCCTATAGGCGATTGAACAAAAAAACTTCATGCGGTGGCAGTCCAGGCGTGTAGCAGAAGCATGGTGGGTCCATAACCCATCTCCCTTCAACAATCAATGAAGACATCTTCTGAGTGGTGCCTCGATGCACTCCCCCGCAGGCATGCTGCACCTCTTCCAGGTGGTGGTGGCCCTTGAGGACTGCAACTTCTTCGGTCACCATTGTACTGACACGATCACCATCACGAGGACGGTACACTCTCTCTATGCATCATCATGCGCGATGCGGAGCCCATCGCACGCAAACCCCAGGATGTGATCCGCCTTCTTATCTTCTCTCACGCAGGCGGCGCGAGATTTCTTCCCAATCTAAGTAGTGGTGATAGCTTTTTTCGACTAGGAGGGTTCAAAGAGAACCCTAAGGTGCATTGAGTATAGAGGGGGCATGATACCTCTTTAATGGGGGCCCCGATCTGCTGAGTTAAAAATTATGTTATTTTTAACGGGATTTGTGTATTCTTAGGGCCTGTTTGGTTGCAGGGTTGGGCAGGGGTACCCCTGTGAATAGTAAACTGTGAGGAGGATTGGGCTGTTTGGTTGGAGGGTTGGGAAGGGTTAGGCCAAACCTGCTACCAAACAGGCCCTTAGGGCCCAAAGTTGGGGCAATGTCAAAAAAATGACTTGATCGAAAAAAGATTCCAAGAAAAAAAACAAGAAGAGAGAAATCATACCCAATTGGGCCTAGAGTATTAAAAAAAGAGAGGTACGTACAAGAAAAAGAAAAAAAGTCAAGAAAAATGATGATGAATGGCTTGTTTTTTAAAAAATTGTGGCAGCTATTAAAAAATGATGAAATGAAATAACTGCGAAAAAAATGATTGAAAGGAAAGGCCGAAAAAAATGTATATCAATTTATGTGTTGTTTTCTTTCTCCATTTTCTTATTTTCTCCCAACATAGTCGATGTCATTGTTTTCTGACCAACCTGAGGAAAAGTAGAGTATTGTGTAGAGTGACAAGCTAGATTGTCGGATTCTTCATATTCAGGTTATTCATATTCCAGAGGCCAAACAAATTCTCAGACTCTATAGTTTTTCAGTTCCAGACTCGATGATCAGATTCCAAGCCCTCAGTCAGATGTGCATGTGTTTACCATCATTGTTTGTGGGTGATGAATCCACGATTCATCATCTCAATATCTTGATCTTAGCAAAATCCACGAGTAAAAGCTCATAAAAATGTCCATAAAATCAATAAATTAAAAAAATGTCTCTTGTAAATAAAACACACTAATTATTGTATATTAAATTGTACAAAATAAATTACACATAAAAAAGCCGCAAAATCAAAGGAGTTTTATACATGTAAATAGCCCAAAACTTTATATATTTTTAATAATCTCATATCAACTCCTTTTTGGCTAATTCTTTTTCCAACATGTTCATATCAATGTATATAAAAATACAAAAATACAAAACAAATTTTACCTCAAATAAATACTCCTAGATCCCAATGGGAAAAAGCTGTAAAGACCAACTTCCAAGCTAAATTCCCGCTCCGTATGAACTCCAAATTCACCAAACTCACTTTTAAAGTTCAAGTTAGAAAATTATCTATCCAACGGAAGTGATTTCATTAAAATCGGAGCTCATTTGCAAAAGTTGGGTTTTGGGACCTAGATGTACATTGTATACCTTGTATATATTCATTCTTTCTTAAGTTTTTATTGTATCTTTCATAATTATTAAAAATACAAAAATATCGTGATTGTGTTGTATTTTAATTGTACTATTTTATTGTATTTTTCTATTGTAAATATCTCTTATTAAAAAGACAAAAAAATACATATTAGAAAAGTAAAAAAAATGTGTACATAGTGTCTTGTCTTCTTTTGTAAATTCTCCACTTTTTGTCTTCTCTTTTTAAATGATTGTAATTAAAGTAGCCAACTTTATTTCATTTATTTATTTAATTTCCATTCTCTACAATAACCACCATTCAACTCTTTACCACCAACCTCCATTCAACTCCACCATTTTTTAAACTTCCCATTCAACTCCATTAATAATATAACCTCCCACCACTTTAATAACCTCTCATTTCATCATCTATATATACAACCCATCCTCCTCAATTTGCCTTTGATCCATCTTTATGGGAGGAGAGCCTAGTTCCCTGAGTTGAATCGGTGACAGCGACGCAACCGCGGTCGAGCGACGACGGCCCTTTCTCCGGTGTGATCCGTTGGCTTTTTGGCCAACATCGCAGCCGCAACCGCGCGCTGCTCGAGCTCATCGCACGCCGGCGATTTGAGCGAAGACCGTGCTCTCGTGAGCACATCATAGGCATCCGTCCATCGTAGGTAAATGTTTTTATCTCATTTTATCATATTGTCATCTTTGCATTTTTTTTAAGCACATCACATTCACCAACCATCCTCCATTTGTTTATATTGATCATTCACCACTATCATCACATTTTTTTCCTCATCATGTTCATTCCCTGTTTTAAACAAAAGTAAAGAAAAATATAAAAAAATTAAAACCAAAAAAAGTTATTTCATTACCACTTAGCTCCATTTCATCATCACCACCTTCATCATATTACCACCATCCTCATCATACCCCTTTTCATTACCACACCATTCTTTTTCTTTTATTTGTTTCCTGTTTATAAAAAAATTATAAAAAAAATTAAAACAAATTAAAACAAAAAGAAAACCTTTCTTTTTATTACAGCAGTGGAAAGAAGTTAAAAAAATAAAAAAATCAAAAAAAAATAAAAATAAAAAAAATCAACGGTGGTCACCACCACCGCCGACACCCCTTTCATCCTCCACCGCCGGCGGAGACACCGCCCTCTTCGGCCGTCACTGCCTGCGGCGGTGTTCTCCGCCCGCCAGCGCGCCAGGCGCCGCCCTCTTCGGCAGTACCGCCAGCCACCCGCGCGGCTCTCCGCCCTCATCGCGGTCGTGAACAGGCCGCTGCCGTCCCCTCGCCGTTGGAGCCCATCCACCGCCCACCGCGGCCGCGCCCCCGCGCTCCGCCCCTCCACAAGCCGCCGCCCTCCTCCGACGAAGGCCGTCGACCACCTCCTTTGGTGGGTTTATCTCCACCGTATCCAGAGGAAGAAGAAGGTGTTTTCTCTTTTATTTTTTTATTTTTAAAAATTGCATCTTTTATTTCTCAAGTTTTCGTAATTACAATTACGTCCCTGTACATAAGTTGCTTTGTAATTTCAGTTTCTATTTTGCACGGATGACCCTATGTTCATGCATTAATTTGGACATCATTTATGCATCTTTTTGTTCAATGAAAAACGTTTCTATGATGAGAAACTAATTATCTACATTGTGGATATTTATTTATATTTTTGTGGTCCTTGGGTAATTAAATTAAAATGTTTAACTGAAATTTTGCATAGTTTACCCATTCTGTGCCATTAAATTAATATCTCACAAACGGTTGCTCTAAAAATTCCACAACAATTATATGTGATGCCTTGATATGTGATGTAATTACTGTCCAAATTTCATCCAAAATGGAGTTATCGTGTGCCTTAAATAAATTGTAGAGTGAAATTAGTATTTGATTTTTAATTAAATCCAAAGACTTCCTTTTTATGAAATGTCAAATCTCCTGGATTGCTTATCGAAATATTTACTTGAGATAATTTGCATTTTGATTAATTTGATAATATGGATTAATTAGGAATTATTTACTCACTGTCACTCTATTTTGACTAAAAAAATCATAAAAAAATCATACTTTGTCAGAAAATTCCAAAAACATTACTGTAGTCTTCTTGCATCATGTTTTCATTTCAATAATTTTTTCATAATTTTTGCTTTCTGTTTGTGTGATTAATTGCGAAAAAACCCATAAAAAGTGTGCATTTTTAGTTATTGCATTTTAATCCATAAAATTCCAAAAAAATATGTTTTGTGTTCCTCACTGAATTAAGACTCTAGGAAAAATATAATTTGGCTAAATTGGACTAATTTGACATTAAAATTAATTTGGCCTTGTTGTGTGTTTTCTTAGTGTCTTAATTTCCCCGCATTTTGCATTGGTATTCCTGTTTGCATTAAAAAATCTAAAAAAACCGCATTGGATATCTAGACCAAAATTTTGAATTAACCCCCAAGTTGTTCCTTTGCCTCCCTGAGTTCGACCCCGGACTTGCCCGGGATATAAATTAAAGCCGAGACACTCTTCACGGAGATCCTTCTCTCGGTTCTGACCGAATCGATATATAAGTACACGTATTACAACGTGACCGAATTAAATATCGTATTTAGCGACTCGTCAGATGGCGCCGTTGGATGCGCATTATCCAATGGCCCATCTTCGGCCACGTGTCTACACCACAGCTCCTCCGGACCTCGCGACATAACCTCCAGGCTCGGACGCTCCGGACCTCCTCCGAGTCTGTGCCGAGCCATTGGCAGCTTCGATCCAGCCCGAGCCTCAGCCACGCTAAGCCGAAGCAACGCGGGCCTCCTCCGAACCTCCGAGCCGATCCGAGCCTCGAAGGCGCGTGCCTGGCGCATGCCTCCTAGGCAATTTGCAGAGAAGCCCTCCGAGTTTCTTCAATTTGCAAAACGGTCCCTGCGCGTATGGATAATTTACAGGGAAGGCCTCCGAACTTATTTTATTTACTTTTTAGTCCTTCCCAGGGACCTTTTTGTAGTTATCTTTTCATGTTTTATTTCAGTTATGCCCTTGCTTTCCTTTTTGCATATTTTGAGCACCGTACCTCTGTTTTAATTGATTTCAGTTTCGTTTGAGAGCTTGTTTGATGTACTTTTTAATGGCATGATTAATCTTTTATCTTAGAGACTTGAATTTTGATGAAATATTAAGTTGTCTAAGTGGCTTTTAATAAGTTCTCATGCCTTGTTCACTTTGACGATTAAGCTCTGACACTTCAAATAAATCTGAAATTAACTCATTGGATATTTTGCTCATAAATTTGTGACTAGGGCAAATTTGTGATGCTTTGCATGTGTATTCATTTGCATGATAAAAATTGATAAAAAAATGCATGTTTATTTTAATTGCATTGTCTTTGCATATTTTGACCTATATGCCTCTAACTCTACGCTTAATTAAACACACTTAAATCCGATTAATACGAGAGAGGCTCGTGTCCCTGAGTTCGACCTTGGTATCTTGCCAAGTAAAATAAATTTTACGATCACCTCATTTTGATTTATGGCATATCTTTAAATGAGGGGATCTCTTTGATGACCCTAATCGGCCCGACTACGATGACGATCTCCAAGTGCTAAAAACACATTATTAAAGGGCAGATTTTGCGGTTCGTCAGTGGTCCCTGTATTTTATTTTGGTCAGAGTTTTCACGTGATCTATAGGGACTCCGGAGTAAAGATCCTATTCCCTATGCAGTGTGGGCTAGGGTTTTCATGTGATTTCATAGGGACTCCAGAGTAGAAATCCCATCCTCTGAGCCAGTATGGGAGAGACCTAGTTCTCTGACGAGGAGACTTTTTCAGACTCCATTCTCCAGCGATCTTGGACTCCGACGGGGATGTCTCCATGGCCTTTTCAGTTCGACCATTTCAGAGATGGAGCAGTTGTCCACATGATGTGGCAGGTCATAGTACTCCGATGAGAAGACTCATTTCAGTTGCAGTGACTCTAACAGACGCAGTACAGAGCACATGCTATCCAACAAGGAGATTTAGTTTGACTCACACTCCGGCTCATTTGTTCATCCTCACCTGCACGACGTGAGAAGCAACATCCTCGATAGCAACCGACAGTTGTGCGCATTGAGTTGATATTGTCTGTAGTATCTTGTATTGTGAGCTTGAGTGATTTCTTTCTAATTGTCCAAGTTGAGCATTGCATACTCCAACTTGAGGGGGAGTGTTAGAGTATGCGCCAGTTATATGTGTAGATGGGTAAATGGATTCTTCCAAGATCCATTTACCACATCCAGAGTTTAGTCCCTCATCTATCAGTGGCGAGACTTGGAGGGTATGCGGAAGCTATATAAGAAGCCTCAGACCTCCTGTATCAGATGAGAAAGTCAACAGACAAATCAGCCAGACCTCCTGTATCCGATGAAAAAGTCAACAAACAAATCAACCATTTGAGACGTTCTCCCGTGATTTCATCCCGCTCTTTAGGGGGTAGGATTCCACGTAAATATCCAGTATTCTTATTATTCTTATTATTTTTATCTGATATGTTTCCGCATTCTTTATTTTCTAACATGGAATAAATGCAAAGAGTTTACATACATAAGTACCGTTGGAAAACTCCAAGATCGCTAATGTAAAAATCCCTAGATAGATTTTAAAAAATGGTGTAATCACAATACGACAATTAATCCCAAAATAAAGTCCTTTTATCTCCGGAGAAATGGATGCTATCCTACATAGTAACAGGGCCTCAATTGCCCTCAAAAGTCGATACCGCCACATGCCGAACACACGTTCCATATTCGCTCTTTTCTACATTCTTTCACTAAGACTGAAGACAGTTCACATCTCACTGCCTTCCGCCAATTACAAAGCTTCCAGTGAGGGAGAAAAAGGAAAAGAACACGGCACAAATGCAAAACAATGTATACTTCAAACATACACCATCTAGTCTTCCATGTTACACATTATTCCTATGGAAACACGTGCAATATGGATTTGACATGCACCGTGATGATACAATGTACAGCTAGTCTAACACCCTGGAAGCTAAGTTCATGAGTTCTGTTCAGCTGGACTCAGATGTTGTATTTGTTCGGTTAGATGCTCGACGCTCTTACCCGTGAGCCAAAACCGTCCAAACTCTGTCGCCTTTGTTATGTTTCTTCTAAACCCATCATCCCGCCTTTCTGATTGAACCTCCTGTGGATCGCCTGGGGATTCGGTGAGAAATTGTTGCCAGAAAACATCATTCACCCCTGGTTGTACGGGAGCTGCGGGTGATACTGCTGAACGATCTCTTGATGGAGATGGCTCAGGGAGCACAGGTTCTGAGTTCACATCAATGTTGCTGACTTTGGGTCGTGTTTCCATGGGACATGATGTAGCAATAACGGGGCTCTCAGAGTAACCTGCCGACTCTGCTAGCTCTGAGGAAGATTCGAGATTACGAGGGGGTTCCAAGTCCAAGTCAGCGGATTCTGAATGCATATTCACATCGGATTCCCCTGATAGTGCATGCAATTCGCCAAATATGGGTGTAAGTGGTAGTCCCGTGATAGCATCCTCACACAATTCCTCACCAGAAGCGCGCGCTGCATCTTCAATGAGTTTCTCCAAAGAGCACAAAGACATGTCAAACTCTAAGATTAGCATGTTAATTTCTGGTTTCTCCAAGGCTACAGTTGAAAACTCGACATCTTCACCCAAAAAATCAGATTTCGGTAACTTCCTTTTTTTCCCTAGGATTTCAGATGGCTGTATGACTTCAGAGAGAAAATTCGGTTTCTGAACGACTCCCTCCAAGAAGGACGTCATCCACCTTTGACTATGTTGTATATGACGCAACTGTGTCTGCAACGACTGCGACTTCAGCTCAGTTTCACGTCTTAGCTGAATCAACTTTCGCAACTTTTCATTTTCTCGTTTTAGAGTCTCGATCCTGTCCTCATATCCCTGTCTTTCCAAGTCAGTCAATGGGCCTGAAGATCCTTGCTGCAAAGAATGACTATGAGTTGGCTTGCGTCTATGGATGTTTTTCAAGAGATGTTTCTTTCCTCGGATGAACTCGTCATTTTGAAATTCCCATAGGTCTGGATCTTTTTTCCTAAAGCCCTGGTACAGAAGTGAAGAAGATAGAGGTTATTTAGCTAGTCTCGAAACGAAAACAAATTATAGCGTCAGAAAATGCAAATTATCTTTTTAACTGAATTTGGCACAATTTTTTCAGGTGTTCGTTGACTCCGTTAAATTGATAATCAAGTCAATCGAAACACCTTGGACTTTCGATATACACAAAAGAAGAAAAAGGAAAATAAAAGGTAAAAGCAAATAGAATTTTCAACTATTCCAAGAACGTTTGCATCAAGTGGAATCCAAGGTGTATCTTTATAAAGGAGCTACTAGAAATACCCACAGATATGTGCAGTCCGATAAATTTAATTTAAACTTAACATCTTATACTGGCGAGCAAACCTGAATAAAGTTTATTTGAAAAGATAATATACAAACTCACACTTTCAAAAAAACTCTTCACCAATAGTTGATAATAATTTAAAACTGGTTAATGTGTAAATGTAAAAGACTTGCAACACATCCAACAAAATGCAATTATAGAATATTTTGTTATGCGACATTTTACTACATGTAATGTCTGTGTAAATGAAGTCCTAATTCACCAATAGAACCTCTTTATAATGAAAAGCACGTTTTCATAATACAGTTAATTTTCTTAGAGAGATGTAATCAGAACTCTATGGACACCTGGGACTTCCCTTAAAAAGTACTCAGTGTTTCGTGAGAGCGGTCTGTAGTCTGTGCAAGAGACCTTGAACTACCAATTTTATCCTCGAGACGAATTTCAAAATTGGACTATTATTTGCTTCGATGGTTTGGAATCGTTACCCTCCTCTGTCGGGACTTGTCACTTGTAAATGCACATATAATAGATACTTTCACAAATACCGCGATGCATAATTGAAGGGATAATTTTCAGTTTCCGAAATAATAGGGAAAAAAGACAACATAAAGGGAAGGGTGAAGTCAAAAGAGAGAACTTCACAAATAATTAAATGAAGAAAAGAGAAGATAAAAGGGTGTCCAAGAGGGAAGATTTAATTGTGTGAACACATTCTCAGTGCTTCTCATCCTTTTCTCACCATTCTGATTCTTCTGATCAGATTTATTTACTTACTGCAATTGTTACTCCATCAAGTAAGAACGAGCATTTGAAAGTTTGCAGGATATAGAAACTAGAAAGCCGAACCCAATCAAGAACCTAATGCAATTGCAAATATATTCTTGGAACATGAGGTCAGGAGAGCATTAACTCAGACTGGTAAGCTATATCCACTGAAGAATCTTATCACCAAGCATATCCACTTTTACGTCATTATACAGTTATATCAATATTAGTGTGTGGACCCTGCAGAAGACAGACACTTGACTTAACTCACACAATGAGATTATCCAACTGAGTTCCCTACATTCTGAGGGACGAATAGCCCACACAAAGGAATGAGTCACACATGACCTACTAAAGCAAATAGCATATCCCTCAAGCGAGGATTGAATCCACCCTAAGGTACCATCCCCAAAAAAGGACCAATTCCATGTGGGAGCAGAAAAAAAGGATCCAAGCCCCAGCATGCATCCTAATAAGGCTAATGTAAACCAAGTGAGTGAACCTTCAACTTAAAGGCAATCATCGGTGGAGAAGATCGGCACCGACGAAGGCCAGCAAATATTTCCAAAGGCGGCACAAAAGCCCGAAGGACAAAGGCATGCCCCTCCGAAGAAGGCAAAAGCTTCAGTTCCCTGTAAACACTGAGAACGTGATAAGCAAAGGAACGTGTTGATGAAGGTAGGAGAGATGTGGCACTTATGGTGGAAGAGAAACCACCATCTCGTGATCCAATGGAATCTTACCATATAAGGGGGAAACCGACCACAGAGAAAGGGATCCACGTTCTGGACGGTTCCACTCTCCTCTGGGGTAGAATAGCTAAAGGAGAAGAAGAGAAAGGGGACACCCACGCCTCTGCTGTCTCCTTTTTCTAGAAGGACAAGAGAAAGGAGAGCCCCCTCGCTTCTATGACAGACCTTCGCTTGGAGGAGAAGACATGTCACTACCTGCATGCATTATGGCCTCCATGACCTCGCCTCCAACCATCAAACATACGAGAGAGAGAGAGAGAGAGAGAGAGAGAGAGAGAGAGAGAGAGGAAGAAAGAACTCATGCCCTCAATTCACCCTTGTAAGGGGGACAAACCTGAGACCTTTTGTAATATCCTTTCGGGCTAGATGGGTGTAACCTCCTGTTATAAGGGAGATGCATGTAACCTCACCGGATTCATAGTAGACCAATTAGGGGAGTCGAACCTCAATAGCCAGTTGGGTATTAGTCCACCATCCACACCAAAGATCATATTCTCCATGTGTCGGGAGTCCCTGCATTCACCTCAACAATTCCTCGATGGTAGACGTAGTGTATCAACCTGAGCATCAAATCAACCGGATATGTTCCATCACTACAAGAACCAGAACCACTAAATGGCTTGGTTGCATGGATCCATTGCCTCTGAAATGATCCATCCAAAGATCATACTCGATCTTCAGATCAAACGTCATAATATTCAAGCTTCGATCATTTTCCTTCACTTCTTTTTTCTTCCATAACACCTCTTGCAAGATCCACTATCCAACTTGTTTCTCCTTCAAATGAAGAAATTGGAAATGACCATGTCCAAATCACCAGGAGAATTCTGTAAATTCATGGAAGATACACACGCTATTAAGGTCCTGGAAACTGAAGGTCGCAGCTTTCCAAGAAATTTGGAACTGTCCATCTTCTGTATTTCCAGCATAGCATCTTCAATAAGGTTGCAGACATTATCCACACGTGTTTATTATTAGCAGGGCTAGACACTCGATCTTACTCTCTAAAAGAAAGTTCATAAATAACAATATTATTTGCAAAGAGCATGTGTAACGCATTCATAACCAACGTAACATGTAAAAACTCAAATTTGATCATTGATACAACTAGATATTGACATTAACATGTGCTACAATCCTAGTTAGAAATTAAACACAATATTGCCTAATCATGCATACGCTTCTTGGATACAAAACAGGAGACGATGGCTAAGTTTGAGAGACAAAAAATAAGGAGTATTATAGGGATTGGAACTCGGGAGATAAGATGGTTTGCCAATGAGTTATTTGACGAAGGACCACGAACCATTAAGGTTCTGGAAACTGAAAGAAGGTTGCAGCTTTGCTAGCAAAGGTCTTGGTAGGTTTTTAATTATTACTTTTCATGGTTGTTTCGATGAGTAAAATGTTTAGTTTTTTAATAATATGATGGACGCTCACCCTTGGTAGGAGAGAACCCATAAACTCCACAAATCACAAAACATCAGCGAAGAATCAATTAAGGATTTAGCATGTGTCCATACATTCTCAAAATAATAACACTCCTCCTGAAAGACCAAAGCTAGCAAGTAACAACATGATCCAAAGAAAAGTAAACAGTTTCATCTTCTAAAATAGGTAAGCATTGCCAATCAAGACTTTCTAAAACTCTTCCTATGAATGATGTCTAACCACTCAATGTCAGCCCTCCTCGACACATCCCTTGTAAATGCACAATGACTAATTTGTGGCAACCCCCCCCCCCCAAAAAAAAAGAAGCCTCCATAACTTAGAAAAAATTCCCTCGCATATCCTTGTCATCACTATTCCCATCAAAAGGAGCAGCATGTGCTCTCAAGGTCATGCGAAGTATGGCTATATCAGGATCATCAGGCACATTATGAGTCGTCAAAGCCTTGTACACCTTCCTCGCAATGAAATCATCATTGCCCAAAGTCTAGTGTCTCGAATGCTCGAGGGGCACTCCTCAAGTTCTACCTCCTCCGGAGGTCTGGCGAACTCCAGCATATGTTGTTTAGAAAAGCTTGCAAACACTGACATACACAAACCACCATCATGCCCGAAGCCAACCAACAACCTTCCACAAAAAACTCCCGATGCACAAACAAAGTGAATAGCTGGAATTAGACAGACAAATTCCCCATATCTGCAGTGTCTTCTGTAATGAACATGAATCTCCCAATATAAGTTGGGTGCATCATTTTGGAGGCTCCCTCCTTTTTTGGTGCTCCCTCTTTTTTACCAAAAAAATAACCCCCGCCATCGAATGCAGTAAGGAGGAAACATCCAAGGTGATAGAGAAGAGGCTTTCCCAAAAGCTAGAGGGCAAGACACATCAAGATCAATCGAAAGATCATAGATACGCTTGCCAAGCATCATAGAAAATCCTCCTTTTCACCCTTGCATTCTCACAACCTTACTACAACAATAACAAAGCCTTTTCCCACTATTAAGTATGGTCAGCTACATGGATTCTTTGCCTCCATTCAGATCTATCTTGTATATATTGGGCTTATATTCAAAAAACTAAGATCCCTTCGTATAGTCTCATTCCAACACTTCTTGGGTGGTCCTCTCTAAGCCGGCTCAACATCCCAAAGCTTGCATCTCCTAACCGATGTATCAACTGACCTCCTTTGCAAATGGTCAAACCATCTTAAGTGGTTTCTCGCATCTTATCCTCGATCGGAGTTACACCAACATTCCTTCTGATTGCATCATTCCGAATCCAATCTTTACATGTGTGTCCGCACATCCACCTTAGCATTTTCATTTCTGCCATTGTCATTCTTTCGCACATGTCTATGGTTTACAGGCCAACATTCAGATCCATAGAGCATAGCATGTCTTATAGCTACTTTGTAGAACTTTTCTTTGATTTTTAAAGAAATTTTCTTATCACAGAGAACATCAGAGGCTCCTCTCCACTTTAGCCATCTTGCATTTATTCTATTAGTAATATCTCCATCAATTTCCCCATCATCTTGCAAAATAGATCCCATGTATTTAGAAAATATCTTTTCCAAATGTTATCGTCACCAATCTTTACCTAGATTCCTACATCATTGCTTCCATCAAAAGTGCACTCCATTATATGAAATCTTTTAGTCTCCAATGCATATCTCCAGACCTCAAGCTTCTCATTTACTCCATTTCTAGTCTCATCAATCAACACAATATCATCAGCAAATAACATACACCAAGGTATCTCATCCTGAATATGACTTGTCAACTAGTCCATAATCAAAGTAAAAAAATGGACTCAAAGTTGAACCTTTATGTAAACCAATAATGATGTCAAAATAGTCAGTCTTCCCAGACTGGATCCTTACAAAAGATAACCCTATTATACATGTCCTTTATGAGGTTAATGTATAGTATAGGTACTTATCTCTTCTCCAAAACTCTCCACAATATCTCACGTGGGACAAAATCATAAGCCTTCTCCAAATCAATAAAAAACATATAAAGCTTCTTCTTTTAGATCTATAAATCTCAGTTGTTCTCCTCAGCAAATGGATGGCTTCAATAGTTGAGCGACCTAACATGAATCCGAATTGGTTTTCTTTTACTTTGAAAACTTGCCTCAACCTTCTTTCGATCACACATTTTCAAATTTTCATAGTATGACTCATCAGCTTGATACCTCTGTAATTTGAACAATTTTGAATGTTCCCTTTGTTCTTATAAAGAGGCACCACAATACTTCTCCAATCTTCATGCATTATCTTGCTTAGCCAAATAACATTTAATAAATTTGTAAGCCAAGTCAAATCACGCTCACCTAAAACTCTCCATACTTCTATAGGAATGTCATCTAGTCCTACACCTTTCCCATGTCTCATAACCTTCAAAGCCTCCTCTAACTCCTTTCTTTGTATTCGTCTTTAGCTTGCACGATTCAAGTAACTTTCACTACTAGATAGATCACTCAAAGTGATCTCTTTATTTCCTTCCCCAATAAAAGGCTTATGGAAATACTACTTATATCTAATCTCTATATCCTTCTAAGTAATAAGCATGTGACCTTCCTCACCCTTGATGCATCTCACTTGAGAAAGGTCTTTGGTCTTTATTTCTCTTGCTTTGGCCAATATGAATATATCCTTCTGGCCCTCCTTAGAGTCAAGATTTTTGTACAATCTGTATAACTTTTAACTCAGCTTCACCTACAACCTTATTTGCTTCCTTCTTCGTTATTTTGTAGTTTGTGACAGTTTCCTCTATTCTATCCATAGACATAGATTTAAAACATGCTCTTTAAATTTTGAACTTCTCTTGCAACCCTCCACTCTGCCACTAAGCCTCTTTTTGGCTTGAAGCTCCTCTCATTGACTTACCTAGCATATTTTTGGTTACCCTTCGGATACAAGATGCCACCGCCTCACACATCTTGTCTGTACTTCTGCTACAATCTCAATATAAGCCTTCTAAAACCTTCTCCATGAAGTTGAATTGCTTCAATTGAAGTTTCCACCATCTAGTTCTATTGATTTTGGAGACCCTCTGTTCCTTTACCAACCCTTTTTTCTGCACATCCATGACTAACATGTGATGTTGGGTTGTCAAACTCTATCCAAGGATTACTTTACGTCTTGGCAACACAATCAATCTCTTCTCCTCAACGCAAAGTAAACTATTTGTATTTTAGTTGGGTCACTCATAAGTAATTAAATGTGCATCCCTCTTCTTGAAGAGAGCGTTTGCTATGAAAAGATCATAAGCAGTTACAAAATCCAGAATGATTTTTCCCTCTTCATTTCTATCCCCAAAGGCATGGCCTCCATGAACACTAGCATACCCTGTAACATCCTTTCCTAGATGTCCATAAGATCTCCACCCATGCAAATCATCTCTCCTTGTGGGTTTCCTTGCAAAATCTTATCCAAATCCTCCCAAAAAGTATGTTTAATTCTTTCATTTAAACCAATTTGTGGTGCATAAATTGAGATGATATTCATAATTTCTTCTTCAAGCACCAACTTTAATAAAATACTCCAATCCCTGAATCTTTGCACCTCAACCACACAATCCTTCAAATCCTTATGAACAACCACTCCAATACTGTTTCTACCCTTATATTTACTTGAATACCAAAGTTTAAAGCATGCGATCTCCCTTGCTTTCTTTCCAACCCATTGTGTCTCTTGGAGACAGTACTTGAATCTTCCTTCTCTCCATCATATCTACGATCTCCATCGATTTTCCAATCAAAGTACCAATATTCTAACTACCTATCTGCAACTTCCTTTGCAATCTATTTAGGACTAACTTCTTTACTCGCATGTGCCCATCATGCGAGAACCCTTGCAAATTTTGGACTGCATCCGGACGGAGACGCAATAGAACTAGCTTATTTACTCACACGTGTTCCTCATACGAGAATCCTGGCAAAGTTTGAACTATGTTCGGGCAACGATGTAGCGGCTCTTGCCAATTTTTCGCTACATTCGGGTGATACAACGCATCGCAAGTAGGGAACACCTCAACACGTCTCACAACCTTACTCATAAGCAATATTTTACTCATTTCATGAAGCATGAGGACTCACAACCCACTCTCCTCGGTTTAGAGACAACATTCCACACTACCAAAACCAACATTCTAATCTCCTGGCCAAAACATATTCTAAAAGAACTCAACAAAATCAAGCATCCACAAGTACCAACCCTTAAAGTCAACTAATTTCTATTCTATCTTTTCCGAAAGGGGAGACCAGGCCATGTATTTGAGCTTCCCTGAAGACAAAACAAAACGGCACTAAAAAAGGGAAGTCCACACCTGGGTGTACCTAAGGCTACCACATAATGCAACCAACTCCTTAGACATGCCAAATAGAACAAATATCATATTATCCTCCCGTTGATATGCATGTCATGTTAGCGGGAAGCTTCAATGGAGTTCTTTTTGGGTGAAATGGAAATCTCTTCCACTTAGAGGATAAGATATTTGGTCATGTAGATTGGTTTTGATTATGCTCATAAGGGGTTGTAATAGTGTGGTGGTGGCAGCTAATGAATATGACCTAACAAAAGCCCTATAACTAGTGCAGTCTAAGTTGTTTGTCAATTAGGGAGAAGAGAGGGGGTGCTCCAATGCCACCTTGTTAGATGAGGATTGGATGAGGTTGAGCGAAAGCCAAGACTCTACCTCCGAGGATTATGCGCACCTTTTCATGAATTATGGTTGGAGGTCACTAACACATCAGATTGCACATACACGTGGAGGACTCTTCCTTGCGATCACGTATTAATCAGATCCTTTTATTGCAGAAAATGTTGGAATTGTTCGAATTGATCATCGTAAAGTCCTTTCCTAGGTCAACATTAGACCACATCGCTTGTTTAGGACTCTTGAGAGGTATATCACGCATCCTCTTTCTTCATATTCGTATGCTCCTAGATGTTGGAGGTGGGCTTCAGAGATATGATTGCAAATTTTGGATGAAACACCTGGTGGAGAGGTTAGCAACTAAGAGGCATGGAAGGCCGTATCGAAATCGATATCGTTTCGATATCGTATCGATACGATATATCGACGATATATCATCGAAATATCACCCATATGGACGAGCCTTTGTGAAGAAAATGCTTGGAAATCGGGATATATCGCCATATCGGTACCCATATCGGTCCCATGTCGATATCGATATATCGACGATATATCGTCGATATATCCCAATATTTCCTTCCATGCTAAGAGGGTTATTTTAAAATTGGTAGCTCCGAGGAGGTTGCTGACTAACTACCTTCAAGAGTGGGGTTGACTTGCGATGGGGGAGAGGCAGGGAATGGAACATGAGGTGATTGTTAGACTTGACAGGTTAGAAGATGATAAAGAGGTACAATCTGATGTGTTTGATGAGTCCAACAGTCAGCCGAGTTGTGCGGAGTTGAAGAGCGACCGAAAAAATATGTCATTCTGGAGGAGGACAAGAAATGGGAGGTAGACTAGAGGCAGAGTTCAACATAAACCTGGTGGAGGGTGGGAGATACAAATCTGTGTTCTTCCATACCATGGTCAATGGGAAGCAAAGAAGGAATCATGTTCACTCCCATTCTGTTGGTGATGATAGCTTCCACAGTGAGCATGAGGTTCGTGCTATAGTAGTTGAATACTTCTTTGGAAGTTGAGTGAGTAGGACGTCCCATGCTCAAATGGATGGGCTTGAGTGATTTCGGCCTCGAGAGGTCGGGGTTGCAGTGTCTACTCTGAATATTGATGGCTAATCTAGTACCAATGAGGTTTTATCTTCGCGAACGAATTTTAGGATGTAGTCGAGACTCGAGAGCGATGTAATGGAACTACTAGAGAAGTACATACATGGAAATCATGATGTCTATCAATTGAATAAAGCCCTTATTTGTGTGATCAGCATGTCGAGGATTTTAGGTCAATGGCACTTATTGATGGTATTTACCTCCTTGTGGTTAAGTTGTTGGCTAATTACCTCTGACAAGTTAAGGGTTCCATCGTCTAAGTTGGACCAGGTTGTTTTTGGGGTTTCGTACCTTAAGACTTTATCTTCATAAAGACATTAAGTTCGTGTTTGATACTCATGGAACCTCAGCTCTTAAGCATAACTCTATAATACGTTTGTTTTTTTTGCAAATATTAGGTTCACATTTTTTAAAGAATTCTTTACGGAAAAAGAACATACCAATCATATTATTGAAATGGGTAAAACAAGGAGACCTCACCTCCCCTTTGTGAATCGTATATGAAAATTTCATCTACGCAGCTCAAGGGGGCAGACATCCAAAATGTAGTGCTAACTACTGAGATTACTGTTAATTCTAGGCTAACGATTCTTTTAGGAATAGAAGAGACGAAAGGTCAAGGGAATACTTAGGAAAATGAATATTTCCAAGCCATTAACTATGTTGATTGAATATTCATTACGCTTCCTATTATACTTGTGGTTTTCCATAGATATGGATTGATAGAGATGCATCACCACTATATTGTACTAGATGCATCACCGAAATTTCGGGAAATTTCGACCGTTTCAGTGGAAATGTCGAAAATGACTCAAAAAAGCCATTTTTCGATGATTTTTTTTGGAAATTAAGATCTTATGAGTTATTACAACAATAAATAGCTTACAAATACACACTTATATCACACATATTGCTTATATATGCCCCTTAGATCGCACATATCGGTCATATCAGTCATATCGGTCATATCGGTCATATCGTTCAAATCGATGTTAATGTTGATTCTTGACTGATATGTATAGGAAGTTAATATCATCCAGTCCAAGATCTTAAAACAACATCTTTCAAATGCACATTTATATCACACACATCTCTCATCCATGCGCCTTATATCACACCATATCGGTCATATCAGACATATTGTTGAGTAGTCGGATAGATACTGGAAATGGAAATCAAAATAACTAAGTTAACAACATTTAGAAGACATCTTTTGTTCATAAAAATAGAAAAGATTTTTTTATTTAAAAATGTAGATAATGATTAATTAAACAATGTTTTGTTCATAGAAATAACCGTCACAGACAAAGTTCGAATGAATTACAGAATTAATTACATACTTACGAGTTTTTTCATCTCCACTACTTAAACCCAAAGGGGAAGGAGCTCCCCAAGTTGAATAATCGATGTATGTACCATCTTGTCTGAGCATACCATGTATCCATGAATTTCAATCGAAATGGGTCGAAATGGATCGAAATGTCGAAATATCACCGAAATTTCGGTCGAAATCCAGGAAATTTTGTACCGAGATCCATGAATTTCAATCGAAATGGGTCGAAATGGATCGAAATGTCGAAATATCACCGAAATTTCGGTCGAAATCCGGGAAATCGATATATATAGGAGTTTCGATACCCATGACCTCTCGAAACCGAAATTTCGGCGAAATTTCGCCGAAATTTCGCGAAATTTCATTCCATAATTTACCACTACGTCGTATTATGTATTGGTAACCTTGCAATCAAAATGGAGCCTTACCATTTGTAGAGGGAGGTCAGAAAAGGTTGACCCCTTACCTCCCTTCTGTTCGCTATAGTTAGTGATGTGTTGTACATGATGGTTACTAGGTTGTACGAGGTAAGATCTGCTTGAGATTTATGCAAGAGAAGCTCTATGACGATAACACGATTTTCTTTGTGGAAGATGGGGATATGGATGCTGGGGGGATCTCCATGGTCCTGAAGACATTCTGATCTTTGGGATCAACCGTGATAAGCTTGTCGTTGTTCATTTTGGGATGTTGTACGAGGAGTTGTCGACAAGGGATTGCTTTGGACACCCACATGTAAGCTTGACCTTAACCTATTTTGGTTCGCCCTGATATATGGTAGACTTTGACAAGATAATTGGATGCATTTAATGGAAAAGCTTAAGAAGAAGCTACTTGGTTGGAAATCTACTTCTTTGTCGAGGGTAGTCACTTCATGTTTCATAAGGTGTTTTTCATCTCTTCCTGTTTGTTGCCAGTTTGGATGCGGAATTGCATAGAGTCTTCTTTAATGAAATGATTTTTCTGATCAATAATTAGGGAGAATTTGGCATCCCCAGTAGATTGGAATTTGATGAAGCAATCAATTGACCATGGTGGCTTGAGTGTGCTGTGACTCAATGGAATGAACAAAGTATTTCTGTGAATGGATTCATATAATTGGCAAGAGGGTAAAGATTGCAGAAAATCTATGGTATCACTTCAAGACTTCAAGTTTGTTTGTGACACTAAGGGAGCAGCTCACCATCCGTTTTCCAGGAGGGGATTTATGATATTACTCCATAGATGTCATCACTCTTTAAGATTGGCTTTGGGAGATAGTAGGATTTTCATAATTTAACATAATGACTGATCTGAGCAAAGTTCTCTCTGCGATCACTTCCCAAGGTCGTTTGTTTTGATTGACAATTAAGTTCTGAATGAGGCAGATGTTTTGTCTAATAGTATGTAGGTCTCGTCATTTTGCTCGGGTTTCATGGACCAAAGGGTTTAAGAATTCATGGCGATGATAAATTTCGGATACTATTGAAAGATCATCATTTGGGCATGGTTACGGGTCATAGGTTGATAGGGAGTTCTTGATTACAGCCTTTAAGGCTCTCTTCGCTTCTTCGATTTTTGATCCTATGAGTGCGACATAGGATTGTAAGATGATATTGACTTAGAAGGTTCCTTTGAGAGATAAGATTTTTCCTTCTTGTTGCGAGGGAGGCACGTGATAACTAAAGTTATAGCCAAGATCATTCAAGAGGTTCATTTATCATGCATGTGATGCTCAGAAGCTCGGGAAGATGTGGACAACCTATTCTTTGCAAGTAGTTCTACGAAAGTTTGGTGTGAGTTTGTGGTTGTTATGGTGGATCTCATGTCGAAATTCTAGATTTCCATTGTGCCAGTTGCGGTGGCTTATAGTAACAGGCATGCCTCTAGCTCTCATTTGTTCTATGTGCATCATTATGGGCGTTCGCTATTTTTTCACTCAATCCGAGTGAATCCACACACAGCATTAGTTTGATATCATTTATCCTTATATTCTTTTTCTCTTAAACCCTACATTATAATCATTTCTTCTTCCCCCACACAGCTTAACGCTTACTCTTCTCCTCGCCATTGTTCTTCCCTTCCCATCTTCATTTCTTCCTTTACAGAATCTGAATTGTGTCAAATTCTATTAGACTTCCACATCGTTCTCATGACAGATAGTCATTGATGATGCTTGAAGAAAAAATACTAAAAAGAGAAGTGGGGGTTTCATATATTCTAACATCTACATATCAATCACGTGGTCATCGAGTCTTCGTGCATCATGCTTGCCGTTTCACGATTTTCAATGCGATGGAATGGTTGCACATAAAACTCAAAGCAATGAAAGAAAACAATGCAAGTTGAGTACAAGTTTGAATTGTAATAACCATCATCACCATCTAAGTAGCACAAACCAACTTTACACAATTGCAAGCAAATTAACCACATCTACCATTATCCCCACCAAAATCATCACATGAGGTAGTTTGGCGTCAACCTTTACCTATAATTAGTTCATTGTTACCCACCGTCGCTATCGAAGTCAATCATAATGTTGAAGTTATCGTCGAAATGTCAACATCGTAAGGGAAAAAATGCAAACACTATTTGAATTATGTCGATTATTACCCCTGTTGCTGCTACCCATCCAGCCCCACCCTAGAATAACACTATTAATCATGCATCGACATTGTTGCCACCACAGAGTCAAGATCCACCCTGGCCATAAAGCATCCAACCCTTTCATGCGCTTAGAATGTGCATGTATCGATGTACCGCGAGAGGACTACCATAGCTTAGCCATTCTCAAAGCCTCCATCGCTATCCCCACCCTCAACAGATCATCAACACCAGATCATTGCCGCCTCACCCTCCTCACAATGTCATCATTGTTACCTACTGGTAACCATCTTACCTTTTCCTGCATATACCAATTCACTCAAGGATTTTTTTTTCAAGGTGACGAGAATTGATGCAACCCATTTTCAGTTCTCATTTTCATTTTCTTATATTCTATATTTTTTATCAATCATGTATCCTTTGGAGGTATTCTTTTAGATTAAAAAATGTGTTTTTTGGCAGATAGGTATTCCTCTTAGATGATTTGGTCATTTGCAAAGAAGATCAGATGAAGCACCAGTTAGGAGATGCAAGTGTTGGGATGTTGAGCAGACTAAGAGAGGGCGAGGACGGCCCAAGAAATGTTGGAAAGAGATTATATGAAGGGATCTCAGTTTTTTGGATATAAGCCCGAGATTGACCCAAGATAGATCTGAATGGGGGCGAAGAATACATGTAGCCGACCCTACTTAATTGTGGGAAAAGGCTTTGTTGTTGTCGTTGTATAGGTATTCTGGTCTAGATGCAGATCTGATCGTAAGGACCCCAAGATCAGCTGAAACATGTGATTCCATGTGTTAGATTATATACATTGCTGAGTAACCTCCATAGGATCTCCTATTAACATGTCTCTGAGATTGTACTGTCATTAAATCGGACCCATCCTGACCGGATTTGATTATTAGAATTCGGGTATGACACTGAGAACCATGAATTGCATCGTTTAGGTTTTGATAGTGGGTGAGACACTCATTTGGCGACATGTTTATCGTGGCAGAAAACTGAAAATATGACGACAAATATAAAACATGACCACGACACCCTACTTGACAGTTGGACTCTTCATACCTGTCTTCAATGTGGATGTCAAAACTCAAAAGAATCAATAGAAATTCCAATGAAAAGGACTGATAACTCCAGCCAAACAACATATACAAGTAGATCAGCCAAACGACAGATACAAGTAGATCTCAGGCAAAAAAACTGCTATTTTAAAGCCAACAGATTTTCATTAGATGCTATTGATTGTCTGCAATATCCAACAAATAATGGGTTAGGGTTAGCTAATAGATCAGGAACAAGGCAAAACCAAAAGTAGTTGCTTGGAAAAACGACTATGGACACAAGGCAAAACCATGTAGGCGGCAGCGTGTGAATCTATGATTGATCATCAGATGCTGAAGGGGAGTCAACTAGGAAACATACAACATCAAGACACCAATCTATGGTCCAATAAGGTTCCAGTAGCACAATACTATGTACAATAAATTTAAATAATTCATTATAGTAGCCCAACGCTCTTTGTGGAAGATTACGGTGGTAGTTTCATGATAGGACCAAGAGACGCAAATTAACAACAGCAACTAGACCAAATAGACCTAAACCTTTTCATAAAGAAACTTAGCATCGATAGCACACTCCAACCTGTGACAAAAACACGATCACTCAGTGGCCTAGAGAAGTCCACAAATCACTACATCTAGCTCCACCGCCGAAAGACATCAAGAATCCTCTTACATAACAAGTGAGGGTTGCCACTATTTACCCGAGCTCTCATGGTTTCATAGTCAACCGAGCCCATCATAGTTTCCCTCCATGCCGGCCACGGGCGACCTCTCTCACTCACACCTCGTTCCAATCATTTATCCCAATGTCATTCAACTTCTAAACGACAACAGAGAAATGCTTATATAATCTCCAAGATAAAGTCCATTGACTAAAAACTTCTTAAAATTACACGGACGGATACAATTACAAGCAAACAAACAAGTGCAAGTGAAAATCAAGCATTCCTCCAGCTAAACAAGCAAACGAAAAACGCTCATCTTACATAGGTATTAAGCTGCCGGATGAAGCTGGAGAAGTTGTTGTGCTTGAAGAACTTTGGAAGCAGATCCCTCGCAAACTCCAGCGGGCTCCAGACGACGAAGCTCCGCTCGCTCGGGCTCCACGACACGATCTCGTTCGTCGATGGGTCATCGACCATCTCGTACGTCTTCACGAGGAACGGCGGCGGCGAATTCGAGCTCCCCTGATGCGCGGCATCCATAGTCCCCCCGCAGATTCCGATCAGAAATCCTTGGAAAAAATCGAGATCAATCCATAGAAGTCCTCGAGCTCAGCTCGGATCCACCATCTCTGACGTCGCGACCGGAGCCCTAGTTTTGGGTGTGGGAACCTTCGAAGCGCGTGGAATTCCCAGAAGATGCCCTTTGTGGACGTGGAGAGGACCGGAATCGGATGGGGTCCCTCGTTGTCAGCAGCGACGACCCCAACTTTCTCGTCTTTGTGTCCGGTCTTGTTATGTTTGAGGAGTGACATCGAGGATTATTCTTTAATTAATAAAGAAAGATGAGGAGGAGATGGGAAATACGATGTGAATCATGGGATTGACTTTTTTGCCCAATTGATTTTTTACACCGGAGTCTGATGTTTCATATCATGATTTCTACTCTCTTGTGAAATTATCATATATTTTTTCGGTTTTTATCATGTGTGTTTCTCTTAATTTCAGCAATTTCAGTTATGCCACTTTCTTTTTAGAATATTGATTGTGTGCTAGACTTATTATTCATTATTTTATGTCCCAAACGTTTTGGACAAAAGAGTAATTACCTTGAAAAGTTAGGGTAGATATGTCATTTAACTTCTTCCTCTCCCTCTAGTTACCTCCTCTGTCGCCGCATGCTTCCTCCGGCCCTACCTCCTCCACCCACCTCCGCCTTCAACCACCTACCTTCCTCCGACCGCAAGTCCTCCAGCTCCCTCCTCCGCTACCCCCTCCTCCAGTGATTCTATCTCCTCCAACCCCCTTTGTCGTCTCCCCTACGCTCCTCCGCTACCAACTCAGGAAAAGAAAGGGTTGGAGGGGGGTTTACTTGAGTGGATGATGCGTGGCTGTTGAGGGATTAGTCTTCTCGGATGAGGTGCGGTGCAGGAGGGATGAGCTCGTACGAGCTCCTCTTTGTCAATGGGGCTCGGGCAAAGGCTGAGGACAGCGGGGTCATCACTGCGAAGGTCTCGAGAGAGGCGATAGCGCCATAGCTTCAAGTCAAAGCTCGAGCTCCAATGTGTTCGAGTTTCCGCTCAGATGTGGAGATGGTGGTCTGTGGCTCACAGGGACAAGGGTGGCCCGGTTAGTTGATGGTGAGGTCTTTAGGTGCTCTGGTCATGAAAGTGAAGTTGGACCTGCCAGCTGCTTGAGTGAAGGTGGTTGCAACCGGAGGCGGACCTGCGAAGAGACTCCAAGCGCAGCAGCATCTTCGACCTAGAGCTTTATATCTTCAACAAGAAGCAAATTGCCAACATCACCTTCGACAGCATCATCTCTGTTTTGGAGCTTCAGGTCTGTAAAGGTGCTCGAGTGACGGTAGTTAAGGCCGGGGGTGGCAAGTTGGCAACGGCTTCGATGAGGAGGTCGGGTTTGAGGGACTAGGCGGTGGCGGGGAGGGGGATGGTTTTGAACATTACTGAGTCGTGGTGTAATTACATATTATACATTATACATGGAGTTTAATGGGGTTGCCATAATATGGTTGTTCCCGCGTTATTTTTGACATTTTTTTTATTTTTTTTGAAAAATATCGTCATGTATATTTATCTCTATATCCTTCCTATATATCATTCGAATTTCATCAGAAACAAATACTCCTACGACCTCCATCCAGACAGATATTTTTTAACGGTAACAGAATTTTTTAAAACGACACCATTTCGATGGAGGTCGTAGGAGTCTCTGTTTCTGACGAAATTCGAATGACATATAGGAAGTATATATGGATGAATATACATGACGATATTTTTTCAAAAAAAAGTAAAAAAACGTCAAAAACAACGTGGCAGCCATTGTCGGGGAGCCCTGTTAAACTCTTATATGTGTGATGGTGTACTTTTGACAAGATTTCAGAGGTTGTTTAAATTTTCTCAGAAAACGAGATGCGTGAGGGGTATAGATAACAATAATCCTAAAAAAACTCGTCAAATCCAAGCAATTCTCCCATAACCTCTTTTGCGGTTAAACGGTATCCTTGTTTTTTTTGAAAGGTAAGTAATTATATTAATGAGGTGAACTGATTACAGTAAGTGTGATGAGGTATCCGTGTTTTTTTTAATGTAAAAATGCTCCTTCAAATTTGTCCATTTCACGTTAACCTTAATCTTCCTTTAAAATATGTAAATAGTGTTCTGTTCATGGGTAAAACATATATTATTTAGGAAAATAAAATGATTTAATGTATATGAGTCTTCATCTTCCATGTTCGCTTCATCATGTAACTTGATCATGCTCCTCCTCACATTACTACTCCAACCGCGTCCTTCGCTGCACCTTCCTTCTCCTCATCCTTCAACCTCCATCCTAACTCCCTAGGCTCCAACTATGGGTGAAATTTTTCATTGTCCTCAAAGGTGCTAATCATAAGGTACTGATGATGAGGATGGGATATGGAGGTGGTGATTGAAAGACTTTAGATATTCAGAATATATGAAAGATCAAGATACTGCGAGGAGAAAGGTGATTGAACTAATGATAATATAAAGAAATATATTTCCAATCACGAACATAAATCATGTAGTAATTATCACCATGTGCATATTTATTTTTCCTTGGAGATCTATATGGATGAAACCACAAATGGAGTCTCCCTTACTCAAGATTCTTGATCAAACTTATCGATTTACCAGTCCCCTATCGGAATATTTACCTGTGGATAACTCAGCTTCTTAAGATAATACTTCGATGAATATCAAAGTCTTCCCCCTAGATGGAACACACGGCAAGTATCATACTAATATAATACGTGAAAAATAACGAGATTGCATAATTCTATATATTAATATGCACACTTATCTATAAGTCATGGAATACACACATGCATGCACACACTAGGTTAAATTGGGTTGTCTCCTCAGGGATCTAACATGACTTCCCACATTTTTTTGTACTTTCAATGGTATTTAAAAAAATACATATGGAGTTTTAATTACTCTGTGATAATATGTTGTCATTGAAATTTCATGTAAAACAAACAATTATTAAGTTGCCCATTTAAAAGGGATTAGTTCTAACAATTCTGAGATACTAGAATTCAGTGATCTTGATGGAGGGGATAAGAGTCTCAAATTGAGTCGAATTTGAATGACAACATATTTCCATTGAATGATCAAATCCGGAATTTTTTAAACAATTATTAAAATATTCGTAATTATATGTCAATGTATTTAAAAAAACAGACACCTCGGGTACCGACTTGGGAGAGAGCCGTTGGTGAAATTGCCAATGGTTTCTTTATTCTTCCCCTTATATAAACCCCTCCCCCCACCCTCTCCATTTCCACACAACTCCTCTCAACTCCGTCAATCTCTCCTCATTTCTATTTATCAATACTCTCAATTTCTCTTGAGCAACACTTCCGTCATTTGGATTCCGCTATTCTTATTCGAGTAAGAATAAGATTTTTTTTCGTAAATATTTTTTCATAAATATTTTTTACAGGTTTTTTTATCAACAAAGGAGAAAATTATTTTGTGGATATTCAGTCATATCTCTTAATTTTTTATCGGATATATTTTCTCGCATTGAAGACACTCGTTATTTCAGATAAATTTACATTTATACATATTATTTTTTTATTCTAGCCTTTAAATAGATGTGAAAATTTATACTACTAAATAAATTTTATCATTGTTTAAATGGGTATTAAATTTAGTGTGTTTTTATGTAATAATGTTAGAATCAACTGCCATGTGACTGATGTAAATAATAGTTAGTAAAAAATTATTAAATTTTAGTTAGAATTTTAAAAAATAAATAGTAATAATATAGAACAAATTAAATATAATAATAAATAAACATCTCCGTAAAATTTAAATATTCTTATTAATGTATGTGACATATTCTGTGTGTTAATTTATTTTGTAAACTATTTTGAATATTTACAACGTTAAAAATCCCAAAAGATATACTATTTTTTCAAAATTCATAAAACTTATGGAATATTTTTACAACATATATTTTATTATGGGTTAATAGTAGAAAATTCAAAAACATACATTTTATTGTGGGTTAATTGTATAAATTATTTCTTGGTTCAAATATCGAGTGTCGAGAGGGGTGTCGACACAATGTCGGCTGGATCTGACTCGTCAAACACCACAGGCACCTCTAAGATCGGAATCGTTCCATGTTTTTTCAAATTTTAAAAATAGTGCACATTTTGGTACCATTGATTTTGTATTAATTTCTATGTGATTTTAATATTTGATGTTGAAATCAATTACTCTGTTGAAGATGTGATTAATTAATAATTACATTAAGTTAAAAATAAATATTAATATCATATAAAATATATAGTTTTTGATTAAACAACCCTTTTTTATCATGTTACTATTTAAAATTTAAAATATTACATAATTTTAAAAATACTAAATCATTATTAGAAATTATTTTAAATGTATATTTTTGTTATGCTCTTAAATCAAATCAACTAATCAATCCATGTGTTTTTTCTCTAGATATGGCATCCAATATAGTTCCCATCTCATTATATTGGGATGGATCGGTTAGTGTCTCAGATGATCACGTAAACTATATTGGGGGCAATAAGGGTATGGTCATATTCCTAGGCCAATTAACATACTTTGATCTATTCGATCAAGCTTCCAAAGCTACGGGTATCTCACTCAATCAATATATCATTACATTAACGTGTAAGTGATTGTATGAAGGATCCACATTCTACACAATATCAATTCACGATGATAAATCAACCTTCACGTGTGAGGTTCATTCACCATTTCATAAAAGCTACCGCTCTTGGTCATGAAAACATGTCATCATCATTGTGGTAGCATAATCACGCTTAAATTAAGGAATAATCATGTCTTTACCTTCTCTAACTAACAAACATATAATTCAATCAGACCAACAAATGATTCAATATTTGAGGAGATATCAAGTGTCCCTCATAAGTAAACGATGAAGATGAATTACCGATACCAATAACTGAAGAAGAAAGTGAAGAGTATGAAAATAAATCTCATTTCTTGGAGGAAGAAAACACAAGTAATAACACTTGTCATGATTTTGGATACGATTCACTAGCATTAGCCTTAGAAAGCGAGGATAGGAGGCACTCTTATTGTGCGAATAATGAGGATATCGGTAAAGTACCGACGGAGGAGTTACCCTGTGCGTTTTTATGAAACTGCAGAGCAAAAGATGTAGCCTTTGTAGAGAGACCGATGATTCTAAAATGATTTATTGGTTGGGTGGGAACTACAAGTTGAAAAAGGATTTACAATATGGCCAACAAAAATAGAGTATGGAAAATCATGTGCAATATAAATCCAAAGTCTCAAACAAGCAAATTTTGATGGTTGTGTATTTATGAAGAATGTGAATGGCATTTGCAAACATCGAGAGGAAAACACGTAGGAACCGGTGTGTTTCAGAATATAGAGGAAAGCACACATGCAGAAGCCATGTACTTTTACTCAAACACTGTCAATGCACATCCGTATTTATAGCACAGTATATATTATCTTCATTTAAAGCACAAGTTAGTATGACCCTGGGTGCAATTATGTATAAAATAAAAGATGAGTTGAAGAAGGAGATTAATCACACGAATGCTTGGAATGCTAGGAGACGTGCTATGGATATTGTTTATGGGAAGGATGAGTCCTATCGTAATATTCAAAGATTCATTAATGCTTTAGAATGACGTAGTCCTGGAACTTTTACATGGTTCAAGACATAAGAGGATAAAAACAAGACCATTATATATTTTCAGTGATTGTTTGTTTAGCATTGATGGAATACAATTGTATGGAAGATACATAAGCCATATGCACGTGGCCACAACAACAGATGCGAATAATGGTTTATTTCCGCATGCATTTTCTATAGTCAAATAGAACGAGAACATTTCAGCATGGATTTGTTTTCTTAATTTGTTAAGAAAAATCATTGAGCGCAGGGATATCTATTTTTATTAGTGATCGATTTCCTTGGTTGAATATGTTGTTGGTAATTTATTTCCACCACAAGAGGGACTCACTCATCGCCACTGTCTCCATCATATGCATGCAAACATGCACCGAACTAGACATAAGACTTGCACCATTCAAAATAGATTTTACGCTACTGGAGAGGAACCATGTAAAAATAAGTTTAATAGTATGCCGCGAGATATTAATATACTTGATAGAAATGCCTTCAAGTGGATCACATCTCAATATAATGATGACCAAACTTATTGGGAATTAAGTCTATATAATGGACATTTTTACGGACACATGACAACAAATTAGTCGGAAAGTTTCAATGGAGCCTTCAAAGGAGCACGTGGTATGCCTCTCGTATCGGTGATTCTAACAATATTTCTCTGAGTTAATGGTTATTCCAATGATCATCATGAGGAGTCAAAGGGAACGACAACATATTTGACCAATAAATACGAAGACTTGTTGGAGGTACAAACCAAAGAGGCAAGACCATGTCACGTACGATGTTTTTATACTAATACAATTCCGAGTTTGTGATCGTGATGGATATGATACGAAATCAACATAAATGGTCGAGAAAGTGATTGCATGGGTGACTTTATGCTAATGAAACACTTTGTATGCCTACATGTTATAGTCGCAGCTTCACACATGCGTACATACTTGGATAACTACGACCTTTGCTCACACTATTATTCTAGCGATTATTTTCATTAGGCGTACAACTTATTATTTCATCTGATCCCATATAAGCATTAATGGGGAGCAGAAGATGACATTATTATGCTACCTTTAATTATAGGGAAGAGGAATCTCGTACGTCCAATACAGAGAAGAATTAGAAATGAAATGGATGAAATGTGTGTGTGATCAAAATTGTGTAAAGTCTGCAAGCAATCGGGTCACAGTAGATTAAGTTGTCCACGAAGAAATTAAGAACTATTATGACCAGAATTGCATAAGCGTATTTTACTTGTACAATAAACATTTCCTTTGTAAATGAATTTTAAGTTATTCTGTAATTTTTTAGTAACATGATGATTGGTTAAATGTAGATGGCACACAGGATAGAATACATGATCCAGTAGATGCATCAGTGTTGTACATGCAGAGTGTGCATTGATCTTCACATCCTACTAACTCGATAAGTAATTAAATGAGATTTATAATATTCATTGGGAAAAATTAGTACGTGCCATGTTTTGAACAATTGTATTTTACAAATTTGATTTGTAGAATATAATGAGTTGCTCAACAGTATTTCCGAGAAGAAGAGTGTCGTGATAGAACGAATGTTAGAAGTATCAGGATTTTCATGCGTTGTGAACACGAGAAGGGTACGTATGGATCCTTTGTTATTAATTGGATTAGTGGAGCGGTGGAGACCTGAAACCCATACTTTTCACCTTCGATTTGGCGAAGCGACTATTACGTTATAGGATATGGGATTGATCAATGGGTTGAAGTTCGATAGTCATCCTGTTATTAGTCCTGATGTTTTGACAAGGGAATATGATGCACTGTACTTGAGTTTATTAGGTGTCATGCCCACTCGTATAAAGAGTGGTAAGTGAAACCATCATGGATGCATGAGGCCTTCTTTAATCATGATGATTCGCTAGTGGATATCGAAGATGAACATGAAGCAACACATATTGTTAGGGCACTTGATTTTTATCATATTGGTTGCAGTGTTCATGCAGATAGCAGCGGAGATATGGTGATGTTCATGTAATCATTTATAATCCTAAAAATCGAGTTCTCAAATGTTTAACGGGTCCACATTAATAACACTTCATTCATTTCAATAGATACCTACTTCGTTTACATGAATTAGAAGAATGCGCTCAATTTGTTTGGGGTGTTGCTGCTTTAGCGCACATGTATTCTGAGCTAGATATGGATGCGAATCAGCACATCGAGAATTTATGGCTTCTTTACAGTTTTGCTTGCATGTAACATATTTCGTATATCTAGAGTTCTCGATCGCATTGTTTCTATTTATGTCATTTAGCATTTTCAATATGCAGGTTTGGGCATGGTGCGAGTTGATATGTGGATCCATAGAGGATCATTCGCCTTGAAATGGATAGGTGTATGAAGTTTCGAGAAGAACATTCAAACTACAGTACTTGTATTTTACCGTAACGAGTTGGATACGCAACAGGTTCATCAGATAAATATTCAAAAAAATCCATGTTTATAAATTCGAGTAAATGATTACATGTTTTTTTAATGAATTTAGATGAATTGGACACCCTGCATCGAGGAAGAAATATCACAATTGTATCATTTTTATAGAAGTTGTCAGGCTATCTGGATGAGTAGAGTGCCACTAATATGTTATGGTGGCATATCTATACACGTACTTGATCATGTAATACGACAATTTGGGATGCAACAACATATTCATGCCTCTGTTGAGAGGATAAATGTTGTCTCTCGATGCAGTAAGACAAAAAGTATCGACATCCTAGATTGGTCTATTATACGTTGACAATACGTGGATCATTGGGAGTATAAGGAAGCAACAGTTATATTTGAGCATGCGGATGCAAATAACGATGTTTACATGCAATGGTATTGTAGTATAATAAGAATGTGGATCCATACACAAATTCCACCTCCTAGAATAGCTTACCAACCACACAGACCAATAGAAAGTCGCATGGTATATTAAATTTAATTTTCCTTATTTTTACTCTTATATTAACTTATTATATCATAAATTAAATAGGTGGATACAATTCTACGAGGAAGGAATAGCATGGATGAAACTAGATGATCAACATACTTGTCTTCAATTATGAAGATAAAAGTTGAAGAACAATTACTTACTTTGATGACATAATCAAAATGTTATCCTTGATGTATCCATTCCAGCAATATGACCGGGCATACATGTCATCACAAGAGCAACATACTTTTGGAGCATCAACTTTCATTATTTCTTTGTTGTACCTTCAGATTAAGTTAGTTCTCTTTTGGACAAATAAATTTTATAATTAAATAATGCAAATCATATAGATATGGACTATGTGGAATATATCAATGAGGGGTCACAATAACAACCACCGGCGTTTGCGACTTTAGGTTGTAATTAATTCTTTATCTATCAATAACTCAATTTAGTGTTTAGTTTTTTTTTATTTTGAATATAATGCAAATGTTTTAGGTATGTCAATGCAAGATACAGTGGACATGAATTGTCACAATCGCAGCCAAATTTTTGGACTTCAGGTTCCAACAAATTCTTTATCTAATTTTCCCAATTTCAATGTCTACATTATTAAACATTGAATATAATAAAATATATTAGGAATGACTTATGCGGGATATGACAGACAAAGTTACCAACAAGATCAACTAGGCATCGGAGCTTCAGGTTTTAATAACTGGTTTATGAAATCATAGCATTCTCCTACTAATTGTTTGATTTATGTAACATATAATATAAGGTAAATCTTTCATGTATGGGCTACGTACAATATAGCATAATAGGATTGCAATATGATGTAGCCCGATTTGGACTTTTGATTTAAATAACTTATTAAATTGAATGACTCTTTCCAAAAAGTCCTGTTTATCTTCTGCAATATTTAATACAATGTAATTATTCCATTCCATGGGACATGTAGAAGCTTCAAGTCGGTCACACTTTGCAGGATCATCATTTGTTGGTCCTTCAAGTCAATTTGACTCTTGACCATCTCATCTCACACCACCTACTCAATATATTTCGAAAGATCTTCAAGCCAAATTATTTACTAGTATTCGCCAAGTTCAGATAACCGACTTAGAGAGACGGTTCTTTGGTATTCTAATGATAATACCACAACTGCCTCCAGAGGCGTCTCGAAGACCCTCGCTAGGAGTAAGGATCGATGAGCCTCTTCCATCAGAGCTACCCCGACAGTCAACAAGTGTAAGGAGCATGAAAGATCAAGATACTCAACCAACTGAACCTCCACAAAAGTCATCAGATATGTCGCATCGTCCTGAACACATAACAATGCATTCGGAACAGAACATCAAGCAGAAGAAGCGGAATAAGATAACACGTGAAGAGAGCCACAAGAGAACAAGAGATGGTATCAAAGGAAATGATAGAGGAGGAGGTGAAAGAGGAGGAGGAGGAGCTCTGAAAGGCTTTTTAAATATATGAAAACCACAGAATGTTGTAAAGTATTTTATATTATTTTTTGGAAAATTGTTATAATCCTATGATTTTAATACAATAGATTCATTTTTCAAAATGATTAATGTTATAATGTGCAATGTTGAGCTTATATATGTCATTCTCTCAATGTCTTTATATTCATTTTCTATTTATTATGATCTTTATGAGATCAAATAAGAGATATTCTAAACTTATATCATGAATAAACAATGAAATTTGGTATAGAATATTACACCATTCTTGTATAATAAGATTGTAAATATAATAAATTTAATTCAGTTCTATAACCTGATATTTAGTTTCTACTTATTATTTACATTGTAAAATACACCAATTACAAATTTGTACACCTATTTTAATGAGATGTCAGGTAAAAGGTATTCTACATATATTTTAAAATTAATGAACATATTTTCTATAAAAATAAATATACAACAATTATAGATTTTTATTATATAGAAATTATATACTTATTATACTTGTATAAGTATTTTCGAGTTATTTACAAAGGTAGGGGTCTATAACTAAAATGGGGGAGATGGGAATATATTTGCAAAATCAACCGAAGGGGCCTATCCCAAATCGGCACCTCATGTGTCGATTGATTGCTATTTTTAAATTTTCCTAATATCCTACCTATTTAATTAATTATAATTATTTTAATAATTATTTAAAAAGGTCATCAAATCCCTCACGTATTTTTAAAAAATTACCATGTAAAAGGGGTACGGGAGCCAAAGTTAGCTCCCCACTACCACCACCACACACACATAAGGGGGCGGCTTCATTTAACCCGTACATACATGCACAAGCATGCATGTGTATAGTAAATTAGAGTAGTAGATAAAGAATAAGAACATTCACACTCATGATGATCGATATGACAATGAAAATCCATCATAGATGGCCTTGATCATCTAAGAAATGCTTCTCTGGCAAGTAGTATATAATTAAAGTAACAAGCATAGATCCGCCGACGCTAAGAAAACATTATAAATTTAGAACAGTTGGTATAAGTAACTTTTATGGTTCTCAAAGTATCTCGTGGGTACTTTTGTCTCCGTGTGTCTGAGAGGCCTTTCAAATGATATGGGATCTTACTATTTTAAACCATCGATGGAATCCATTGGAGCTCAATCTAACAATTTCATCAAACCCTTATATGTGAGATCCCTCGTATTAGGACCCCAATATTTCCCCATTTTTTGATATAGTCATGTTGTCAAATAAGAAAAATAACCACTTTATCTTATAGTTCTCATCAAGACCTTTCCAATGAATCCAAGGCGTCAATATCGGAGCCCATATGAAGGAGTTACGTCCTAAATATTGTTAGGTTTTAGCGATTTGGATCTGGATCCGAACCAGATCTATTTAAGACCAACCTATATAAAAGTTGGTGTCTAACCAAGTGGGATAAACCACTTGACCCCTTACCTTGCACCCCCTACTAGTGCTCCATCGCCAGAGCAATTTCCAACCACCAATTGGTAGATCGAGTTTGTATCAAAGAGCATGGAGCGAGGATCATCATGGACACACTTGTGTTCCACAAAACATCTCAGAATTCTCATTTCATGCGAAGGAAAATCAAGGGAGAATATTCCCATAGGTACGTCTTTTCCCTTTGTTTGTTGGCGAATCCAGAAAAGTTTTGCACCGTGAATTTTGGATAGTGTATACTTCCCGTAGGCAACCTTGATTTTGCATTTGGACATGTTTTCTGCAAAAAATCATATCGTATCACCTCAAACTTTTGTGATTTCCCATTGATGTATTATATGCATGTAAATGAGAATAATATATTCATGGTGTGGGTAACAACATGAACATGAGGATGTAATTGGTTTTACGATCGAAGGAACTTCGCAGACATTTTTAGAGATAAAGACTACCATTGTTCTATGCATGATTGATCACAGTTGCATGGGTTGGGAGACATGTTGGTTGGCATATTAAAGAATCTGTGATTCATCACTCTAAAATATGAAAATAATGTTTTGTTCCCAAGTGGTTAAATTGCATGTATTCGTTTAAATTGCATTTCTATCATTCATACATATGTAATTAATATTCACGTTTTAGCATGTATAATTGCATTTAATAAGAAGCCAAAAAATCTTGTACATTCTCACATGTATATAACCATAATATCACTGATTTTTAATTATTTTTCGCTAACTCCAAATTAATTAAAATAAATTTTATTGTGTACATATTACTAACGTCGATCAAGAAAAATTATCAAAAAATAATAACTTATATATTTGTCCAATAAAACCCAAACCCTAGTTCTGGGATCGAAAGACGTAAATGTCAGTATCTCTCTCTTATAGTCTCCTATGGACCCTTACTCACTTTCGAATTAATATACATTCAATTATCTACAAAACAAGATCAAATACAAAAAATAGGAGTTCACTTGTGAAACTTCGATTTTGGGACCTCATTATATATTGTACATATTGTTGATTTTAACCTATAATTTTATGTACAAAAATAACATTTTTAATTTACTTCTTTTTCATTTATTTCCTTTGATTATGTTTTAATAAATTGTATAGAAAATGTAAACTTAAAATGAATTAAAAATCATAGAAAATAAATCGTTTTGAGTATATATATAAAGTCTGGTTAATTATCCCTTTTATTTTATTTGATTATTTTCTTAATTATTAAAAAAATTATATTAATGTGTGTGTGTATATATATCTAATTTTATCTTTATTTCTATTTTATTTAAAAATCACAATTTTTTTGCATAGATGCAAAAATACATGTATTTTATATCTATAGAATACCACTAAAAATGCATTTTATACAGATGAATTCTTTTGATTTTGTCCCTTCATGAAAGTTTTTGATCTCATCGAGATGAACAACTCTCCTTAAGATCACTTTTTAATTTGACCTCTTTTTTATTTTTATTTTAATTTATCATCTGAATTTTATGAGAGCGACATGTGGTCGCTCCTGGAGCCGCCACGTGTCACCCCCTCACCCCTATTCATCTTCCCCATTCAAGGTTGTTGGATGAAGAGCCCTTCATCCAACAGCTCAGATATCCTTTTATTTTTATTTTTCATTTTATTTTATTTATTTTATTTTATTATTTATCTCACACCACGTGACCTCACCATGGACATTCAATCTATACCAATCAAACAAATGTGCCTCTTCCCCTTCCTCCACTGGCCATTTCCGCCTCCACCTCTGTTGACGGTCGTTACGCCCCCAAGTGTCGCTTCCATCTCTGTTATGCCCTCGCTCCTTCAGTAACCTCTCTCCCTATACCTTCCTCTCCATCCGCCAACAGAAGGACAGACGGAGCTCCACCAGCCTGGCGACTCGTCAGTGGCAGCGACGAGCCTGCGAACGATGATGCCTCCCCATCTAGACGAGATCCAAGGTCCCGTCCGACCTTGATGTAGCTACTCTTCATAGCCATTTTCTCAGCTCTAGCATGGTCGTACCATAGAGCAACAATAGAGGACCACTCCAAGTCCCCTACTTAGGCTAGTCCACCCACTCCATGTACTCTTCTTCTTTCCCTTCTTCATTTGTTCTTCTTAATTCGCCACACCTTTTGGCATCCACCACCTGCCTTTACCTACCCAACTCATGACCCTTCACCTCTACACCACTAATCACCCACATCTCTTGATTCCACTCCATGCTCACGTCGATCACCACAGATTGCATTCACCCCTTGCCTCCTTGTACGTGGTTCATACCATGCCCTTGCCTCACGCCTATAGCAGCAGCCATCGTCGGCTAGCACCACATCTTTGCCTTGGCATGCCGCACTGTTGCACAAGCATCATCACCCATCTCCTTCTCTACTGCCCTTGACTCGTTACTTCGCCTCAACTGCACCACCAACGGTCAGCGCCACCACCTTCGACGGCGTCCTCCAGCAGTCTGATCGCCATCGGATGGCCCCTAGGCTTCCATGTCGCCAAGTTCTGACTCCACACGAGCCCTCAACCTTGGGTGGACCCGAGGCTGTCTCCGCCTACCATGTGCAGGCTTGGGGGTTGATCCTCTGCACACCGACCCAGCCTCGTGAAGCACATGCCCCACATGCGTGAGAGGGGAAATATTTTGCTTGGGCTCACGCATTTCCAGCAAACAACGAAGAAGCCCCTACCAACAATGCATGCGCGTAGCACACGCCTAGTTGGAATAATTGCTAGAAACCCCCAACGGGAGTTGGCAATTTCAATTAAACCCCTATGCATGTTTATTTCAGTCATTTTTATTTGTAATTTTGCATTTTGAACCATGTATTTCTACTATTATTTAAATCATCATTTTTTATCATTTTTAAATTCCAAAAAATGTCATTATGTTGTTTAATTGATTCTCTATGATGCAGTAATTTGTGTATATTTTTATGATATCAAAATTATTATTGAATTAATTGCGAGGAAAAAATCCATATTTTGCCCATTATTAGCTTAGAAGTTTGCAAGAAAATTTTATTGCTTCAAAATTATAAAAAAATCACAATGTGTAGATTTTATTAATCTATGTAGTGCCTCCAAAAATTGCTTCATTTACATGCATATCTAGTTAAAATTAATTTGTCATGTGGTTTTAGTAATTGATTTTTGATTCTCGATAAACTTGGTAATTTTAAAAATTAGATTTTTTGGGATATAGCTTAATTAGAGACATCTATGATAATTTTAGTTCTGATAATTAATCAAGTTGGCTATTGTTAAAATTGATTTACCGAAAATCACTCTGTAAACATTCTTAATTTGCCACAAATTCATTTTGCATCGACAAAATTAAAAAAAATCTATAGTAGATTAATTTCATCAAAATTAACTTACTCTCAATTTTTCATAATTTTTGCATATCATTTGCAAGAAAATTGTAGAAAACCCCATAAAAAGTATCCAGTTTGCATTTGCATCATTTCGCATATAAAAATACCAAAAATACCTCTTTGAAAATTGTAGATTAGATTTGATAAATTAAATCCTAAATTATTCCTCTACCCATTGAGTCGACCCTAGGGATTGCCCATGTTAAATAAACACAAAACCACACATTACTTAATTGAGTAAATTATTTATTTGTGTGGCTAAATTTCGATGCTTGATTTCTTAACTACAACATCAAAGACAAATTAGCAAAGGGTATTTCTTGGTTCGTCAAAATGGCATCATTATCGGGGAAACAAACGGCGTAGATTCATTAAGAATACTTAGAGTTTGGTTTTTCATTCACTTAGGTAGTTTGACCCATGAACCATTTTGTAATTATTTCATTTTCCCTTTCTTTTTCACTAATTATTCATTGTATTTTCTTCATAGTTATATATATTGTGTAAACATTTCTCTTACATAAATTATATATTTTTATGAGGACTCGGTGGACTTGGAGTACATCGGAGGTCAACAAACATGGAGCAAGCTGATTGCTGAAGAGACAAGAAAATTGAATTTATTTTTGAGAGAGAGATTTCATTTCATATTTGTATTCATTAATTCATAATAACTTAGGTAATTGCATCATTTAGAGCGGCTCTTGTTTGAGAGATCGTATGTGTATTTAGAAACTTAGACATTATTTTTCTTCTTTGTTTTGGTTGTGTCGAGAATGGTTCTTGACTTGAGTGGCAATATTTAGGATAGGCATATTAAGATTAAAATTCCATTCAAATTTAAATTCAAAGTTGTTTGTGCCCCTCGTAATATAGGTCACACATATTCATTGATCACATCTTTCTTGAAAGATTGAAAAGATGCTTGTGAATATGTACAATTAGCTCAAATAAAAATCAGATTCTTCCCCGTTAATAGTATCCTATTTTGTTGTGACTTTTTTACTTGCATGCATTTAATGTAAAAATTTAAATTCAGTCTAGCATAACACATGGAGAATGATGGGAATCACTGTACGTACATTCTTACATTAACATAAATCATAATTTCTTGCTTGCATTCCATTTTCTGATTCCTCTCTTGATTTATAACCTTAGTCTAAAAGGGAAAGGTATCAATAAGTGTGTATTTTGTACTCACATAAATATCAATGATAATCGAAGCTTTTAAATTTCGGACTGAATTGATGCAAGTTGATAAAAAATGGAATAAAATGAAAACTTGTTTTACGAGTGCATAGAGCCCTCATTGGACACATGTACATATCTCCAGACAAAGTAAGGACGTGGATATTAAGGTTAGATACCAAATCTCTGGACTTGCCTCTTAAGTCTCCATGTCTGACTCTGGCAGACTTTCCTTCGACCTTAGTGTACATTTCGGTTGTGTAAGCATGTGTGTCTCCTTTGAGGTGTGATATTGATACCCAACTGTCTGGGCAGATCACCTCGTTGATTGGGAGCACATAGAAGCACCTTTGTGCATAAGGCGATACCATGTGTGTAATAGAGTAAAAGATTGTATTACCACTAACTAAAATTGACAAGTAATTCGGTCAAATCTTTACGACCTTCACGTGTTTAGTTAGTGAAATCAAAGGGTTTGCATTGAGTTTGATTTGCATGAGTTTTCTCCGCACATTTACGTGCCCCCGTAGTGCATAGATTCTCCTTGATATTCACGTTCATATACAATCCTCTTGAAATAGAAGATGATTAGTAGGGGGTATTTTTATTCAGACTTGGTGAATTTATCATTGAAACCTTCAAAGAGACCATCTTCAAAGGTCCCTTCACTTCCTGGACCTCCTTGGACTCATGACCCTCTAATGTCCAGGCTCACTCACTTTGGAGATGGTCAACCACTGACCACCTGTTCCTCTCTTCCTCACTTACCAAGGAAGACATTTTCCATAGTGAAGATGATTTAAGTTCATCGGCCTCTACTAATTCAATTCCATTTGCTAATGAAGGACATAAAGAAGTTTCATTCAAGATGCCTCCAAAGAAGAAAGATGATGAGGAAGAACATAGAGACGATCCTTTTCAGATGATACTAGATAGGATGGCGACATCTGAGCAGTAGCATGCTCTATTTAGAGATTAGATAGGACAGTTAAATGTAGGGGTTGATGCACTCATGGATACGACATGCAATCCGGGACAATACGTAGTGCAAAATTACCTAAATCCTGCATAGCCAAAAATAGAATATGATTTGAAGCTGCCCCTTCTAAGTTTGTTGTCATGTTTCAAGGGGAATGCCAAAGAGGAACCATATGCTTTCCTGAGGGACTTTGAGCTCGTCTGTGTTAACCTACATTGTTGATGAATCTCAGATTCATCACTCTAAAAAACATTAATTAAGCTCAAATCCTCAAAATTCATATGCATTTTATCCATTATTTTGCATAATTAGCATTCGTGTATGTATTAATAATAATTGCATTTTATCACTCATAATTGCATAAAATAAGAAGCCAAAAATCCCAGCCCAATTGACCTGTAAAATAGCCTAACTTCCCTTATTTTTAACTAATTCATGCTAATTCCAAATGACCTGAAACACCTCCATTATGTACATATTACTAACAAGAATAAATGAAAAATACAAAAAAATCACTAACATAAATAAGTGGACCAGAAACTCAAACCCTGATTCTAGGATTTCTGGACTAAAATATTGATATCTTCCTTATCCAGTGTTCGATTTGATCCTACTCACTTTTGAACTAATGTACATTCAATTACCTTCAAAACAAGACAAGGTTCAAGTGAATCGGAGCTCATACGTGAAAGTCGAGTTTTGGGCCTCCTTTGTACATTTTGTGTTTTAAAAGTTTTTGACCTATTATTTTATGTATATAGTTAACTCATTTATTTTATTTCTCTTTCATTTATTATCTTTGATAAAATCTTTATTAAAATGCATAAAAAATCTAAATTCAAAATAAGTTTGAAATCAAAGAAACTAATTGAATCCGAGTCTTCACTAACAGTCTGTACAAAAGTTGTAGTATTTGTATTTTATTTATTATTTTTCTTACTTAATAAAAATACAAAAAAAATAAATTAGTGTGTAAATATTTATCTTTGATTTTATAATATTTTTCTAGATTTTTATCTGGTTTAAAAATAATAAAAAATTATAAAACTAAAAATCAAGGTATTCTATGTACATGGAGTACCCCCAAAATTTCGCTTTGTATAATTGACCGATTTTGGTTTTAATTCTTTCATGAAAGTTGTAGATTTTGTAGATACGAACATTTTTGTGAAGACACTTTTTCAATTCGAAGTCGTTTGATATTTATCCCCAATTTTCTTTGGAATTTATTTTTGAATTTTCTGGAGGTGCCACATGGCAGCTCCATGCCACATGGCACCCATTTTTGAGCTTTTTAAATTCATTTTATAAAAAAATAAAGTTTAAAAATAATAAAAACAAAGTGCTGCCACGTGGCAGCATCCGCGCCGTCTGATCTCGACCGATCGAACGGTCGTTGCTTCTCTTCTTCCTCCCACCGTCTTTCCCTATTGGTGTAGCCGCCCGCACCTCTGAAATCTCTGTGATCGCCTCGCGAACCCCTTCCATCTCTGGCCGCACTGCCTCCCACGTATCCCTTATCAGATCGGCCACCCCTGGTATCCAATCTCGTCATATCCAAACCCAACAATTCCGACCATCATCACCTCCTTCCTTCCATAGACGATGCCACCCTCTGCTGTAAAACGATTGTGTCTCTCCTCATCTTCCCCATCCGCTGATAGACCTAGACAGGATCAACTCCCTGAGGTGACAGCTCAGTCTGTCCTCCAGTCTGGTGTGATCCAAGGCATAGCCTTGTTGTGGCTTAACGCCTCGCTGCCGCTGCTAGCTCCGGCTTCATTGTTGTCTAGTCGTACCTCCAGGTACTCCTCCCTCTTCATCCTTCCCATCACCTTCATTCTGCACTCTCAGTAGCCCCATCGTACCTCAACGATTCCATCTCTGCAACCGATCCCATTTCTACCCGCATGTCCACCCTCCACTTCCATCTGACGTACACCTCGTAGCGGAGACTCCACCTTCGCATTTCACCTTAAGTGCCACATCCGCTTCTGCCACGAGCACCTATAGCTCTAGGGCACTGCTCCTTCCCCGGGCACTACTCATCGCAGATATCGTCGCACTTCACCGTCAAAGGGCGCCCAACAAAGGTCTTCTACAGACCCTTCTTCGACTCCGCGTGTAGAGCATCGCCAACAACCTCCCGCAGCACCCGGTCACCTTCCAACTTCTTCGACCGGCACATCCATCAACCACCGTCAATATCGTCCTCGCTAACCCGGTGGCCTCCAACGATCATCTCCCCATGCTTTATTGTCCAGGAGGCATCCAGTAGGCCCCTCCGCCACAACTGCTCCATCGACATCAACGCCTTTCCGACGCATGCATACCATGTGTCGGCTATCGATGACTGACCCCAACGACCGAGCTCCGCCTTTCCTCTGTCGGGAGGCCCTTTCAAAGACCAAGTCCCCTCACGTGCTCTGCACGAGTAAGGGGAGGTAAAACTACAAATGGGCCCTTACAGTCATAGCTCCGCCTACTCGGAGAAGACCCCTCCGCACGTGACACACACGTGGGGGGAGGACAAATTGCAAAGGAGCCCCTCCACAAGCACCAGCTCGCATCCACGTCTTTCCATCCGAGGCACGTGCCGCGCATGTACCTCTTGGGATTTTTTCTGATAGCCCCTTAGAGGGTCTGGTAATTTAACTTTAGTCCCTCTCTACATTTTGCTATTTTAATTTAATTATTGTAATTTACACTAAAACCCATGTGTTCCTTTGTTAGTTTAAGCCTCTCTTTTGCATCATTTTATTATTTTAAAAACAATACTTTGTTCTACAACTAATTCTCTACATTATAACATAGGCATGATATTTTTGTGATCTATGGTTATTTGATAATTATTATTTTTGTGTAAATTTACAAATTTTGCCCACTATGTACTCGAAAATTCTTAGTTAATCAACCGCCATCTGAAAAATTGCCAAAAATCACGGGTCATAGAATCAGTTGTTTTTCAGATTGTTCCCAAAAAGAATTACATTTGCTTGCATGGTTTGTCTTATAAAAATCATTTCCCATAATTCAACTTTATTTTTTAATAGGTATTAACTCCCATATTTTTAAGAGTTAGAATTTTTTTGAGATCAATCACTAGTGATAGATCTTGTATAATTTAATTCATTGAAAATAAATAGGTTTAATATTTTTTATAATTAAATATTGAAATTCACACTGTTTGCATTCCTAAATTATTTAAATATTAATCTTGTATCCGAAAATTTGTAAAAAAATTATAGTGTGTTCATTCATCATATTTTACTTCTCAGCCAAGCTTCATAATTTTTGGACATCGTTTGATTGAAAATTACATTTTAGTCCCTAAGATTGGCCTCATTTGCATTTTGCATCCAGAATTGCATTAAAAATACCAAACAATATCACCTTGAAAACCACGCACGAACTTTGATAGACATAATTCTAGGTTGTTCCTTTGCCTCCTTGAGTTCGACCTTGGGACTTGCCTAAGTAAAATAAACATAAAACCACGCCGATTAAAAGTTGAATAAATTATTGTGGTTATTTCTTGATTGATTCCGAATTCGAGCCTACAACGAAATGACAAATTTAAAAGATAATCCACACTAATTAAGGTAGGATTTTCGCGACTCGTCAGTCATCCCAGGGTTAGTCGAGATTATATTAGGCTCACTACCCTTCCATTTGCCTTGCGAGATAAGGCTGATTATTGGGTAAACAATTTAGGTGTGACAATGACTACCTAAGTTCAAGGACCTATTCTTAAAGAAGTTCTACCCTTTCAATAGAACTAACTAGATGAGGACACTCATCACGTGTTTCTCCCAGATACCTAATGAACCTTTATGTGATATTTGGGAATGATTCAAGGACATACTGCAGAAGTGTCCATCTCATGGATTGGATGATAACATCCTGGTTTAATCTTTATTCATCGATCTCAACCTTAAGATGTAGGGTTTAGTGAGCACTGTCTATGGAGGTAGTTATACACCATGTGGAATACATACCATCTAGAGGGCATTTGAGCGGATGGCTGACACTTGCCGCACACACACGACCAGTAAGGCATACACTAAGTCCCCAGTTGCATTCATATCAAAGAGGGGAAGACTGTGGGGCTAATGAATCCCTACTGGATCATCATTATTCTCTATTTTATCCTCGATTAATAAGAACTTCTTGAGAAATCTTCATTAATTTTGCATCTTTAGCAAACAAATCCAACGCATATAATTAACAAGTTTTCAGTATATATCTAACACTATTTATTGTATTAAATATTAACATTTTCTTAGTTTCTCCTTTTTTTAAATTCTAAGAATTAGATTAATTATTTTTATATATTTATCTTGCATTTTAAAAGGAATTTAAAAGACAAAAATATCAAAACCACAAAACACATTATTTTTACCCATTAAAAATACTCCAAAAATTTACCTTTGTAGAAATGACATCTTTTGGGTTTTTGAAAACATGAAACTCATAGATCTCAATGAGATCTACAAGTTTCATGTTTTGACTTTTTTCTAATTCATCTTCTAATTATTTGTTTTTTATTTTTTATTCTAAATTAATTTAATTACGCCATATGGCGCCCTCTTGGGCCACCACGCGGTCTGCGTTTTCTACGCCACGTGCCCCTTGTCCCATTGTATGATATGATCCTAAATCAAATCTGCGTCGATCACCTCCCCTCACCTCTCATCCATTTGATCTTCACTTCTGGATTCAATCCCAACCTCTCACTTCCGTCGTTCTATCAAGCACACAATCACCTCTTATCTTGCGCTCTAACACCGCCTACGTGTCTGGCAACCCTCCCCCCATCTGTCTCTCTCATCCCCTATTCTATCTTGTCCCCAGATCCCATCTAGACCATACATCCTTGTTCGCTTCCTAACCGCCAGATCAGATCTCCAGATCTAATCCCCATCGCTCCCTCGCACCCTCTTCATGACTGTTGAATCATGAGATCCAACGATCCTCAACCCATCATCAACCTCCAATGCCTCTCGCTCCAGGTGTTACGCCTGGCGAAACCTTCACCCCCTTTCCATTATCGACACCCTCTCCAATCATCTCTCCACCTCATTCAACTGCCCTCACGATGTCCTATCTCCCACAATCTTCGCGAGCTCTTCAATAGCCCCCTCCATCACTCCATGCCATTAATACACTGTTGCAAACCTCCAATGCGACCGTTATAATGCTTGCACTCTGCCACCTATAAAACACCTCGTCTGCCCCTGCCATTGGTCATCCACCAACCACGGGGCTGAGGCCCAGCTTCCTCCACCCTCCGGTGATAGCGGAGGGCAGTGACTGAGGTGACGATGACCCTTAGATCCAAGGTGTGATCCATGACGTCTCCAACCATGTAGCGGCCGCCTGAGGCACCGCTGAGCCCTCTAGCATGGCTAGCCAGATAGAGTGAAGACACCGAGCATCTCCGGATGCTCAACCCAAGCCTCCCCTGCCGCCATTTTTCTCCTCAAATCCTGCAGGTTCTCCTATTGTATTTTCTTTATATTTTCTTTTAATTACCCTATGATACTATGCCACCTACACTGAGCCGACCACCCTACTAGCTCCTTCCATTCATCCTTCATTCAAGCGCATCACTCCGATCACCTTCCATCCTCCTCCATAACCCTTTCCGCCTCACTCCATCCTCTCCGATAACATATCGGAGGACCAATTGGGCCGCCATCTTCTCTGCCTCGCTCAGGCCCTCATCCCACCCCACTTCACATGCACTTCACGCCTCAGATATGCACTAACTTCCTCTACAGGTCGAAGCCTTCAATGATCGGAAGCTTCAAAGCTTCTCTGATCTCGAGCATTAGCTCTGATGATGAAGCATCGTTCCTCCATCCCCAAGCATTTCATCAATCACCGGACCATTCAAGGCCTTCATCGGCCTCCAACGATCCTATCTCGATCTTCGAGGAATCATCAGGAGATCTGAGGAGGAATTAGGGGATCACTAGAGCCTCGTCTGCTCCGTCATGCGTGAGGAGGAAGAGGGAGGAGCTGCAACGCACAGATGTTGTCCAATCCTCACGATCGGATGGTTTAGATGAAGCCACGCCTCCCCTCTGAGGCAAGGTGACTCGAAGAGCCAAGCCACTCCCTTAGCCACCGTTAGACACCATGTGGCCCGATCCTGGGCTGCCTCTCGAGCCTAACCTCCTCGCGTGTCTGACACGTGAGGGGATGGATTATTTGTAATCCTCCCCCGATGATTTCTTTGAATTTATAAGCAAGTCCCCAGGCGCATGCCTCACCTGCGCGCCTGGGAATTTTTCACAAAAGCCTTGCCTAAATTTCATATTTATAGAAAGGCCCTTGCACACAAAGGAATATTTATTTTTCCATGTGTTTTTATTACATTTATGCCCTTGCATTGTTTCTTTAATATCCCGAGCATACGAACTCTGTTTCTGTTGATTTCAGTTTCAGTGTGTTGCATATTTTACCCTCTATTTAATGTATAACTTAATTCATGATTTGACACTGAATTATAATTACGAATTCTTGGATGATAAATAGTGTCACCTAGGTCACAATTTGAGTGCCATTATTTATCAAATTGCTGGACCTCTAAGATTGATCAATGATTTGATTGCTCATTGATACAATTAATTTAGAGCATGTTCATATATTATTGTTTGTATCTTTATATTTGTATTTCATCATGTATTCTTTTCATCTCATCCTATTTTTTGCATTTTAAAAATCAACCAAAAATTGTGTGCATCATGTTAACTTGTTTTTGCATTATTTTATCTGCATATTATTTTGCATCTACATGAAGACCTAGTTTAGAAAATAATCACTCTTAAATTAAGCAATAATTTTTGATAAACAAACTAATAGGCTCATGTCCCTGTGTTCGACCTTGTTAAACTTGCCAAGTAAAATAACTTCCACATATTCGAAAGTGTGATTTTTGATCGATCAAATTTCGTCTCCTATGTCGCAATTATGGTCTATTAAAGAGGAGATTTTCAAGCTCATCTTGGGCGATCTCACAGAGGACCCGGTCCCCACCTTTAGGATTATTGCAGAAAAGTTTAACCATTCTTCCAAAGCAGGTAGAGGAATTATCAAAGGAGGTATCCAATATTAAGATTCCTATTGCAACTACACCTATTGCTCATGTTTTCCGTGTACATGATGTACAAGAACAACCGATGTTAGGGCAATACCGGCCATGGGTAGAAGACCACTCTTATACCCAATCTTTTCAACATCATACACCACCATCTAAGACAGTACAAGAGGAGCCTCCCCTTGTGTGGGAGGTGAACGGTGTACGGTATACACAGGACCCTGCTTGATAGGGAAGTACGAGGGACCAACAATCTAATCAGCGTCCCCTGACCTTCTACAATACCATGTTCGCCTCTGCACCACATCCTCCACAGCACAATCCTAGTCCTTATCAACCCCAACAGAGGCAACAATAACGACAATAGTATGACCACCAGGGCCAATACCATTCGGGCCAGTAGGGCCTGAATTACCAGCATCACCCCTAGTACTAGAAGCAACAACAACAGTATCAGGGCCATCGGGGTCAGTTAATGAACATGTGATTCATCACTCTATTTAGCTAAAAATAGAACTTCGTATCGAGAATTTAGTATCATTTACATGTTAATTTCATAAAATTAACTTTTATGCACTCGTAATTAATTTGCATAAATCAGTATTCATTTTTGCATTAATAATCATCATCATATTTTCACCTAGCTTTACTCATTTTAATTAATTCACGATAAATCCAACTAACATGAAACCAATTTCATTCTGTACATATCACCAACCTTAATTCGTAAAAAGTCCTAAAAAATGCTCTCAAAATAATCCCAAACCCTAATTCCTGGACAGACAGACAATAAAATTGACATCTCTCTCATACAATGTACAAATGAACTCTAATGTACATTCAAACATCTACAAATCAAGACCAAATACAAAATAATCGGAGTCCACTCCAGAAAATTGGGTTTGGACCTAACTATGCATTGTACATATTTGATGATTTTGACCTGTCATTTCATGTGCATATCTCACTCATTTTAATTATTTCCTTTTTCATTTCTTCACTTCATTCATTGTTTTAATAATTATATAAAATAAAAATCTAAAAAAATCAAAAAAGCAATAAAAAGGACATATTCTGGCTCAAGTTTATTGACTTGATCCACTTGTACATAATCTACTTCCCTAATTTATTTTGACATTAACTTAATCAATAAAAATCCCCAAAAAAGTATTTGAGTCCATTGCATTATTCCACATCATGTTTGATTTTTGCATGCATTATTCATTCATAAAAATCAAACAAAAATTGCAAGCTAAAAAATAGTATTTTATATACATAAAGTATCACCAAGAAATGCACATTTTTCATTCAACATTTCATGTGCACTCGAGGCCTACATAAACATTGTTGGTAGCATTTAGATAAAATATTTTCAGTATTGGGCATTTTTGCATTTTAGGTCAGTTGTTTTTTATTTATATTTATCTCTGCATTCTTAGCATTGGCCAACCATGATCTACGCAACATGTGGCACGCATTTATTGGAGTCCACCTGGCTCCCGATGTCCCCACCATCCTCTCTCTCCCCCACATGTCAGACATGCGACCGGACGTCAGTTTCTCCACGTGATGTGAATGTGACCACTAGGAATGAAAACGATCGGATACAGATACGAATATAGTGTGATCATATCCTTATCCATTTTAAAATACAAATACGAATGCGGATATGAATATTGATAGATGTAAAAAAATGTGTTACCATATCCTTAAAAATGAATACGAACGTAAAATAAATACGAATGGGATATGAATAACAACAGAAATTGTTAATAGATTAACTAAAATATACATGTTTAGGATGTTTTACACATAAAATAGATATACCGATATAGTAATTTCATAACAATTATAACAACAACGGTGAATGCAATCATAAAATATGTTATGCACAATTATAAATAAATAAATCTATTACTATATTTATGAACAAAAATGATATATGAATACGAATGCGAATATTGACGAATGTCAAAGTGATATCCACATTTGCAAACATTTTAAAAAGAATACGAATATGAATGCCAAAATATGTATAAAACGAATATTATAGCGGATCGGATATGAATATATTCACATTCGCTTTCATTCCAAGTGACCACTGACTCCTTTCCCTGTCAGGTGCCTCGCACGTTCCGCCTCCTGCCCTGCATGCGAGATCATCTCCTCCTCCATGACAGTGCTGCCCTTCGTTGTGTGCTAGCCGCCGCATGAGTCGCCTCTGCTATTGCCTCGTTGATCTCCCTTCATCCCTTCCAATCTCTTTTTCCTCTCTCCTTATCCCCATATTCTCCTCTAACGGTTGGAACATACCTTCACCAAAACCCTTCGTCTGTAACCTGCATAATCCCCAACCTTCTTTAACAAACCCTATCCACGTTTTCCCGATGACCCCTTCCATTTCCACCCCCTCTCCGATGAACTTGCAACAACACCCAATCGATCCAATATCCTAATCGTCATAACCAACTTTATTTCCAATTTCCTATTATTAAGCCCCATTGTTGACGACCTGCAAAATGATGGGCCATCAATTGGAAACCGAGAGAGAGAGAGAGAGATCTGAGAGGGATGGGTGGTGACAACCCCTTCCTTAGTCGGTTATAACCTCATCCCCTAGTCATGATCCATGACCTTCACTGCCATGCACCTTCTCTGGCATACGAAGCTAAGCTTCGTGCTTCACACCAAACACCGAGGCGATCATCGGAGGGGGGTGTGCTTCTCCACCCCATGTGAAACTTCCATCCTCGCTTCATCTTCTTCACCTCCATGATCTACCGCTATAACTCATTTCTCACTACCACCACCTCCTCACTGGAACCACCACGCATCGAAGCTCCGACCACCACCGAGTCAAGAAGCATTAGTCGTTCCTCATTGAACCGCCTCTTGTAGCAACAAGCTATAGATCCTGTTCGATCAAGAATGGGAGTGGTTGTAGAAGTATGAACCCACCCAAAATCCGACCATCAAATAGAGAGACATCAAACGCCTAAGATAATTCCCAAGCCTCCCACTGAGCCAAGCAGCCTCGGTCGAATTGAAGTTACCAGCACAAGCCGCATGAAGGTGATGAATCTGCATTTCATCACCTTTATTAATTTATTTTAGCTTAAAATCCCTTATAAAACACATGTAAATATCGATAAATCCATTATTTTTACAAACCAATATTCTTTTGTAAATATTGTATATTTATCACTATTTTAATCAAAAATAAATAAATAAACAAATAAAGTAAAAATAAAGAAAATAAAGATTGTATATTTGTAATAGATACAGGCTAACTCTGACCTTGAGGGAAGGTCAAGACTTGACCTAATCGATAAGGAATAAAGTAGGGGGAGATAAGGCCTAAATACCAAAAATTTTAGAAAATTAACTGTCACTTGTGTATATTCATCATATGTATACTATGTATATAATACACATTCTTTTCATTATTCATACCCAAATTTCAACTCAAATACAATTGTTTTCATCTAGAAAATTTTCCATGAAAATATTTTGTAAATAATAAAAATACAAATAATCAGTGTACATTGTGTAAATAACAACACTCTGAAAAAGTTGCAATGCATAACTTGTCAAATATCTTCTCCACCAAGACTCAACATTAATCAAACTCACTTTCATTATACTTCTGATGAATCGCCATTCATCACTCTTTATTCCTTTATTTTAGCTAGAAATCTCAGCAAAATGCCATGTAAATATGTGTAAATATCATAAATTATCAAAATGCATGCATCTTGTAATTATGCATAATTAGCATGTTTTTTTTGTGAAAATAAAGGAATAAAGAAACACAAGAAAAAGAGGGAAATATTTAAAATAAATATTGAGCAACCTAATCCCAAGGGAGGGCTCAGCATGGGCCTGACCGCAAAAGAAGCCGAGTAGAGAGAGATAAGGTCAACCATGTATGTACATAACCCTATGTATATAAATAAATTCTATTTTCCACAAAATAAAAATAAAAGGTGTTTCTTATATTGTGTACATATTTATAAAAATAAAATAAAAATCAGAAAAGTAAAAATAAAAATAAAAATAATAAAAATCATTTTCCACCTTGTATATATACCATGTAAATATGTATATAGATCTATTTATTTAATCATGTAAATAAATTATAAAAAATAAAATAAAAATACCTTTTTTCCAAATTTTATGTTGTAGATAAATAAAATATAAATTTGAATATTTATACAAATAAACAATTAAAAATAAAAAATAAAAAATACATACGTGTATATACCTATATATAATAATAATATAATGTAAATACGTTATTTATTTTTCAAAAAAAATAAATTAAAAATCACTAAAAAATATTTTAAAAATAAATAAACATTTTTCATTTTGAAAATTTTTCGAAATAAAACCATTTGCTATTTTTAAATGAATTTTCAAATAATTAAATAAGGAATTTTCCTATTGGTCCACGAGGGATTGTTGACTCCCGGTCAACTCTCCCCCGCGGACCCCCTTCCAGGCGGATCGGTGTTTGACCCAACTTCTCCTAATTTTCCCCATCTGATCCGCCTCCCATATCCTAAAACCCCAGGCCCCGATTAGAGTTGATTGATCCGAGACCCTCGCCCGGGGATCTATCTAGGGATCCGTGCACCACCGTGCCCTACCCGACCGCTTCTTTGCCGGATCTTCACCACTATAAGGTCTGAGCTCCGTCACACTTTCCTCTCATCTTTGGCCATTGTCTTCCTATCCCAGGAGCTCCATTCCTCTCCCTAGAGTGATAGCTATCGGAGGAGAGTGTCGCAGCGAGGAAGGGAGAGCTGTAGCCACTGATCCGGTGGTTTCTCCGCCGTGCTCCGCACCGAGCGAGCTCGAGCCTCTGGCCCCGACAAGTATCGAGGCGACGACCCCAGGAGCTTCCTGAGTCCCAGCCCAGTCGATTGCAGCCATCAGGTATCCCCGATTCACCGTAGGATAGCTCAATTTCCGATTCGCCCCTTTTTCGCCGCCAGCCTTCGCTGGTTGATTCACCTCACTCCGTTCACCGATTCAATCACCCGACCTTCGATTCACGTTCAAGAGACTCCTCTCCATATTCTACACCCCTCCGATCAACCTGACTCGCCCCGGAGCAGGAACTCAGGTCCCCATCATCGTCGCCTCGCCGAAGACCTCCGCCCACCTCATCCGATCATTGATTCCACCGCTCACCGGGTCGAAGCACTTTACCCTCGACCCAGGAGTCATTCTGTGCAGCTTGCAGGTTAAAGGGCCCCATCTGGGGGTCCAAACATTCAGGCACAGGAGCTTCGCACCTCCGTCGCCGGAGCTCTCCAGGGCTCCCTGGCCTCATCGAAGGTACCCACCAGCTGCGGACCAGCGTAGGCGAGCGTTTCCACATCTCAGCAGCTCCAGAGGTCGGCTCCACCGCGCGCATTGGGCCGGCGAACTTCGTCGGCGAGGAGTTCTTGGAGGACCTTCAGCCACCGTCCGCTCGAGACCCCCCGCCCCAGATTAGATCATTACCGTCCATCTGCGAGAGGTCTCTAGCCATTGATCCATCTGAGGGTCGCGTGCAGCCGTCGGATCGAGCCCAATAATTGCATCTGGAGCATCGATCAACGAAGGGGTATCCGCAGCTCTCCACCGTCCGATCAGCACGTAGACCCCCCTCAGCCGTCGATCATTAATAAATGGCTAATTTCACTTAGGCCCTCTGTTTATCGCATTTATAGTTTAGCCCTGTAAATATTTTGTAGCAGTTGTTTTTATTTTGGAACTTTTGCATCTAGGACCCTATGTTTACTTTATTTGCATTTTAGTCCCTGTCTACGTGGAACACGTGCATCGTCACATGCTATTTTGGACATTTTGCAAGTATGGGCTTAGGGTTTGCTTATGTTATGGAAATAAAATTTAGTTTCTGAAATTTGCATTTATACCCCTGTACGTGGTTTTAATTGGACATGTGCTGATTGTTGGGATTTTTACACTTTCAACCCTAAGGTTTTCACACATGTTACATTTAAGCCCTCCGAACTTTGTTTTATTGTAAATAGGTCCCTGTGTGCTGTAGCTCTTTTATTTGTTGGATAAAAATTGCAAATAAACTCCAAATCAAGTGAATTTGGACACTGGCTCCTGCCACTATGTAAAAATTTCACTAATTTTTTGGTACATTTTTGTGGTTTTTTTACTATTTTTAAAAATTCAAAAACACATATTTTTTATTGTTTGAAAAAGAAAATCAACTAAAATATAAAAACTTTTCCAAAATTCTAAAAACCCTAGAGTGGTTATTTGGTTGTTTTATAATTTCTGTCCAGTTTTTAGCTCATTTGGATTTATAAAACCCATAAAAATTGAAAACCCTAAAATTCTTAGAAAAATCATTAAAAATTATATAAAATTCAAAAAAAATGCAAACTCTTTTTCTGTAGCTTACTTTTTGTTTATATTTTCATAAAATTGCCATTAGATTTTTATATGCCAATTATATATTTTAATTGGCCTTTCAAATCTGACTGTACAGTTTGTCACTGTTTTCCTCTTTCTCCATTTTTAGATAATCAAATAAAAATTTAAAAATTCTCAGAAAATTACCAAAAATACTTAAAAACATAAAAAACACAAAAACAAATTTATTTGATTTTCTGTGCATTTTTGGTGTTTAAATAATTGTTGAACTTGCTTGTTTATACATTTTCTTATATTTGCTTATATAATTAAAAACACAAAAAATTTAAAAACCATTAAAATCCACCAAAAATATTTTCTCCTTTCTTTTATCATTTTGACTACTTCGTAGGCCGTCTCGGCCATCCCGTGCTCCTGAGTCCGACCCTGGTTGCTATACCAGGTTAATAAACTAGCGAGGATCGTTGTTGATTTCTCTGATTGATTTTTATATTTGGTGGTTCCTTAATTTTTCTTGATTGACCGAGTTCCTCGATCCCGGGTTGCAACGACCCGAGAGTGATTTCTACCTCACCCGGATCTTGGTTTCATGGATTTTCTCGGTCATCAGAATAGCGCCGTGCCGGGGAGCACGACTTAGTATCATTTTCACTTTTCGCAGATTTTTGTGCATAATTGTTTAGATAGTTTTATCTGATATTATTTGCATATATTTTCAATAATCTGGACTGACACACTTCTTTTTCTGTTTATTGCGAGGGCCCGAGGATCGAGGCGGCTTTTTCGAAAGCCGAAGCAATCGTGAGATTTGGAGGTGGCTTCCTTTTGTACGAAGCCGCATGGGAGCGCGAGGAGGGGAACCGAAGTGCGGGAGCCGTGAGATTGCCACGAGAAATTAGCCGTAGATTAGATTAGAGTAGTTTAGTTTTATTTTCTGCAAAATTATATTTTTGTAATAAAACAGGGACTCAGACTTGGAAACTTGGGTGATATCGGGGTCTGTTTCGCCGAGCACGGTGTGCTCGGGAGACCTCACCGCAGTTTCCACCGATTTTGATTTCTGACCGTTTATTTACTGCTTATTTGATTTACACGGTTTTTAGCCCTAGCCTAGGATTTTCTGTGATTGTAATGTAATTAATTAAGGCCAAATCCCTAATTATCTGCCTGTACCTATAGATCGATAATTGAACTTAATTAGTTAAATCGTAAAGAAAAAGTTAGATTACTTAGGCTCTAGTCCACGTGCCTTGAGGAGTCACGTACAACGCGTGCAGGATCTGTTGTGTCGGACACCGAGTGGCTCCCAAGATAGGACTCCGGACTTAGGCTTGAGTACCCGGCTACTGTGGCTTACGTGTAGAAATTGCTTTGTCTAGGGCCGGATTCTCGTGCATCATATAGGTAGTTTATATTCTGTCTTTATTTTATGCGCGGATCACTCTACATGTAGACTGCTGGAGTCAGGTACGCATTTCTTACTTTGCATGCATCATTGATTTCCGCGCGTCGGCTTTTTCGTCTTCTCCCCCTGTTTTTGGACTTAAAATAATCAGGAGAACCAAAAAATTCGTTAGGTCTTGTTTGATCTGAAAAATACCTAAAAAAGAAAAACTATAAAATTGGGACTGCTAAACACACTTGACCCCTAAAAGACACCTCATTTAAAAAATCTGTCTTGGGGAGAGCAATGCCCTCATTGTCTGGTTTGGATGCGCGAGAGAGTGACCCGCACACAAAGACCAGAGCCACATCCGAGCCCCGATCAGACTACCGACCTTTTATATGGGATAGTGTGGTAGGCGGATTGGATTCCTATCAGGTCATGTAAACGCTCTGATATCCTGACTTGATCACCTAAATAAAATTGACAAGATAACTGACCGAGCTCTTACGGTCTTTAGCTCAGCGTGGAGTAGGTGAACCGGGGTTTGTTTTCTCATCTTGTGTGTTTTCCAGATCTCATCCGCCCGGCTCGCCCAGATCAAGATGATGGGCAGGAGGCCTCTTAGACAGCCTCTGGCTGCATCGCGTTTCAGCACTCCAGCCCACTCATCTAGGTTGGTTCGTGAGAGCCCAGACCCGCTCTCCGAACCCGAGTTCGATTCTGCCTTGTTCCCCCTTGACCACCCTTCTTCTGTTCCTAAGTTACCGGTGCCAAATGCGAGACAACATACAGATGATATTTCGACACCTGAGTTTGGGTCTTTTGCCTTTCAGAGACCATGGCCAGCAGCAAGGAGCGCACTGATGGTCCGAGGCCAGAGACGACCACATACATTCTGGACCAGGGTCGGTCCTTCCACTTCGTCCGCGGCAGCCGCACAGGACGAGTCCACAGCCGCAGACATGGGCATCATCAGCGAGAAGCTGGACTGGATCGAGTTGATAGAGAAGAAGCAGTACCAGGGCATCACGCAGATGGATCAGATGGCACAGACGTTGAGTGACCTGAAGACACAACTCATGTGTCTCCAGGAGGCACAGACGGCTTCTCAGTCCCGTCTTCAATCACGAGGAGATCCGAGCAGCAGTGGTAGCTCGTCCCAGCGCTCCAGTCTGCCTAGACAGGTTCACCTTGTACAGGCGAAGCCTTACCAACAGCCACAACCATACTACCAGTCACCGCCATCCCCAGACACTTAGATGGTGGTCAACCAATCGGATCAGTCCCTGGCAGTACTCTCGCCACCCCTCTACGAGCCGGAGCCGTTGATGGATGTCAATGGGATTTAGTATGACCGACCCCAACCTGGTATCTGACGAGACCATCTCGGATTCCGTTGGTCAGCCAGAGGTGCCAGTTCCCAGCAACAGCCTCCAGTTCAGGGTGGCCAGGTACGGCCATCAGCGAGAGAAACACCAGCAGCCCCCAATACCCCAGCAGCAGTCATCCCATCCACCACAGTAGTATGGTCCTCGTCCCTGTCAGCAGGGACAACCTTGGAGGCGAGATCAGCCTCCACAACAGCAGTATCATCCACAACAGTACCCCTCTCACCCGTACCAGCAGCAGCAGCCTCACTACCAGCGAGGCCTCCTGTCAGGTTCTCATGGGCCAGCCTATGAGAACCCTACCTTAGACGACCTAGCCAGCCTCATGACAGAGCAGCAGGCGACCTTCAGACGGGAGATGGACGAGTTCCGCCAGGAGATGCTGGAGATCGTGAGAGGGAAGGCCGCCATCCCTGCCCAGATTGAGCCGAATCCGACCAACCTGAAGAGGAAGTCTAAGCAGGTAGAGTTCACAGAGATTACCACTCCTAGTGATTCATTTGGTGATTTATCTGCATACATGTTTGATGCTGATTTTGTTACACTTAGGAGCGGTAGGATGCCAGCAGGCGGCGCCTCGTCTGAGCGACGATCCCACGCCACTTCAGGAGCGCCAGGCGAGGAGGAGCGTGGCCATCCGTAAAATCGTGGCTTTAAGAATTCGATTTTTATCTTTGTTCGTGCTAAAAGAATAATGTCGTTCGTTGTAGGCAGTGATCGGAATCGGTCAAGAAATAACCACAAATATTATTTAATTTCAATCAAGTGGTTTTATGTTTATTTTACTTGGACAAGTCCCAAGGTCGATCACAAGGAGGCAAAGGAACAACCTCGAGTTGTGTCTATCAAAAGTCTCGCACGGTTTTCAAGGCGGTCTTTTTTTTTGAATTTCTAATGCAAATAAGGGATGCAAGATGAAAATTTTGGCCTATTCGAGGGACTAAAATATTAACTATGTTCAAACAATGTCCGAAAAATACGAAAGTTAGCCACAATGTAGATTATGATGAAATGAATGCATTGTAATTTTTTTGAAATTTTGGATGCAATTTGAATTTTTTATGGATTTTTAAATGCGAAAAAATGAATTTCAATATTTAATTGTGATAAATACTAGACCTACTTATTATCGAGGATCAAAATTATCTAAGATCTATCACTAGGTGATTGATCTCAGAAAAATCCTAAACCTCAAAAATGTGAGATCTAATACTTATTAAAAATCAAATACTTAAATATGCAAGATGATTTTTACAGGACACAGTATGCATGTAAATCTTTTTGGGGCACAATGTTAGCACAATAATCTCGACAATATGTGATTTTTTCGGGATTTTGTAGAGCAACCGGTTAATCAATGGCAAATTTAAGAGCATAAAATGGGCAAAAATTGCAATTTTCCACAAGATAATTATTTATTAATTAACCAATCAGCATGAAAATAACCACAATATGTCGGACTGTAGATAATTAAGCAACAAACATCACGCCATTTTTGGATAAATGAAACATGCAATGTACGAGTCGGAAAGCACAGAGGAACACGGGTACACATGCAATAAAATAAAATAACTCGAATGCAATGAGGGGGGGACTTATATGAAATTACCTAAAATATGGGAGTGAGCTTTGCAAATTGCCCTCTGGAGGCGGACTGTTCTGCAATTCAGAGGAACCGGGGGGGGGATGTAATTTTCCCTCGGGGCACGTGACCCCAGGGGATGATGCTCCGCACGTGACCCCTCCCGTCACGTGCCTCGCACGCGGGGAGGGCCTTAGCCTGAGCGCCTCATGAATCTCGGATTCATCACTTTAAATCTCATTTATTAAGCTCAGATCCCTCAAAATCAACAACATTTCTGCACCTATTCTGCATAATTAGCATTCATGCATGTTTTCATAAGAATTGCATTTTAGCATTAATTTTTGCACAAAATAAGAAGCCAAAAATCCAAGCCAAAATAACATGTAAATAGCCTAACTTACCAGATTTTTAACTCCTTCATGCTAACACCGCATGACACAAAACCACATCCACTGTGTGCACATCACTAACAAGAATAAATGAAAAATACAAAAAATCATAACCCTGTTAAGTGGACCAAAAAACCCAAACCCTAGTTTTAGGATTTTCGGACTAAAAGCCACATATCTTCCCCATCCAGTGTCCGATTTGATCCTACTCACTCTAGAACTAATGCACATTCAATTACCTTCAAAACAAGACCAAGGTCAAGTGAATCGAAGCTCGTATGTGAAAGTTGGGTTTTGGGCCTCTTTTGTACATTGGATATTTTAGCGGTATTCTGACCTATATTTTATGTATATATTTTCTTTATCAATAAAAATCCAAAAAATTAGAATTACGTGTCTTTATTTATCTTTGAATTTTCCCATATTTTTCCGGATTTTTATCTTGTTTAAAAATGACAAAAAAATAAGAAAACAAAAATCAAGGTACTTTATGTACATAGGATACCCCAAAAATTCACTTTTTACATTTGACCTATTTTGGTTTTGATGTCTTCATGAAAGTTGTAGATCTCGTTGAGATGAGCATTTTTTGTGAAGGAACTTTTTCGATCTGAGGTCTTCTGCTATTTATTTTTTATTTTACAAAAGATTTTATTTTCGAAGTTTGTGGTGTTGACACGTGGCACACTTGGTGCCGCCACGTGTCAGCACTTTTTGGGATTTTTAATACTCGTTTTTATAAAAATAATAATAAAAATAAAAAAAATAAAAAAAATAAAAAGTCAACGCACGTGCGAGGCACGTGCCCTAGGCACGCGCCAAGCACGTGCGCGCCCCTTCCTCAAGCCTCGCCATGTGTTCAGATCGCGGCCGTTCGATCAGCGGCCGATCGAACGGCCGTTGTGCGTCATCCCCTACCTTGCCTCCACCGCCTTGGTCCGCAACTGCCGCCGCTTCTCTCTCGTAGCCGTTGACCTCCGCAACCGCCCTCCGTTATCCTCGTAACTGCCCCCCCGTAACCTCCGCGAGCCTCTCCTCCATCGACAGCGTCCTCCCTCTCCTATTTAAAACCTCCGACGTCCACCTCGATCCCGATCCGCCGAGTTGTTCTTAAGGGAACACCGGGGTGACAGCCCGGTGTCCTCGTCCTCGATGAGGTCCGGCCACCTTCGAGTGGCCGTCGCAGCGCCCCCGCGGGCCTTGCTGCTTTAGCTCCGCCTTGGCGTCGAGCCTACGTCCGCTTCATCGACAACGACGACCGCCTGAACTCCATTTACGCCCAACCATCTCCGATAGACTATCAACGCCTTTGAGCATCGCCAACTCCATCGACTCCTCGACATCACCGAACTCCATCTTCCAGTTACAGCCCGAGCCCCGACGTCTTGATCGACTCCAGCCGCTACGACCTTCTTCTCCAACACCGCCATCGACAACTCCATAGTTACGCCACCGCCTTGACTCCAGACAGCATCTGCTAGTCCTCCACGGTGTTCGGCTACTCGGCCCACGACCGCCCCTCGTCGACCTCTCCTCTGTCACCTTCGCTCCGCCAAGAGAGGCCGAGCTCCGCCGCCTCCAAGCCACGTCATCGACTCCGCCCCGACACCACCGCTCAGCCGGCCGGGTCCGACCCGAGACTCCCCACACACGTGCGGGGCACGTGCGTCGGGGGAGGACGTCATCAGACGCCATCCAGGGGTCACGTGCTATGCACGTGACCACCTGGGTCATTTGCATTGAGCCCCTGGAGGATCCCCATATTACACTGCAGTCCAAGAGTCACGTGCACAGCCACGTGACCACTTGGTAATTTACAGAGAACCCCCCGGAGCTCTATGTAATTGCACTTCAGTCAAGAGACTCAAGGAGCACGTGCGCCGCACGTGCTCCCTTGAGAATTTTGCAGAATTCGCCCCCCAAGTTTTGGTAATTGCACTTAGATCCCCCCACTGCATATTTTTTTATTTTTATTTATTATATCTGCAATCATACCCCTGTGTTTTACCTCTGTTTTGAACCTCTTTTCTACATTATTTTATTTATTAAAAATTGGCATGTTGTTCTACACTCAATTCTCTACAATCCGAAATATTATGAACATTTTTGTGGTCAGTGGTTAATTATTAATTTAATTATTCTGTGGAAAATTATGAAGTTTGCCCATCTTGTGCTCTTTAAATTGCCATTGACTAACCATTGCTCTAAAAATCCCCAAAAAATCGCACATTGTAGAGTAAATTGTGCTTGACATTGTGCCCAAAAAGATTTGCATTTGCATGCATGTTTTCCCTGTAAAAATCATTTTTGTATATTTCACTATTTAATTTTTAATACGTATTAGATCCCACATTTTTTAGGTTTAGGATTTTCTAAGGTAAATCACTAGTGATAGATCTTAGATAATTTTGGTCTTCAAAAATAAGTAGGTTTGATATTTATTATAATTAAATATGAAAATCATTCTGTTTGCATTTAAAAATCCATAAAAAAATCATATTGCATCCAAAAATTCCAAAAAAATTTACAGTGCATCCATTTCATCATAATCTACATGGTGGCCAAGTTTCATATTTTTCGGACATTGTTTGATTGAAATTTTCATTTTAGTCCCTAAAGTAGGCCAAAATTGCATCTCGCATCCATTATTTGCATTGAAAATTCCAAAAATAAACCGCATCAAAAACCGAACACGAAATTGGATAGACATAATTCTAGGTTGTTCCTTTGCCTCCTTGTGATCGACCTTGGCACTTTCCCAAGTAAAATAAACATAAGACCACTTGATTAAAATTTATTAAAAATTTGTGGTTATTTCTTGAATGTTTCCGATCGCCACCTATAACGAACAACATTTATCATTTTCACTCACGAAGATTAAAAACAACTTCTTAACTTGGCGTATCCGGACCCGTCAGCGCCCGGCTGCGTGGCGGAGTGACAGAGGCGGAGGCCAGATGGGTCTTGAAAGACAACAGAGGGGCGTCACTTCATTGGTGGAGAGGCGGAGGAGGTGGAGGACCGGCCATCCTCTGGCCGACACACAGCCAAGGGGGCGGCGAAGCGTAGTCGGAGGGTTGCTTGATGGCCCCAGCGCAGGTGCGGCTTGAAGCAAAGGATGAGGGCCGAGCCCGAGTTGCTCAAGGTGGAGGCATTGTCGATCGGAAGAGAACGACGATGCGAAGAGGACAGTGGTCGTAGCTGCTGTAGAGTCGTGATCGGTGATGCTACAGTTGTCGAAGATGGTCGGTGGACGTTGCAGAGGTGTCGTTGATCGGAGATGGAGGCGGAATAGTGGCGTCGTAGATGAAGGTCGATGATGGTGTTGTAGCCGGTGTTGGTGACGATGTTCGTGGGCTTGACGAGAAGCTCAGAGCTGAGCAGTAATGGCGATGAAGTTGCCGTCTACAATGAGGGGCTTGGCCCTCGGATATCACCGGCGATGGCCGCGCGAAGCTGTCACCTCCGGGGGCACGCAAGTCGGCGGATAAGGAGGAGGTGAAGGCTCGGATTTCTTTAAATAGCAGAGGGGCGAGTGGCCGGTGAGGGAAGGCGCGAGAAGTGCGGAGGTCGCGCGTGGCCATTGACGATGAGGGGGCGAAGGTTATGGAGGGCAGGTGCGACGGTAGCGGAAATTGGGGGGGGGGGGGCGTGAGGTTGAAGGATATCTCTGGGCCGTCAGATCGGGCGATGATCGGATGGCCCAGAGTCGGCCACGTGGCGAAGTGGAGAAGAGGGCTTGGCACGTGTGGAGCATGTGCCTGGGGGCACGTGCGACGCACATGCGTGGACTTTTTATTTTTATTATTATTATTTTAAAACGATATAAAAAAGGGCGAAAAACGCTGACACGTGGCGGCCTCTGGGGCGGCCACGTGTTAGCACCAGAAAAATCGAGGATAAAATACTTTGTAAAATAAAAAAAAATTGTAAATGACCTCAGATCAAAAACATTCCATAAAAAAATGCTCGTCTCGATGAGATCTACAACTTTCATGAAGACATAAAAACCAAAATCGATCAAATGCATGAAGTGATTTTTTTAGGGTATCCCATGTACATAGAATACCTTGATTTTTGGGTTTTATAATTTTTTGTCATTTTTAAATCAGATAAAAAAATCTGAAAAAAATATGGAGAAATCAAAGATAAATAAAGACACCTAAATCTATTTTTTTGGATTTTTATTAATTAAGAAAATATGTACATAAAATATCAGGTTAAAAACCGCTAAAATACACAATGTACAAAAGAGGCCCAAAACCCAACTTTCACATATGAGCTCCGATTCACTTGAACTTGGTCTTGTTTTGAAGGTAATTGAATGTACATTAGTTCAAATGTAAGTCGGATCAAATCAGACACTGGATGGGGAGGATATGTGGCCTTCAGTACGAAAATCCTGAAACTTGGGTTTGGTTTTTGGTTCACTTATCTGGGTTAGTGAATTTTTTGTATTTTTCATTTATTCTTGTTAGTGATATGTACACAATGGAGGTGGTTTTGGGTTATTCGGAGTAGCATGAAGGAGTTAAAAATATGAGAAAACATGCTATTTACAGGTCAACTTTGGCTTGGATTTTTGGCTTCTTATTTTGTGCAAAAATGATGGATAAAATGTCATTCTTATGAAAACATGCATGAATGCTAATTATGCATAATAAATGCAGATATGCTGTTGATTTTGAGGTAATTGAGCTTAATAAATGAGATTTAGAGTGATGAATCCAAGATTCATCATCCCCCTATACTTAAACCATGCTCGTCCCTGAGCATCAAAAAGAAATGCCATGAGGTGAAATGAGATTGGGTTCCATACCAAGACCATGAACTGAAGGTGAAAGTGAAATTAAACTCGACCTTTGGATTATTTGTGTGTCGGAACTTCTGTGAGACTCAGAATTTTAAAATCAACAGCCCTCAAGTTCTACACAACATTATCACAGTTTTGGCTCAGAAGTCATCTTAGATCAATCCTCTTCCCATACCCTATGAACATTGAACAACCGACTCATGTTAGTGAGGGGTTTTAGCTCTTCCCACCCAGAATGCCGGACTACCATGCTTCTCTCCTCTCCAGTAACTCGTCCTCGGGGAGTCAGGTATTTCCTTCTAAGGTCTGTCATGTTGTGTTCACAATCGAAATGGGGGAGAAGTTAGAAGAATGGGAAAAGAACTGGAGGGTGGCCAGTGTAGTCACCTCTCCTTGTGAAGATGGACAGTGTAGCCGAGTCTCCACCAAGATCTGCAGGTTTTCTTGAAGCTTGGTCAGATTTTATTTGGTAATGCTTCTTTGTATTTGGAATTTTTGGTGGTTCTGCTTGGATCTTGTTTTGCCCCTACGGATATAGAATATTTTATTCCGTACATTCTTTGGGGTCTTAGAAAAAAATTGTGCCCACCCGTCCATCCCTCTTCCGAAGCTTTATTTCAACCTGTACTCCAGTCTTTAGATTTCTACGCTACCAGAAAAGAGACTTATACAGTCTTCCAACATCTTCCAACATCCCGTCTGAGTTGGGCTAAGTGCATAGTGAGAGAGTACAAATTAATTCCCTATTCCAGAGTTGTACCCAGAATGAAGAGACCATGTTAGACACTAAGAGTCAAATGCTGCACATTGTCATATGGAACTTAAAGAATTAAGTCAAAAACTTGAAGCTCTTAAATCCTATTTCTCGGTGAAGTTCCTCTAAAAATTAGGCATATGATTAAGGTCAAGTCCAGACCACTCTCGGTTTTTACTCATAACTTGGTTCAGAACCCAATTACTTTTCATAGATGCTAATGAATGCGATGTTGGATGAAGTGCAGGTGTGAAATGCAGACACATTTTTTTCTTTTTATGCAAGGGATTTTTTTGTCAATGCAAAAATGAATAAGAAGCCATTTTCAAAATTTTTGGGCAAAGTCAGTGTTAGTGGTAAAATCCTCTTTTTTTAATATTACTCACCCCGTAAATTCATATAGACTTATGCGAAAGTACGAGATATGGGTAAAAATATATACAAAGTATATATACAGACCCCCTATACTTAGCGAGTGTTGTGTCCTCATAACACAAGAAGCGTAATGAAGACATAGCTCGGGCTAAGCGTAAGAGAGTGGAAAAAATACAATTGTCCGCCACCCCTATACTTAGACTGTGAATAGTCTAAGTATAGAAGAAGAGCGGGAAAGAGGCGGTCAGGATATGTAAATGAGGAGAGTATAAACAGGTGGATGTCGGTTCCCCCTATACTTAGGCCCTGGTCAGCCTAAGTATAAGAGAAGTGCGGAAATGGAGTGATCGGGAGGAGTGTGATGAGAGAAATGGTATATACAAATGGCATAAGTCCCCCTCTATACTTAGGCCTTGGCCTAAGTAGAGGAGGAAGCTGTACCAGGGGACCGATGTGGTCGGGAGGGAGGGTGGGTAGCCGATGATTAAGGCGGTTTTCGGTTGATCTTCTTGTGAACCTGCGGTGGGAGATCGTAATGATGAGATGGAGATGAGGCATATGATTCCCAACTACGATCAGTGTCATCCTCAGAAAAATCATGATGAATAATAGATGAAGTGTTTGAGTCAGATGAAAGATATCCATCATCAGAGTTATCCTCAGAGGAATAGTATTCGAAAGTGGACATACTCCAAGTATTCATGTCTTTTTGTTTCCTTAGTTGTTTCCTCAGAATTCATTCCTTCTTGGGGTCAATCAGTTTGTCCTCGGATGAATACTCAGAAGCACCGATCTCAGTCAGCTCATATGAAACAATTCCGGTGTACTTGAAGAGGGCAGGAGCATCAGCTTTGGATGAGTAGTAGTTAGGAACGGGAGTTGTCCAACGAGAATTGAATTTTGGATCCTTAGGAAGATATGGCTTCAGATATGCCGGACAGACTTCACTCATGTAGACTACCTTTTCCGGACCTGATGAGGGATCGTCAGCTGATTCCTCTTCCGAAAGGTCAAAGGTGATTCTCTTTTTATTTCTTCGTGAAGGTGTCGGTTCACTTGAGTATTCAGATGAATAGCTATTGGAATTCTCTTTGGTCGGTTTTGGCCTGTGTGCTTGTTCTTAGTCTCCCGAATGTTGGTGCACTCTCGATTTGGGATGATTTGGTCCAGGTATTTAGAGAAGGTTGCTCCAGGGTGCGACCATGCATATATCTCAGGATCGTAGTAGAATGATTTGTCTATTTTGAGATTCGTAGGAATTGAAATGCTGGGGAGAGTCTCTAAACCAATAGTCTCATCAACAACTGATATCTCAGGTGTTGCATTGGGGTAGTGATGAATCTGCGATTCATCATCTTTATTCATTTATTTTAGCTTAAAATCCCTTACAAAACACATGCATATAACACTAACTCCACATTCTTACTTAACTTGCATCTGTGTGTAAATATTGTACATTTCTTACTAATTTAACCTAAAATAAATAAAGAAAGAAAGAAAAGGAAAAATAAAGAAAAGAAAATATAAAAAGGAAGACTGTATACAGGCTGACCCGAACTCCGAGAGAAGGTCAAGACTTGACCTGATCGACCAGAATAAAGTAGGGGAGATAGGGTCCTTAACCAGAAAATCAAAAAAAAATAAATGCATTCTCGCTTATTTTGTGTATATCTGACATTAATTTATTTGTACCTTAATTGACCTCAAATCAAATAACATTTTAAAACCAAAGTTGTAAATAAAAATGTGTCCTAATTAATAAAAATGAGTGCACAATTAAATCATGTACATAATAAAAGTAGCCACACTTGGAAAAAGCTACTAAGCACTAATTGAAAGATAATTCCGGCTCTATATGATCTCAAATTGAACCAATATCACTTCCAAAATTCTAAATTAAATTATCTCAAAATGGTTGTGATTTCATAATTTTTGGAGTTACGGTTGAAAAGTCGATTTTCTGGGGTGGTTGTGCAATTTTCACATGTATTTTGTGCATATTGTATTTGTATATATTTGTAAATATTTTTACTAATTATTTAAAATAAAACAAAAATAAAAAAATTAATAAAATTGTTAAACAAAAAAGGCTAATTTCCTCATTTACCCTTGTATATAATGTCATATATGTATACAATATATGTATATAGTTGCTATTTTTAACTAACAACCATAAAAAATAAAAAAATTAATATTTTTTAATTCAAATAAATGAAGTGACGAAAATTCAAAAAAAAGATAATTTTGTAAATAGTTTTATCTCTTTTACTTTATCACATGTTATCTCTTCCACCAAAAATTCAAAAATCCATTTTAATTTCATTTCTCTTATCTTTTTATCCAAAAAATTCAAAAATTCAAAATTTCATCTCTTCTCTATTTATATGGCTCCTTCTCCCACATTCCAACTTGATAAATCTTTAGAGAGAGGAGCCCGATCTCTGAGAGAAATTTCGTCGAGGAAGTTGCTTAGCCTCGAAGCCGTCCGGTGACAGCGAGTCGGCCTTGTCGAGGCGATCACGGCCCATTTCCGCTCCTAAGGTGAGATCCAACTTTTTCCTTCGCATTTTTATCTTACTTCAATCGTAGTTTTATTTTTTGCATTTTCATCTCGTTGTCATTTTTTCTCTAGATCTTAAAACATTCCATCTCGATTTATTCGACAACCGACTCGATTTTTCATCTCATTTTCTCGATCTCTCCACGTTCTATTTCTACCGCCCACGATCTCTCAACTCCGGCCGCATACGGTGGTCGGAGAGTCAGATTCAAATCCCTCGTTTTTGCCGAATCCCCATCCACGTTTCGATTTTGTAGATAAATAAAAAAATATATTTCCTTTATTTCTAACGTTTGTTTTGCAGGGAAACATTACAAAATAAAAAAAATAAAAAAATAAATAAATAATTTCTTTATCCTTCTATTTCCTATTTTTGGATTTACAAAAAAATAAAAAAAGTTTTTTTTATTCATTTTTGTTTTCTATTTACATCACAAATTACAAAAAAAATAAAAATAAAAAAAAAAACAAATCTCAAGCAGGCGGCGACCGCCGCCCCACCTCCAGCGGTGCTGCCCGCACCCGCTCCTCCACCAATGCGGGCGGCGCCCTCCCGCATCAGCGACGCCAGTCCTCCATCACCCCCAGCGCCGCGACCGCCTCTCCTCCGCGAGGGCCGCGCGTTCCCTCCCGCACTCCAGCCGTGCGTCCTTCCGCCCCCGCGCGGCCCCCAGCCTCTCCATAGTCGTCCGCTGCCACGCGCCACCTCCAGCGTGCCCAGCCGCGCGAGCCCCCAGCTCGCCGTGACCACTCCCAACGTCCCCGCGCGCCTCCTCCACGAAGCCGCCGACCTCCTGCTCCTCCGTGTAACTCCGCCGCGCGCGACCCTGTTGAGCATCACCTCCACTGAAGAAGAGCGGGGCGGCAACTATCCCTCTTGACTCGTGAAGAAGAAGAACAGGGCGGCGTCCCCTCCTTGTTGCCCCTTTTGGTTTTGCAAGAACGAAGATGAGGAACCTAGGGTTTCTTTCGAATTTAATAAAAAAAGGATATTTTACAGTGGCACCCCCGAAGGTAATCAGATTTGCAGAAATATCCCTGCCTCCAGAAAAGCACGTGCAAGGGATGCTCCTTACTGGGTAAATTTCACTTTTTAGCCAGAGCATTTGTTTTTATTATTCGTTTGATGCAAAAATATTGAAGATTTGCATTTTATCGCTGGTACTGCAGAACTTGAACTTGCTTGATCTTTGTGATTAAATAAATATTTATCATGCTCTGAAAATTTTGCGAAAATTCCTGTATGCTCCTGCTATATGCCACAACATTGCTTATTTTTTTATAGCATTTTATTGCCGTTTATTATTATTAAAAAAATAAAAAAACATGTCATTTTCCCTGTTTGAAATTCCAAAATTCATAAAATTTCAAATATTATTCCAAAAATTCCAAAATATTAGAGTAGTTGTATTTCATTGTCTTTTAATTTCTGATCAATTTCACGTATTAATTATTTTATAAAACCCAAAAATTGAAAAAATATCAAAAATCTTTTAAAAATCATAAACATTCCATAAAAATCCAAAAATTGTGATTTCAGTTCCTGTTTGTAGATATTTGCGTGTAGTTTCTCTTAAAAATAATTATCAGGAGTTTTGGGCATTTAAAATATTTTTAAATTGTAAATTACTCCAGACTGTGCAGATTTTCTTATTTTCTCACTGTTTGATTTTTAGAAAAATACAAAAACATCTAAAATTTCACAAAAATTCTCAAAAACATTCAAAACTTTTAAAACCCCAAAATATATATTTTATATTTTTCTGAGTATTTTTGACTAATTTAAAAAAAATCACAAAAAGAGTTGGTGTGTGTATTGTTGATCCTTTGACTCATTGTTCGTTATTTTTTAAAATAAAAAAATTTGGAAAATAAAAATCACTAAAAATTTGATAATCAGAAAATAAAAAATTTAGAAATAAAAAATTAAAAAGATTAAAAAAAATTCACAAAAACCAAGGATAGTTGTCCTTTGAGATTCTTGTTTTCTCTTGATTGATCTTCAATTAATTGAATAACCCTCGGGAATTGTAGCCTCCCTGAGTTCGACCCTATCCGGCTATACAGGTTAATAAGTAGCAAAAATAAGAAAAAAAATCTTTTGTTGACGCGGGATTTTGGGGAAAAGCAACGACATAATCAACTTGTTTATCAATAATTTCAGTCTCACGAATTTCTCGCTCAACAAAATGGCGTCGTTGCCAGGGAGGCACGACGAGGGTAGTTAGGTTTCTCTTTTGACCTGCTATTCTTGGTTGTAAATATCTGTTTATAATTTGTCACATCACTTCATTGTTTATATCCACTGCATTCATTTCATTTTCTCATATTTGACAATTGTGTTTCTTACACGTCTCTTTTCTTTTTCTTGCGAGGGCCCGCGGAGCAGAAGGAGGCGATCCTAGGAGAGCCGAAGCACCCGGGCGACGTGGAGGCGGCTTGATTCTTCACCAAGCCGCATGATAGCGTGAGAAGAGGAGAAGAAGAAGTGAAGGAGACGAAAAAAAAGAGAAAAGAGAGAGAGAGAGAGAGAGATTTTCTAGCATTTGAACTTTGTAAACGGACATTCATTTGTTGCGGGGTCTGTTTCGCCAAGTGTCGGTGCACTTGGGGGACCTCACCGGTTTTGTTTTCATCACCTTTATTTTTCTTTGTTTTCCACGGATTTGCGAGCCACCTATTGATTGCTTTAATTAATTTGCTTGAGCTAGGTAATTAATTAGGTCCAAACACCCTAAACAAGAATTTCTATGCCTATAGAGTAGATCGTAATTTGGATTTAGTCAAATTAACTTGTTATTGCCCGTTAATAGAAGTTATCATCTAGGACGGTTCACTTGCATTTGCATATAGGTTAGTTTATTTTCTATATTTAAATTCTGCGCGGATCACTTGCATGTAGAGTGCTGGCGACAAGGTACGCATCTCTAACCCCTGCATGCATCATCATTTTTAATCGTGCATTGGCATTTCCGATCTCCTTCCTTGTTTTCACTCACATAAGTTAAAAAGGAAATTGGACACTCGGTAGGCGATTCTTTGAAAATATTTTAACCAAGTGACAACTGCCTAAAATTTGGGACTGCTAAAGAAAACTCGACCCTAAAAAATACAAGGAAAAATCATTGTTTTGGGGAGAGTAACCCCATCATTGTATTCGTTTTAACTTGCTCGCGTACACACTAAGGTTAGTGCCCAAATCCCATAATTCAACCTAAGTGTTTGTACAACTTTGTGATTATCACCTAACTCTAAAACAGACAAGATTAAGAGACTGAACCTTCACGGTCTTCACATTGCTTTGAGTTGGTGAATTTGGGGTTGTATTGTGTTTGATTGCTTGTATGCATACTAGATCCTTCTGTGCATTTGGGCCTTTTTCTCCATATCTTTTTGCTGACCCTCGTGCTCTCCCATCTTTTGTTTCGAAGATGGCCGACTGGAGTTATTTTAATCCGATCTTCGCAGATACCTGGTACTCTCCAGACGATCCACCTTCCCTTTTCCAGGAGGATCTTCCTCCTGATGTTTGTGCATATCCGTCTAACCCATTATTTCAGGAGTCGGAGGACTTTGATTTTCACCCACCCTTATTCAACCCACCCGATCCTGGGAATTTGGAGTCACCTTTCATGATTTCCACACTTAAGACATTGAATCAAATGTTGGAGCATATGAATTCGAGGATTTAACCAATCTATTTAACATTAATAAGAGCCAGAACGCTGCTCCACTATTTGAGGATATTGATTCATTTGAGGATAATCATGAGAGCTTAAAATCACCTAAAATACAAAAAAATGAAGAAATTTCAAAAATCCAAAAAGAATTCAGGGGAGACACGTTTTTGATTCATTTTGTGAGGAGAAGACCCAAATGACCGATCATTTACCCACACAGCCATGTCCCAACCTTGACCCCGAGGATGCCACTGTACATACTGCTCTTGGCAACCCTCGTGTAAATGCTGATTCTGACCTCCTCCCTTGTATGGACGAGGTCCAAAAATTCAAAAAAATGTTGACTAAATCCGAAGTGGGGCCACCCTTCATGATATCATTAAAGCCCACTTCAACAGGCCATGACAGATTTATCTACTCCTCAACACAAGAAAAGAAAGCGAAGGAGAAGATCTGAGCGTCACATCTTGACCATGGCCACTGCCTACGCCATTCTCTCACCGTCTGTATTTTAAGAAAGAGACACGACCACACCTCTTGTAAGTTGCTCCATATTTGACTGTTCTTGTGATAACGCTCTCCTTGATGGTGGTTCATCAATCAATATAAGACCTTCTCTATGGTACAATCTCTTCATCTTGGGCCTCTCAAGAAACAGGATGATAGTTCAATTCGCTGATGGATCTATCAAGAGGCCGAAGGTTATTCTAGAAAATGCTGTCATTCTTTTTTTAGGGCATGAATTTCACTTCGGATTTTGTTGTAATGCTCATGAAGACCTCCAACATTGTGGGAGCACCCTCCCATCATCCTGGGACGGCCTTTCCCTCGCCTTTGCGGGAGCCGTTATTGATTATGGTTCAGGAGAGATTCGCTTCCGTTATGATGTAGGGAGCGATGTATTAATCACTACACCCACTACCGTCCAGAAACCCGCATCCCATGAGAGCCCGCCCGTGTTAGACAACCCAAGGACTTTGATCATGATGATACTATCAAAGATTTTTGTTATATGATGGATGATACTGAGACCCAAGAATTCCTCTTCAAGGAGGAGGACATGGAAAGCATAGACCTTGGAGTTCCCTCTTCTGGTATGTGGCGATGCATTGATGACATCCGCGGAATTTACACGATAGACATCATAGAGCGGAAGGCAGACTCTGAGACTAGACATGACAGACATGATTCGACTACTTTCACTGATGAGTCCGTTCCTATTCACCATGATTTATTAGAGACCAATCAAGCCAAATTTGATTTGATTGCTTTTATAAAGGAATTTGGGCCTTTTGATAAAGATGATGATCCAGTAGAGGCTCGTCAAGCTGAAATTGATCCTACTTTTTCTGATAATGATTGCAAGCCATTTTACTTTGAGGTTTGCAAGACTTCCCAAGCAGGAGATGACCATACTACTTCCAATAACCAGTTTAGGCCTGCACAATCTGAAACCGCTGAGGATATAATTTTGGTCGATCCTACTCTGTTTATGTCTAATGATGATTCCAATATCGACCTACACCTTGTCAAATCCATACCTCAGCGGTCCTGCAAGAAGGTTTGTTTTCGACCTTCTTAACCTTTATACATCCACTCCTCTTGTATATCCTTTCGTTTCACTCTTTCTTCTCCCGTTTTATCATTCACCCCTTTTCCGTGTGTGTGTGTGTATATATGCTATACTTAGGATGTGCTTTATCCTAAGTATAGGGGGGTGAAGGATTTGTGTGGTTCATATTCGTCCTGTTTATCACCTTTGTTGTTGTTGCCTATACTTAGGGATACTCTACCCTAAGTATAGGGGGGTGATGTTGTTCATATTGTGTCTTTGTGAGTCTGTACATTCTCTTCATCGGTTTTCCCCTTTGTGCATTCTACTATACTTAGGATTACTTGATCCTAAGTATAGGGGGGATCACCAACTTATCTTCTTTTTATCTTTTCTTTGAGTCGTTGTAGCATAGGAGTCTTTTCACCTTTCTATACTTAGCACGAGTTATGTCTTCCTTTGTCGCTCTCTGATCACTATGAGGGCATAGTTCGAGCTAAGTATAGGGGGTGTCATATATATTGTATATATACTTTAGACATAACTCGTACTTTTAATACATTTATTTGGGGGGTTATGTGTATAATTTTGTAAAATCCACTTGTGTTAAAAAACAACAAAAACAAAAAAAACAAAAAAAAATAATAAAAAACTAAAACAAAACAAAAACAAATAAAAACAAACAAAAACAAAAAAAATAAAAAAACAAAAAAATCTCTTGTATATACTTGTATATATTTTTACTAACCCTTTTCTCCAGAAAAAACTACAAAACCAAAAATTTATAAAAATTTGCATAACTAAAAAAAACCTTTCTTTCACATCTGCATTTTTCCTCCAAAAAAACCATAAAAAGTTCAAAATTAGAAATTGCTTTATAAAAATGTTCTTTTCACATGTGCATCATTCCTCTTCAAAAAAACTCTCTACATTGTTCATATGTTGTATTTGCATGTGCATTTTTCAGGATAGCATTGATATTTAAACTATGTCTGGAATAAAATTGAAGAATGGAACTTAGTTGGACCTTAATCCACCTAATTCTCAGAGGAACTTCACCGAGAAATAGGATTTTAGAAGCTTCAGGTCTTTGACTTAATTCTTTGAGTTCCACATGACAATGTGCAACATTTGACTCTTAGTGTCTAACCTGGTCTCTTCATTCTGGTTACAACTCTGGAATAGCGAATTAATTTGTACTCCCGCACTATACACGTAGCTCAACTCAGACGGGATGTTGGAAGACTTTGTGAGTTTCTTTTCTAGTAGCGTGGAAATCTAAAGATCGGAGTACGGGTTGAAATAAAGCTTCGGAAAAGGGATGGACGACTGGGCACAATTTTTTTTCTAAGACCCCAAAACATGTACGGAAAAAAGATTCTATATCCGTAGGTGTACAACAAGATCCAAGCAGAACCACCAAAAAAATCCAAATACAAAGAAGCTACTATCAAATAAATATATGACCAAAAAGTACAAGCTTCAAGAAAACCTGCAGATCTTGGTGGAGACTTGGCTACACTGGCCAGTTTCACAAGGAGAGGTGACTACACTGGCCATCCTCCAGTTCTTTTCTCATTCTTCTAACTTCTCCCCCAATTCGATTGTGAACACAGCACGACAGACCTCAGAAGGAAATACCTGACTCCCCGAGGACGAGTTATTGGAGAGGAGATTTGCATGGTAATCCGGCATTCTAGTTGGGAAGAGCTTTAAACTTTCACACACATGAGTCGATTTTCAATATTCATAGGGTATGCTTTGGGAAGAGGATTGATCTAAGATGACTTCTGGGTCAAAACTGTGACAATGATGTGTAGAACTTGAAGGATGTTGGTTTTAAAATTCTAAGTCTCACAGAAGTTTCGACACACCAATAATCCAAAGGTCTGACAAGGCTCCAAACTACAACATTATGAAGATAAGTTTAATGCTCAATATGGTCCGACTTTCTTTATTTTCCCTTTCTTTTTCTTCTTCACTTATTCTTTCAAATAAGTGTTTTCTAAGGGACTAGCAAAGGTAAAGCATAGGGGGATGATGAATCTGCGATTCATCATCTTTATTCATTTATTTTAGCTTAAAATCCCTTATAAAACACATGCATATAACACTAACTCCACATTCTTACTAACTTGCATCTGTGTGTAAATATTGTACATTTCTTACTAATTTTGACCTAAAATAAATAAATAAAGAAAGAAAAGGAAAAATAAAGAAAAGAAAATATAAAAAGGAAGACTGTATACAGGTTGATCTGAACTCCGAGAGAAGGTCAAGACTTGACCTGATCGACCAGGAATAAAGTAGGGGGAGGTAGGGTCCTTAACCAGAAAATAAAAAAATAAATGCGTTCTCACTTATTTTGTGTATATCTGACATTAATTTATTTGTACCTTAATTGACCTCAAATCAAATAACATTCAAAACCAAAACTGTAAATAAAAATGTGTCCTAATTAATAAAAATGATTGTACAATTAAATCATGTACATAATAAAAGTAGCCACATGGAAAAAGCCACTAAGTACTAATGGAAAGATCAATTCCGGCTCTATATGATCTCAAATTGAACCAATATCACTTCCATTGAATTCTAAATTAAATTATCTTCAAAATGGTTGTGATTTCATAATTTTTGGAGTTCCGGTTGAAAAGTCGATTTTCTGGGGTGGTTTGTGCAATTTTCACATGTATTTTGTGCATATTGTATTTGTATATATTTGTAAATATTTTTACTAATTATTTAAAATAAAAATAAAAATAAAAAATTTAATAAAATTTTTAAAACAAAAGGCTAATTTCCTCATTTACCCTTGTATATAATGTTATATATGTATATAGTATATGTATATAGTTGCTATTTTTAACTAACAACCATAAAAAATAAAAAATTAATATTTTTTAATTCAAATAAATGAAGTGACAAAAATTCAAAAAAATAGATAATTTTGTAAATAGTTTTATCTCTTTTACTTTATCTCATGTTATCTCTTCCACCAAAAATTCAAAAATCCATTTTAATTTCCATTTCTCTTATCTTTTTATCCAAAAAATTCAAAAATTCAAATTTCATCTCTTCTCTATTTATATGGCTCCTTCTCCCACATTCCAACTTGATCAATCTTTAGAGAGAGGAGCCCGATCTCCGAGAGAAATTTGGTCGAGGAAGTTGCCTAGCCTCGAAGCCGTCCGGTGACAGCGAGTCGGCCTTGTCGAGGCGATCACGGCCCATTTTCCGCTCCTAAGGTGAGATCCAACTTTTTCTTCGCATTTTTATCTTACTTCAATCATAGTTTTATTTTTTGCATTTTCATCTCGTTGTCATTTTTTCTCTAGATCTTAAAACATTCCATCTCGATTTATTCCACCACCGACTCGATTTTTCATCTCATTTTCTCGATCTCTCCACGTTCTATTTCTACCGCCCACGATCTCTCAACTCCGGCCACATACGGTGGTTGGAGAGTCGGATTCAAATCCCTCATTTTCGCCGAATCCCCATCCACGTTCCGATTTTGTAGATAAATAAAAAAATACATTTCCTTTATTTCTAACGTTTGTTTTGCAGGGAAACATTACAAAATAAAAAAATAAAAAAATAAATAAAGAATTTCTTTATCCATTCTATTTCCTGTTTTTCGAATTTACAAAAAAATAAAAAAAATTATTCATTTTTGTTTTTTGTTTACATCATAAATTACAAAAAAAATAAAAATAAAAAAACAAATCTCAAGCAGGCGGCGACCGCCGCCCCACCTCCAGCGGTGCCGCCCGCACCCGCTCCTGCACCAACGCGGGGCGGTGCCCTCCCGCATCAGCGATGCCAGTCCTCCGTCACCCCCAGCGCTGCGGTCGCCTCTCCTCCACGAGGGCCGCGCGTTCCCTCCCGCACTCCAGCCGTGCCTCCTTCCGCCCCCGCGCGGTCCCAGCCTCTCCATAGCCGTCCGCTGCCACGCGCCACCTCCAGCACGCCCAGCCGCGCGAGCCCCCAGCTCGCCGTGACCGCTCCCAGCGTCCCCGCGCGCCTCCTCCGTGTAACTCCGCCGCGCGCGACCCCGTTGAGCATCACCTCCACTAAAGAAGAGCAGGGCGGCGGCCGTCCCTCTTGACCTGTGAAGAAGAACAGGGGCGGCGTCCCCTCATTGTTTCCCCTTTTGGTTTTGCAAGAATGAAGAAGAGGAACCTCGGGTTTCTTTCGGATTTAATAAAAAAGGATATTTTACAATGGCGCCCCCGGAGGTAATCAGATTTGCAGAAACATCCCCGCCTCCAGAAAAGCACGTGCAAGGGATGCTCCTTACTGGGTAAATTTCACTTTTTAGCCAGAACATTTGTTTTTATTATTTGTTTGATGCAAAAATATTGAAGATTTGCATTTTAGTCCCTGTACTACAGAACTTGAACTTGCTTGATCTTTGTGATTAAATAAATATTTATCATGCTCTGAAAATTTTGTGAAAATTCCCGTATGCTCCTGCTATATGCCACAACATTGTTTAATTTTTTTATAGCATTTTATTGCCGTTTATTATTATTTAAAAAATCAAAAACATGTCATTTTCCCTGTTTGAAATTCCAAAATTCATAAAAATTCAAATATTATTCCAAAAACTCCAAAAATATTAGAGTAGTTGTATTTCATTGTCTTTTAATTTTTGATCAATTTTCACATATTAATTATTTATAAAACCCAAAAAAATTGAAAAAATATCAAAAATCTTCTAAAAATCATAAAACATTTACAAAAATCCAAAAATTGTGATTTCAGTTCCTGTTTGTAGATATTTGCGTGTAGTTTCTCTTAAAATAATTATCAGGAGTTTTGGACATTTAAAATATTTTGAGTTTGTAAATTACTCCAGACTATGCACATTTTCTTATTTTCTCACTGTTTGATTTTTAGAAAAATACAAAAACATCTAAAAATTTCACAAAAATTCTCAAAAACATTTCAAAACTTTTAAAACCTCGAAAAATATTTTTTTATATTTTTCTGAGTATTTTTGACTAATTTAAAAAAAATCACAAAAAGAGTTGGTGTGTGTATTGTTGATCCTTTGACTCATTGTTCGTTATTTTTGAAAATAAAAAAATTTTGGAAAATCAAAATCACTAAAAATTTGAAAATCAGAAAATAAAAAAATTATAAATAAAAAAATAAAAAGATTCAAAAAAATTCACAAAAATCAAGGATAGTTGTCCTTTGAGATTCTTGTTTTCTCTTGATTGATCTTCGATTAATTGAATAACCCTCGGGAATTGTAGCCTCCCTGAGTTCGACCCTGTCCACTATACAGGTTAATAAGTAGCAAAAATAAGAAAAAAATCTTTTGTTGACGCGGGATTTTGGGGGAAAAGCAACGACACAATCAACTTGTTTATCAATAATTTCAGTCCCACGAATTTCTCGCTCAACAGGTAGGGCTCTTCTACCTCTTCATGGTCGCGGCTATCGGGGACTTCGTGGGTTTCCTTAGAAGATCGTGGTTTCTCAAAGACATGGTATGATCTAAGTGCTTCCAATGCTTTAAAATTGATTTCCCGAGTCTCACAATCAATAATTGCCTTAGCCAGTGCTAAGAACGGCTTTCCGAGAATGATTGGAGACTGGGTGAATTCTCCTTGATGCTCAATATCAATGATCGTGAATTCTACTCTGAGCGAAACACCTTGAAATCTCATGATGACAGAAATGATTCCTCTCGGCCTCTTTATCGATCGATCTGCCAATTGAACAATCTCTCTTATCTTCCGAATTAGTCCGAGTTTGAGTTCGTGAAATACAGAGGTCGGAAGGATATTGATTGGTGAGTTGTCGTCAATCCGAGCATGGGTGAAAATTGCGTCTTTGATTTCATAGTCAAATCTGGGCAACTGCTTCACTATGCGGCTCTTGGTTTTTCTCCTCAACGCCAAGGAGGAGGCCCTTGACAAGATATGTCTTTTAGTCTTTGTTCGTATCCTACCAGACTTCTTATTCATCAATTTGTCCATTAAAAATCTTTTAAGGTCGAGAAAGTGTTCAATGGCCTGTATGAAGGGAAGTTCAAACATCAATCTTTTTTCCAGTACTTCTCGTACAGTTGGATCCAAATTCCTTAGATCGTCTTCAGTCTCAATTTTTATGAGATTTTCTGGATTTTCAATTTTTTGTGGTTTTCAAAAATTTCCATTTTTTGGTATTTTTGGTGTATTGTGGGGGTGTGGTGTGTTCTTCAGATGAGTAGGGGTTCTGGTGTTCAGAGTGATAGTCAGCGACATAGTCATGTCTAGGGGAATAATATGCGGAAGTGAAATTGTCAGAATTGTCCCCAGGTTCCTGAATATCCTCAAAATTTTCAATCTCAGATCCAATCATTTCCTCATTCATTTTTATGTCCGAGCCACCATAGAATGAGATTAATCGATCGGTGAATTTTTGCCATCTATCCTCCATTGATTCAAATCTTTTATTTATCCTCGAGATATCATCCTCAAAAAATTGTTCATGATCACTTATGGGAGCAGTCGATGTGTGTTCTTGTGATTCAATAATTTCATCTTCCATTTTCCTATATGTGCTAGAAGAGGAGTTTCTTGGAATGTCCAATGTACGATCCTTATTTTCTGAAAATATCTCCTCAATAATTATGGAAGGCGGCTGCTCATATGGTTCAGGCATGTGAAGCTGGTCCGAGTAGAATTTATTCCTTTGATCATGAGTGGTCGGATCTTGATATGGTATAGTCAGCATATAGGGTTCCTGTGTTTCTATGTATTCAGTCCAGTCCTCTATATGATTGTCATGTCTGAAAAGGGGGTTGTCATGGTCAATCCAGGATGATGGTTGTTCATTCGTGTTCACTGGCGGGGGCGACGGGAGATATGAAGAAGTGTTGAGTTCAATCATGTGGTTATCATCTCCCATGAATGATGGATTGACATTCATCGAATAAGAAGGATCAATTGTATGATCGACGTAGAGAGGATTGATATATGAAGAAGTGGAGACCTCAGTCGATTGTTGGTCTGTCCGGTCCAAAAATAAAGGATTGTCATTCAAGAAGCAGATCGGGTTGGTAAAAAGAGATGGTGGTTGAGAGTCTCTTGGAGGAGGTGTTTTGGGTCTAACTGATGGATTCTCGGTCATTTCTGAAAGAGTTTAAAGGAATGAGGGGTTGGGTCTGTAAGAGTTTTTGTACAAGAGTTTCATGATGAGGTTTAAATCAAGAGAGGAAAGAGATGATCGCACGGGATAGTCAAGAGAGTTTTTATCAAATGTACGGCTTTTGATCTTCTGTATCGGTTCACGCACAACAATGCAAACACAAATCAAACCCTGGTTTCACCAACTCATACACAATGAAGCCGTAAGAGTTCGGCTATTATCTTTTCAATTTTAGTTGGTGATAAATCAATCTTGGCAAAAATTTATCGAGTTGTTAGGTGTCGGAGCTTGGTTCTAACCTTAAGTGTCGTCTCTCGCTCACTCAGAAGAATAAAATCATCCAAGGTCGGGGTTGCTCTCCCATAAAAATTCTTGATTTTATGGGTTCTTAAGATCGGCTATATTTAGCAGTTCCAATTTTAATGAGGCGATCACTGAAAAATTAAAGGAGCATAAATACACGTCTACCGGCCAGTCCCAATTTCCTTTTAAAATTATGTGACAAAACAAGAGGGAGGAGTTCGGGAAAAATCGATGCGCGCGAAAACAATGATGTATGCTCAGTTAGAAGACTTACAGTGCTTCCTCGCAATCTTCATGTGGGATGCAATACAGAATTGAAAATTACTCTAAATGAATGCAAGTCGATGAAAACTCCACCTAAGCAGAAAGTTCTATTAGCGGGAAAGAATTGATTTAAATTTTCGCTAAATTGAACGATCTATGTGCGTCTCAATTAAAGTGCAGTGTGACCTTAGATCCAACGAGCACAAGCAAAAATATAAATGCTCTGAGAGTCGTATGTGCAGGTCTATCCTAATCGCCACTCAAGTCGGGCCCCACCCTCATCGGAGAGTGAAACAGGCCATGACACACCACAGAAAAGTTCAAGGTCTTTTTACATGCGTGAGAGTCCAAACGGACACCGCTGTAAATGAGCAAGTAAATAAAATTGTAGAAATGAAAAACCTAGACTCTATGCTCTCTCACGACTCGACTCTATCTTAGTTTAATTTCAGCTTTACGGATGTCCGTGAAGATGCATCGGTTTCTTAAAAACCGCTCCACGTACGTCGGGTACCTCGCAAGAAAAATAAGAGAGAGAATGTAAGAGAGTGACTCAGAAAAACAATCAAAAATAAAACGAGAGGAATAAATGCTGAAAAATAAATGCGGGAAACAAGATGGTATTTATAATGAAGAATTCGGGGGTCAGACTACCCGAATGTGGAAAACCAAACAAAAAAATTTCAAAACACAAAACTAAGTCATTTGCCTCCCTAGTAACGACGCCATCTGACGATCCGTAAATCGTGGCTTTAAGAATTGGATTTTTATCTTTGTTCGTGCTAAAAGAATAATGTCGTTCGTTGTAGGAAGCGATCGGAATTGGTCAAGAAATAACCACAAATATTATTTAATTTCAATCAAGTGGTTTTATGTTTATTTTACTTGGGCAAGTCCCAAGGTCAATCACAAGGAGGCAAAGGAACAACCTCGAGTTGTGTCTATCAAAAGTCTTGCACGGTTTTCAAGGTGGTCTTTTTTTTTGAATTTCTAATGCAAATAAGGGATGCAAGATGAAAATTTTGGCCTATTCGAGGGACTAAAATATTAACTATGTTCAAACGATGTCTAAAAAAATACGAAACTTAGCCATAATGTAGATTATGATGAAATGAATGCATTATAATTTTTTTTGAAATTTTTGGATGCAATTTGAATTTTTTATGGATTTTTAAATGCAAACAAAATGAATTTCAATATTTAATTATGATAAATACTAGACCTGCTTATTCTCGAGGATCAAAATTATCTAAGATCTATCACTAGGTGATTGATCTCAGAAAAATCTTAAACCTCAAAAATGTGAGATCTAATACTTATTAAAAATCAAATACTGAAATATGCAAGATGATTTTTACAGGACACAGTATGCATGCAAATGCAAATCTTTTTGGGCACAATGTTAAGCACAATAATCTCGACAATATGTGATTTTTTAGGATTTTGTAGAGCAACGGTTAATCAATGGCAAATTTAAGAGCATAAAATGGGCAAAATTCGCAATTCTCGACAAGATAATTAATTATTAATTAACCAATGAGCATGAAAATAACCACAATATGTCGGACTGTAGAGAATTAAGCAACAAACATCATGTCATTTTTGGATAAATGAAACATGCAATGTACGAGTCGGAAAGAACAGAGGAACAGAGGGGTACATATGCAATAAATAAAATAACTCGAATGCAAAAAGGGGGACTTATGTGAAATTACCTAAAATATAGGAGTGAGCTTTGCAAATTGACCCAAGGGGCACGTACGCAGCATGTGCCCTTTGGAGGCGGACTGTTCTGCAATTCAGAGGAACCCGAGGGGGCGTATGTAATTTTCCCTCGGGGCACGTGTGGGGCACATGACCCCAGGGGATGATGCTCCGCACGTGATCCCTCCCGTCACGTGCCTCGCACGCGGGGAGGGCCTCGGACCTGAGCGCCCTACTGCGCGGCGGAGTGACAGAGCCGGAGGCCAGATTGGTCTTGAAAGACGGCAGAGGGGCGTCACTTCATTGGTGGAGAGGCGGAGGAGGTGGAGGACCGGCCATCCTCTGGCCGATACACAAGGGGGCGGTAAAGCATAGTCGGAGGGCTGCTTGATGGCCCCCAGGCACGGGTGCGGCTCGAAGCAGAGGATGAGGGTCGAGCCCGAGTTGCTCGAGGTGGAGGCATTGTCGATCGGAAGAGAACGGCGATGCGAAGCTGACGGTGGTCGTAGCTGCTGTAGAGTCGTGACCGGTGATGCTGCACATGTCGAAGATGGTCAGTGGATGTTGCAGAGGTGCTCGTCATTGATCGGAGATGGAGGTGGAATAGTGGCGTCGTAGATGAAGGTCGATGACGGTGTTGCAGGCGGTGTTGGTGACGACGTTCGTGGGCTCGACGAGAAGCTCGGAGATGAGCAGTAATGGCCATGAAGTCGCAGGCTGCAATGAGGGGCTTGGCCCTCGGATCTTTCCAGTGATGGCCGTGCGAAGCTGACACCTCCGGGGGCACTCAAGTCGGTGGATAAGGAGGAGGTGAAGGCTCGGATTTCTTTAAATAGCAGAGGGGCGAGTGGCCGGTGAGGGAAGGCGCGAGAAGTGCGGAGGTCGCGCGTGGCCGTTGACGACGAGGTCGGGGGTGGAGGTTACGGAGGGCAGGTGTGGCGGTTGCGGAAATTGGGGGGACGACGGCGTGAGCTTGAAGGAGATCTCTGGGCCGTCCGATCGGGCGATGATCGGATGGCCCAGAGTCGGCCACTTGGCGAAGAGGAGAAGAGGGCATGGCACGTGCGGAGCATGTGCCTGGGGACATGTGCGACACACGTACGTGGGCTTTTTATTTTTTATTATTTTTTTAAAACGATATAAAAAAGGGCGAAAAAACGCTGACACGTGGCGGCCTCTGGGGCGGCCACGTGTCAGCATCAGAAAAATCGAGGATAAATCACTTTGTAAAATCAAAAAGAAATAGTAAATGCCCTCGGATCGAAAACGTTCCTTCATGAAAAATGCTCGTCTCGATGAGATCTACAACTTTCATGAAAACATGAAAACCAAAATCGATCAAATGCATGAAGTGATTTTTTTGGGGTATCCCATATACATAGAATACCTTGATTTTTGGGTTTTATATTTTTTTTTGTCATTTTTAAATCAGATTAAAAATCCAAGAAAAATATGGAGAAATCAAAGATAAATAAAGATACCTAAATATTATTTTTTTGGATTTTTATTAATTAAGGAAATATGTACATAAAATATCAGGTTAAAACCGCTAAAATACACAATGTACAAAAGAGGTCCAAAACCCAACTTTCACATATGAGCTCTGATTCACTTGAACTTGGTCTTATTTTGAAGGTAATTGAATGTACATTAGTTAAAAAGTGAGTAGGATCAAATCGGACATTGGATGGGGAGGATATGTGGCTTTTAGTCCGAAAATCCTGAAACTAGGGTTTGGGTTTTTGGTTCACTTATTTGGGTTAGTGATTTTTTTATATTTTTCATTTATTCTTGTTAGTGATATGTACATAGTGGAGGAGGTTTTGGGTTATTCAAAGTTAGCATGAACGAGTTAAAAATATGGGAAAACATGCTATTTACAGGTCAACTTTGACTTGGATTTTTGGCTTCTTATTTTGTGAAAAATGATGGATAAAATGCCATTCTTATGAAAACATGCATGGATGCTAATTATGCATAATAAATGCATATATGCTGTTGATTTTGAGGGAATTGAACTTAATAAATGAGATTTAGAGTGATGAATCTGAGATTCATCAGAGCGCGGTGTTGAGGCCGCGAGAGATGATGACGGTGGTGCTGACGCCACCATGGATGTTGATCCAGCCGACGGTACTGAGGCCGTCGCTTCACCAGAGAGAGGAGGTGGTACTGAGGCCACCACAGTTGCTGAGCCAGAGCGTGGTACTGATGCCGCGAGTCCACATGCCGAGGGTGGTACTAAGGCCACCATTTCTACTTCTGCTAGTCCTGTTGTCTTTCCGTCTGTACATGTATCTCAGGATGTTTCTGGAAATAAAGGAAAGGGTTTGTTATTTTCGGATCCACATGTGTTGATTGATGATGTTTGTGTGGATTCTGTTGTTTATGAGCATGCCAGACTCTCTCCTAGTCCTTCATCTGAGAAGGACCCCGTGATCCCCTTTCCACGAGCACTTCACATGGCAAAGGGGAAGAAAATATAAAATAAAAAAGAACCATCAGATAGAGTTCGGCCAGCAGATGATAGATAGATTCCATATTCAGTTGACTCTACAGGAGGCCTTGGAGCACATACCTCTACTCCAGAGATCACTCAGAGACAGGACCACAGTTAGGAGGAAGAGGCGGAACCATCAGTCTGAGATCCATATGCTTACTCGAGCCACTTGTTTCGCTATACAGAACCGTCTGCCAGCCAAGAGGCCAGATGCAGGCGCCCCATATGTCAGATGCCACATCCATGAGCAGAGGTTCGACCGCACTCCACTAGACAGTGGTTCTTCAATCAACCTACTTCCGGCAGCCCTTCTCGACCACTTCGAGTTAGGCCCTCTACGACAGAGCAGGACGGTCCTTCAGTTTGCTGATCGATATGTCAAGAGGCCGAAGGGATTGCTGAAGGACGTTGTCGTCACGATTCAGGGCCTGAAATACCCTGTGGACTTCGTTGTGTTTGACATGGGGATCCCTGAGTCTGTGACCGATACCCCCATCATTTTAGGACGCCCGTTCTTGGCCACAACCAAGGCAGTATCCGACCATGATAGCGGGAAGGTGTACTTTCGCGTCGAGGGTGAGAGTATACAAATAGAGACGGTCGAGGAGACTAGAGCCAGAGATTCAGCTTGCTCAGAGCCGACCACATATTCGGAGTAGATGACAGGGCGAGACATCCACCAGGACTGCGATTTTGTGATTACATATGACGAGGCAGTTTGGGCAGATCCAGTCGCACAAGCCATCCTCTCACCTTCAAAGTTCGCTGATGCAGAGACACCAGCAGAGGAGAGCTTGGAGAGCGCATTCCTGGTCCAGGATACATCTCAGGCAGCAGATTCAGTTCTTGACCGCGAGATAGATTTTTGTGAGATCGATACAGATCCCTCGGAGTCAGATAATGACTGGGCAGAGTTTGATGATTCGATACCATGTCTGACTTCTACTGAGCCTACAGCTAGGGAGGAGGTTGATGCCGAGCAAAGCAGAGACAGTCCAGCAGAGCAACCTTCTCCAGATTCAGATTGTGAGCGAGAGTTCTCTCTCTCCCATTCGAGATCATGACGGACGCCTCCGATTTTGCCGTGGGAGCCATGCTGGGACAGAGGAGGGATGGAGTCCCATTTTCTATTCACTATGTTATCCGTACATTGGATGCCGCGCAGCGGAACTATACAGTCATTGAGAAGGAGATTCTAGCCGTAGTTTTTGCCCTAGATAAGTTCAGATTTTACATCATTGGATCTAGAGTGACCATTTATACTGATGACACCGCCATCAGGTACCTCATGGCAAAGAAGGATGCCAAAGCCAGATTGACCAGATGGATCCTTCTACTCCAGGAGTTTGATATAGAGATTAAGGATAAGCCTAGAGTCAAGAATGTGGTGGCGGATCATCTCTCCTGATTGGAGTATCTTGAGGATTCTGAGCAGACTGAGCCTATTTGTGAGACCTTCCCAGATGAGGCGATCCTTGCGATCGCCTCTCTCCCATGGTATGTCGATATTGTGAACTATCTTGTCGCCAAGAAAGTTCCACAAGATTGGCCAAGGCAGAAACTTGAGACCTTCCTCGCGAAGGCCAAGTTTTACCATTGGGAGGATCCCATCCTTTACCATGAGGGAGGGGATAGTATCTGGCATCGGTGCATTCCTCTGTAGGAGAACCACAGCGTCCTTACTTACTTCCACAATCTTGAGGCAGGAGGACATCACTCAGGGAGGAGAACGGTACAGAAAGTGCTCCAATCCGGCCTATGGTGGCCTACTCTCTTCAAGGACTTTGATGAGTTCATGAAGAGGTGTACTGACTGTCAGAGGATGGGCACTTGTGGACAGCGTGATATGATGCCGATGCAGCCCATACACTTCTGTGAGGTTTTTGACACATGGGGCATCGATTTCATGGGTCCATTCCCTAAGAGTCAGGGATTCGAGTACATTCTGTTAGCCGTGGATTATGTGAGTCGTTGGGTTGAGGCCATCCCTGCCCGAACCGCAGATGTTAGGACTGTTTGCAGATTTTTGAGGAAGAATATCATTTCACAGTTCGGGGTCCCTCGAGTGTTGATATCTGACGGGGTCTCATTTCGTCAACGACAAGGTAAAGGCCCTTGCTAACGAGTTCAGCATAGACCATCGAGTTGCCACTCCATACCACCCTCAGACGAATGGGCTTACTGAAGTGTCGAACAGGGAGATCAAGACTATATTGCAGAAAGTCGTCCGCCCTGACCGAAAGGATTGGTCACAGTTTTTGGACTCGGTCTTGTGGGCATATCGGACGTCTTTCAAGACTCCTTTGGGTACATCTCCCTTTCACCTCGTTTATGGAAAGCCCTGCCATTTACCTGTTGAGCTAAGACATAGGTCACTTTGGGCTATCACAGATATACTTTTGGATCCAGAGCATGTAGGAGATCAGAGGAGGGCAGAGATAGCAGCCTTGGAGGAGCTTCGTGATACTGCCTTTTCAAACAGCCTCCATTATAAGGAGAGAGTGAAAGAGTGGCATGATTCTCATATCAGCCACAAGCAGTTTGAGCCAGGACAGAGAGTATGGTTGTTTGATGCTAGGCTTCGTCTATTTCCAGGGAAGCTACAGAGCAAATGGAAGGGACCTTATTTGGTTAGAAAGGTACATGACAATGGGAGTATTGATATATCTGAGTTGTCTTCTGATGCTACCTTTCGTGTGAACGGCCAGCGACTCAAGCCATATCTAGATCATGAACCGCGGGTCGTCGATGTTGCCCCTATCTACTTTGCGTGAGATGTGGTCTCTTAACTCACATCTATTGCATCTCATGCCTGATTATCACTGTTCTTCCGACTTGTATAGATCCAGTTGTCCATATCACTCTATTCTTTAGTCCCACACCGCTTCTTTCATCTTATGATTATGCTATACTTAGGGTGTACTTTACCCTAAGTATAGGGGGGTGTGGGACTCGCGGGTATTCTATTGATTTTTTCTACCTCTGTTTTGCTGCCTATACTTAGGGATCTTTCACCCTAAGTATGGGGGGGGGTAGACCCTGTACATCCTTCCACTCGGATTTCCCTTCATGTACAACTTGTTATACTTAGGATTACTTGATCCAAAGTATAGGGGGAAACACCGAGTCCTCTTCATTCTATTCTTTGATTCGTCTTTGTGCATACCATTCCTTTTCACTTCCCTATACTGAGCACGAGTTATGTCTTCTTCATCGCTCCTGAAACTCTGAGGACATCGTTCGAGCTAAGTATAAGGGGTGTCGTATATATTTCATATATACTTTAGCCATAACTCACACTTTGTGTGAGTGTGTTAATAAATAAAAATGGCTAAAAATTCATAAAAATTTAGAAAAATTTCCCTTGTACATAAAATTCTTCTTGCACATACCTATTTATTTATAAAAATTATTTTTGTACAAATAATTGTAAAATCTTTTTGTGTAAATAGTGTGTAAATGTTTTCATATCAAAATTATGTATATAGTACGAAATTTTTGTAAAATGTTTGAAAAACAAAAGTTTGCAAAAACCTTGTGTAAATTTTTGTGAATATTTTGCAAAACTTTGCATTCATGCATACATCCATGTTTTCAAACATTTTCCAAAATTTTTGCACATGTGTAAATATTTTGTAAAATAGCATCTTTGTAAATACTTGCACAATTTTTCCAAATCATAGTTAACATTTAAACTGACTTGGAATTAAATTAACAAATGGAGCTTGGTTAAGACCTTAATCCACCTAATTTTAAGAGGAACCTTATAGGGCTTAGGATTAAGACTTTTCAGGTCCATTGGGACTTAATTCTTTGAGTCCACTAGGCTATGAGCATATGTCATCTTGATGAGCCTAAGTAGAGCACTTAACAACACAAGCATAACTCTCAGAGACAATGGCTTTACTTGCACCGGCACTTTACACATAGCTCTCCACGGATGAGGTGGTGAGGAGGCAGTTTCCTTTGGCTTGGGGTAGCATATGAGGGTAGTACTTCTAGGCGGAACCTCTCTTCTTCTTATAGTGAAGGAAGTGCATCTCAGCTTGGTCTGGTGGTTATGAAGTCTAAAGACAGAAGCTGTGGGTTGCAATAAAGCTTCAAAAGAGGGATAGTCTACTGGCTCAAGAAGAAAAACTCCTTATGTATATATGTTGCACCATGTAGATATGTTGTACAGATGCACATGAAAAAAAATGTGCAAAAAGAAAAGAACTCCAAAAAAGTGGTGGGTCGGATTGAAATTTAATAATCCCACCGGAGTGTATATAGTCAAATAAAGCAAAGCTTATACATGACCATCTCATGAAGCTTGCAGCGGGAGACTCAGCTACAATGGTTAGAGCTCCCAAGGATACATGGCTACACTGGTCATGGTCCATTCTCTTCTTCCCCCTCTTCTTGATCCGGTTGCACTTGAACTTAGAAGGGAATACCCCGCTTCTCAAGGAAAGAGCTGCTAGACCGAGGCATTAGAGTTACCGGGTTGAGGGAGGTTGTTTCTTTATTACTTCTGAGGTGGGGAGCTACATATCACTTACACAGTACAAGGAAAGATTCATGGTCATTAGAGTTTGTGTATGTAGACTTGTTCTGATCTGGTTTATTGAGGAGTCTTGACCATAGATTGGTGGAACTTAGAGGCTGTCAAGTTTTAAGCTTAAGTCCAAATAAGGTTCCGACAAATTAATAATCCAAAGGTCTGACTGAGCTCCATATTTCAATTTAATGAAGGAAAGTTTAATAATCAACCTTGATTTCCTCTCTTTTTCTTTTTCTTTCTCTTTTGCACTTCTTTTTCAAATAAGTGTTTGCTAAGGGAATAGCAAAAGTAAAGTATAGGGGGGTGATTGACGATCCAGAAATCACGGCTTTAAGAAGTTGTTTTTATATGTTCGTGCTAAAAGAATAATTTGTCGTTCGTTGTAGGCGGCGATCGGAATCAGTCAAGAAATAACCACAAAATATTAATCAATTTTTAATCGAGAGGTTTTGTGTTTATTTTACTTGGGCAAGTCCCAAGGTCGATCACAAAGAGGCAAAGGAACAACCTAGGGTTGTGTTTATCAAAAGTCTTGCACAGTTTTCAATGCGGTCTTTTTTTTGTATTTTCAATGCTAATAAGGGATGCAAAATGCGATGTTGGCCTATTTTAGGGACTAAAATGCAAATTACGATCAAACAATGTCCGAAAAATACGAAACTTGGCAAATATAAATTATGATGAAATGAATGCACTGTAATTTTTTTGGAATTTTTGGACACAATACGAATTTTTTATGGATTTGTTATGCAAACAAAATGAATTTCAATATTTAATTATAATAAATACTAAATCCACTTATTTTCAGGGAATAAAATTATCTAAGATCTATCACTAGGTGATGGATCACAGAAAAATCCTAAACATCAAAAATGAGAGATCTAATACCTATTAAAAAATAAATAGCGAAATGTGCAAAATGATTTTTACAGGGCAAAATATGCATGCAAATGCAAATTTTTTTGGGCACAATGTCAAGCAAAATTAACCCTACAATATATGATTTTTCGGGGATTTTTAGAGCAACGGTTAATCAACTATGAATTTCAGAGCAAGAAATGGGTAAAATATGTAAATTTCCACAAAACAATTATTTGTTAATTAACCGTCAATCACAAAAATATCCACAAAGTGTCAGACTGTAGAAAATTAAGAAATGAACATCATGCCATTTTCTGAATAATAAAATAATGTAGAGAAGAGGTCTAAAATGACGGGGGAACATAGGGGTATAAATGCAAATTATAATAAATAAAAGAAATATAAAAAGTGCAGTGATGGGGCCTATGCGAAATTACCAAGAGAAACTGGGGCTTTTTGCAAATTTGCCGGAGGGTCACGTGCGTTGCACGTGACCTTCTGGAATTGGACTGTAGTGCAAATAGGGAATCCTTCGGGGGTGTGCGTGTAAATTACCCACGGTCACGTGCAAAGCACGTGACCTGGGCTGACGTCACGCTGACGTAGACGTTCTCTCCCGCACGTGCGCCTCACGTGGGAGGTCCTCGGGCTCCGTGCCCGGTGACGAGCGATGGCGAGGCGGATGGGGAGGCCGGCCGAGGTGAGGCAGATCTCCACCCTCGAAGTCGGTGGTGAAGGCGGCGAGGCAGAGTCATGGTTGTTGAAGGTGACTTGGAGGCGGAGGAGCTTGTGGTGTCGATGGAGGTGGAGGATCTCTTGCAGCGCTGGAGGAGGGCTCGACGGCGGTCGACCGGAGCTGAGCAGCGGCGAATAGCTTGGCTGCGACGAGGGAATCACCTCAGATCACGCCGCAAGAAGGTTGACGACGGGCTGTCATCACCGGCAAAGAGGCCTAACTCCAAGAATGGGCAGATGTCGATGAACGGTGGCGGGGGCGTCTTTAAATAGGGGGAGAGAGAAGGGGGCCGATGATGGGAGCGACACTCGCGGAGGTTGCGGAGGTGGTTGCGGGATTAGGGGAGGAGCGGTGGCGGCGCGAGAAGTGCAGAGGTGGTTGTGGCTCTTGCGAGATGATGAGGAAGAGGTTGGCGGCACGGGCAAAGGCGGAGGAACTGGAGGGGGCCGTTGGGGAAGACGACGGGTCCCAGGCCGTTCGATCGGCCGAGATCGAGCCACGTGGCGAAGGTGTAAGAAGGGGCGGAGGGGCGCACGTGCTTGGCGCGTGCCTGGGAGGCATGTGCCTCGCATGTGCTGGCCTTTTAATATAATTTTTAAGAAATGATAAAAATAAAGGCTGAAAAATGCTGACACGTGGCGGCCTCTGGGGCGGCCACGTGTCAGCACCAGAAAAATCGAAGAAGAATTATTTTGTAAAATCAAAAAGAAATAGTAAACGACCTTGGATCGAAAATATTTCTTCACGAAAAATGCTCGTCTCAAAGAGATCTACAATTTTTATGAAGACATCAAAGCCAAAATCGATCAAATGCATAAAGTGAATTTTTAGGGTATCCCATGTACATAGAATACCTTGATTTTTGGGTTTTATAATTTTTTTGTTATTTTTAAAGCAGATAAAAAAATCAGGGAAAAGGGAAAAATCAAATATAAATAAAGATACCTTAATCTAATTTTTTTTGGATTTTTATTAATTAAGAAAATATGTACATAAAATATCAGGTCAATGACCGCTAAAATACACAATGTACAAAAGAGGCCCAAAATCCAACTTTCACATATGAGCTTCGATTCACTTGAACTTGGTCTTGTTTTGAAGGTAATTGAATATACGTTACTTCAAAAATGATAGTATCAAATCGGACACTGGATGGGGAAGATATGTGGCCTTTATTCCGAAAATCCTGAAACTAGGGTTTGGGTTTTTGGTCCACTTATTAGGGTTTGTGATTTTTTGTATTTTTCATTTATTTTTGTTAGTGATATGTACACAGTGGAGGTAGTTTTTGGTTATTCGGAGTTAGCATGAAGAATTTAAAAATACGGGAAGTTAGGCTATTTACAAGTCAAATTTGGCTTGGATTTTTGGCTTCTTATTTTGTGCAGTTGATTTTGATGGAATTGAGCTTAATAAATGAGATTTAGAGTGATGAATCCGAGATTCATCATCCCCCTATACTTAAACCATGCTCGTCCCTGAGCATCAAAAAGAAATGCCATGAGGTGAAATGAGATTGAGTTCCATACCAAGACCATGAACTGAACGTGAAAGTGAAACTAACTCGACCTTTGGAGTATTTGTGTGTCGGAACTTCTGTGAGACTTAGAATTTTAAAATCAACAGCCCTCAAGTTCTATACATCATGGTTACATTTTCGGCTCAGAAGTCATCTTAGGTCAATCCTCTTCCCAAAGTATACCCTATGAACATTGAACAACCGACTCATGTGTGTGAAGAGTTTTAGCTCTTCCCATCCAGAATGCCGGACTACCATGCTCCTCTCCTCTCCAGTAACTCGTCCTCGGGGAGTCAGGTATTTCCTTCTAAGGTCTTTCGTGTTGTGTTCACAATCGAAATGGGGGAGAAGTTAGAAGAATGGGAAAAGAACTGGAGGGTGGCCAGTGTAGTCACCTCTCCATGTGAAGATGGCCAGTGTAGCCGAGTCTTCACCAAGATCTGCAGGTTTCTTGAAGCTTGGACCTTTTTGGTCAGATTTTATTTGGTAGAATGCTTCTTTTGTACTTGGAATTTTTGGTGGTTCTGCTTGGATCTTGTTGTGCCCCTACGGATATAGATTCTTTTTATTCCGTACACTTTTTGGGGTTTTAGAAAAAATTGTGCCCATCTGTCCATCCCTTTTCCGAAGCTTTATTTCTACCCGTACTCCAGTCTTTAGATTTCCACGCTACCAGAAAAGAGATTCACACAGTCTTCCAACATCCCGTCTGAGTTGAGCTAAGTGCATAGTGTGAGAGTACAAATTAATTCCTTATTCCAGAGTTGTACCCAGAATGAAGAGACCAGGTTAGACACTAAGAGTCAAACGATGCACATTGTTATGTGGAACTTAAAGAATTAAATCAAAAGACCTGAAGTTCTTAAAATCCTATTTCTCAGTGAAGTTCCTATGAAAATTAGGTGGATTAAGGACAACTCCAGACCACTCTCGGTTTCTGCTCACAACTTTGTTCAGAACCCAATGACTTTTCACATATGCAGATGAATGCAATGCTGGGTGAAGTGCAGGTGTGTGAAATGCAGACACAATTTTTTTCTTTTTATGCAAGGGATTTTTTTTCAGTCAATGCAAAAATGAATAAGAAGCCATTTTCAAAATTTTTGGGCAAAGTCAGTGTTAGTGGCAATTTTTTTCTTTTTTTATTTTGTTTTGTTTTTTTTTCAAATGAATTACCCAGCCCGTAAATACATATAGACTTACATGAAAGTACGATATATGGGTAAAATATATACAAAGTATATATACAGACCCCCCTATACTTAGCGAGTGTTGTGTCCTCATAGCACAAGAAGCGTAATGAAGACATAGCTCGGGCTAAGCGTAAGAGAGTGGAAAATTTATATACAATGGTCCGCCCCCCTATACTTAACAGTCTAAGTATAGAAGAAGAGCGCAAAAAGAGGCGATCAGGATATGTAAATGAGGAGAGTATATACAGGTGGGTGTCAGTTCCCCCTGTACCTAGGCTTTGGTCAGCCTAAGTATAAGAGAATGGTGGAAATGGAGTGATCGGGAGAAGAGGTGTGATGAGATAAATGGTATATACAAATGGCATCAGTTCCCCCTATACTTAGGTCTTGGCCTAAGTAGAGGAAGAAGTTGTACAAGGGGATCGATGTGGTCAGGAGGGAGGGTGGGTTTGATCTGATGGATTTTCAATGTCCTCGTTCTGCGTGAAATAGATGGCCACAACTTGAACTGTCTGTTCTTTGGGTGATTCAATATATGGCTTCAGCAACTGTCCGTTTACTATGAAAGGTTGTGCATCCTCTTTGAGTTCGGCAATATCTACACTTCCAATGGTATGCACATCGATGACAATGTATGGCCTCGTCCATTTTGATTTTAATTTCCCATGAAAAATCTTTAACCGAGCATTAAATAACCACACTTTCTGTCCAGGGACAAATGTCTTGTCTCAAATGTGTCTATCATGCCATCTCTTGACCTTGTCCTTATAAATCACACTGTTGTCATATGCCCGATTTCGGATTTCAATTAGCTCATTCAGATTTAAGTCCTGACATAATTTCCCAAGGTGACAACTCCAATTCAACTTTTTGATCGCCCATTCAGATTTGTGGATCAATTCTGCAGGTAGATGGCATGGCTTGACATAGATCATCCTAAAATGTGAAGTACCGAGTGGGGTCTTATAGGCTGTCCTATAGGTCCATAGAACTTGGTCCAACAGTTTAGACCGATTCTTCCTATTTGGACGAGCCAACTTCTGAAGAATACCCTTCACCTCTCTATTAGAAACCTCTGCCAAGCCATTAGATTGTGGATGATATGGGTTGGTTATTCTATGCTCAAATTTGTACTCCTTAGCCAAAGATTTCATCTCCCTGTTCATATAGTGGATACCTCCATCAGAAATCAAAACTTTTGGTATTCCGAATCTTGCAATGATATTATCCTTGATGAATTTACAGACGGTTTTGCTATCTACGGTTCGGGTTGGGATAGCCTCTACCCATCTTGATAAATAGTCAACTGCTAACAAGATGTACTCAAATCCATTGCTATTGGGAAAGGGACCCATAAAATCAATCCCCCATGCATCGAAAATATCACAGAAAATCATTGGTTGCATGAGCATTTCATCTCTATGACCGACAGTCCCTCCCATTCTTTGACAAATTGGGCACGAACGTACAAATTCATTAGCATCCTAAAATAAGATCCGCCAGTAAAATCCACATTGGAGTACCTTGTGCGCAGTTCTCTTTCCCGAATGGTGTCCTCCAGCCTTGAGAGAATGACAGTGTGTGAGGACACTCTGATATTCCTCTTGAGGAATACATCTTCGCCAGACACAATCCGGTCCTTCATAGAAAAGGAAAGGATCGTCCCAATGGTATTTTCTTGAATCTGTCTTTGATCGATCAATCATTCTCTTGGTCCAACTAAAGGGAACCTTCTTGGAGACAAGATAGTTCACTATGTCGGAATACCATGGGGTTGAATCAATGACACAAACTGATTCGTCTGGAAAAGTCTCCTTAATTGGTCCGGTGTCAGGATGATCGTTTTGCTCGATTCGGGAAAGGTGATCTGCAACAACATTCTTTATTCCAGGTTTATCCTTTATCTCCAAATTAAATTCCTGGATTAACAAGATCCATCTCAAAAGTCGTGCTTTGGCATCCTTCTGATCCATGAGATGTCTAATTGCCGTATGATATGTGAAAATCGTCACCTTGGAGCCCAATATGTAAGATCTGAATTTTTCAAGGGCCCAAACAACCGTGAGCATTTCCTTTTCAGCTATTGTGTAATTTCTCTGTGCAAGATCCAATACTTTGCTCGTATAGTGAATTGCATAAGGAATTCCATCTCTTCTTTGTCCAAGTACCGCTCTGACAGCAAAATCCGATGCATCAGTCATGATCTCGAAGGGAAGAGACTAGTCGGGAGCTTGTAATATCGGCGATTCACATATTTTCTTCTTCAGAAGCTCGAAGGCCTCTAGACACCTGTGATTTACAATAAAGTCGGTGTCTTTGCCTAAGAGCTCACTCAGTGGGCGGGCGATCTTTGAAAAATCAGGGATGTAAAATCCAACATGCCCTAGGAAAGACCTCACTGACTTGACGTTGGTTGGTGGCTCAAGTTTCTTGATCACATCCACCTTGGCAGGGTCGACCTCCATTCCCTTTTTGGAGATGACTTGCCCCAACACAATACCCTCTGTCACCATAAAGTGATTTTTCTCCCAGGAGAGTACCAAATTAACCTCCTTGCATCTCTGGAGGACTCGGTCCAAGTGCGCTAAACATGTATCAAATGAATCACCATGAACCGAGAAGTCATCCATGAAGACTTCCAAGAAATCACCAACCATTTCGGCAAATATGACAATCATGCACCGCTAAAATGTGCCTGGGGCATTACAAAGCCCGAATGGCATGCACTTGAATGCGTAAGTACCGAAGGGACATGTGAAAGTGGTCTTTTCCTGATCCTCAGGAGCAATAGCTACTTGATTGTAGCCTGAGTACCCATCAAGAAAAAAGAAGAATGCTTTCCCTGCAAGCCTCTCCAAGATTTGATCAATAAATGGCAGTGGAAAGTAATCTTTCTTGGTCGCAGCATTCAGGCGCCTGTAATCGACACAGACACGCCACGACGTGGGCACTCGGGTCGTGATCTCTACCCCCTCCTCGTTGGTGACCATCTGGATTCCCGATTTCTTCGGGACGACATGAAGGGGGGCCACCCACTTGGAGTCAGAAACGGGGTATATAAATCCTGCTTTGCACCATTTCTCTATCTCTTTCTTAACCACTTCCCGAAGATTGGGGTTTAATCTTCTCTGAAATTCACGGGAAGGCCTTGCATTATCCTCAACATAAATTTGGTGCGAGCAGAGAGCGGGGTTTATTCCTATGAGATCCGACACAGTCCAACCGATGGCTTTTTGATTTCGCTCAAGGACTTCGAGTAATCTAGACTCCTGATCCAGTGTTAAGGATGAGCTAATGATCACAGGGAATTTTTCTTTAGGTCCATTGAGAAATGCATACTTCAGCGTGGGAGGTAGTGGTTTCAGCTCTGGCAATTCTGAATCATCAATTAAGTCTGGCTGAATGATCTTTGTGTCTGGCTCAGTGTCGGTTGGCGGTGAATCATGTGTGAGATGTTGGCTACCAATTCCGAAGAAAGGTGAGTCGGATCGCTAAAGTAGAACGGTAATTTGGCCAGAGCCGCATCCGACTCGTCATCGATATTTCTTGATTGTCCCAAAGGTAATGGGACTGACAAATCCGAGAGGATTTCTGTGTCATCAAGAGTGTAATAATCTTGGGGTCTGTATATGTTTGGAAATATCTCGCAAACTGCATTGTGCATTATTTCTTCTTCTGAGGATGTGCTTTCCATCTGTATGTCTGGCAGTTGGTCCTACGACCCAGTGGTTCTGAGGAGATTGCATTCTGATGTTTCAGCATCGTCAGTGGTGGATTCAGAGTCTGGCCTTTGCCACTTTGTTTGTTTCATCTCCAAGTCTACTTCTCCTCCTGGAGAACGGAATTTCATCATGCCAGAACCGTAATCGAATACAGTCTTAGCGGTTCTTAAGAATGATCTTCCGAGAATGATTTGCGATTCTTTCCAATGGTTCGGAGTCTCCATATCAAGAACAGCGAAGTCCACTTTGTATTATGTACCCTCGATAATGATGATGACATTCTTCACTTCTCCCTTAGGTTTTAGTGGATTTATCAGCAAATTGGAGTATAGATGATGATTTCTTGAGAGGGCCTAACTCCAATCTATAATATAAGGCTAGGGGTAGAAGATTTATGGAAGAACCATTGTCGAGAAGTGTGCGTGTAAACGCAATGCTGCCAATGCAACTCTCCACATAATGGGCGCCCAGATCCCTTTTCTTTCTTGGCAGGTGCTGATTTTTGACACATTTGGTGGTGGCAACTGTCAAGATATGAGTCTCCACAAATTGACTTGTTCTCTTTGTATGAGTCCTGTTGGGAGTGCATTTTGCCTTCAAATATTTCTGAAAGGCTGGATTACTGGCCACATACTGATCAAAGGGTACTTTGACTGTGATATTTTGCTGACAGAACCTTTCCATTACTGAGTCATTCTGAATGTTTTTCTTTTGTTTTCCCTTCTTGAGAGCATGGGGAAAGGGAATGGAAGTATTTGAAATAGGAGATAGAGGGCCAGAATCATAAACAAGAGCATCTTTATTAGACTTGGAGTTATTACAATCATAAGATTTTTGATAATAATCAAAATCAGGTTGCTGAAAAAAATGACAAAGGTATTTTTACAACAACTAGAGGTTCAAGGTCCTCTACAGACTCCATAGATGCTTTCCCTTTCTCTTGTGCTGGGATCTTCAAGCGTCCTTCTTCATCCTCCTCGGAAGTATTCTCCGGCTGATCTTCCGAGTCTTCATTGTCCGATTCCCCAGCCCGGTCAGGTACGACCATGGTCCTTCCGCTCCTGAGTGACATGGCATGGATATTGTCAAACGAAAGGATCTCATGTTCAGATGTGGAAAAATCTGAATAGTATTACTGACCATTGTGTTTAGATCATTGAGATTTGTTCAAGCTATTGGGGTTAACTTGAACTTGGGCGGGAATGGTTGTGACTGGAACAGTCTGCTCATCCTTCCATCGGGATAGACGATTAACATCCACCCGTAGATCATACAGCTCATGTCGGAAGCTACGAATTTCTTCAAGCATTTGTCTCTGGAGATAAACCGGTTCTTCTGGAGGGTTGGATGATTGAGCTGATGGTCTGGGAGCTTGGTGTTGCTGACGGTATTGCTGAGGTTGGTTCTGGGATTGTAGGGCTGCTGCTGCTTTGGATGCTGAGAAGATGCAGTGTTCTGAGGGTGTTGTGGAGGCTGAGGAAATGTGGCATTATAGAAAGTGGGTGGACGTTGATAAGGCTGGCGGTCGCCCATACTACCCTGTCGGGTAGTGTCTTGTGTGTACCAGATGCCGTTTATTTCAAAAGTCAGAGGCGGGGCTTCTTTGACTGTCTCGGTCGGTGGGGGTGGCTGCTGGGAAGCTTGGGCATAGGATTGGTCCTGTGCCCATGGTTGTTGTTGTTCTGAACCTGGCTGCTCCTGGACATGGTGCACATGGTAGATCGGAACCGTTGGTGCAGTAGGCAACCCCATCTTGGACACCTTTGTAGTAAGCTCCTCCATCTGCTTTGGGAATTGGGAGATCCTGTTGTCGATGTCGCTCATTCTCTTATCCACTATTGTTAATTTATCAGCTATGAAGTGCATGTTTGGAATCAAATCCTCTGCTATTTCTGCGATAGTCTGCTTCCCGCCTTTGGCTTGAAGGGTGTTTAGGGAATCCATGTATGCTCTACTGGCAATCTGTGTCACGACTCGTCCCGCTTAATCCTTGAGACGAGCGTGGCTAAAAACATATACTTATCTTATCAAATTTGACCTGTGTAAAGCACAATATAATAACTAGTAGAGAAAAATCGTATTCATGTACATTTCCACTAAAAAAATGAAATACATATTATTACATACATGATTTAGAAATTTAAAGAAATGATCTAACACAAAAATCCAAACTCATAGCAGTCGGAAAACATCATAAAATATATATTAACTATGATGGCCCAACCTCTTTTCCTATATGACACTTCCATACTTGCTCTACTTAGTCCCATATCTTCTTTCCTTTTAGGCCCATATCTTCTTTCCTTTGAGTACCTGAAAAAAAATTATTTGGAGTGGTGAGCCTAAACTCATCAACATGAGCTTAGACCCAGTGAATGGGCCAAAAACCTCCAGCTAAACAATTGCAAATTTTTTATATTGGCTAATCTTGAAACTAATGAATACTATAATTTAAACATGAATATTTCGTAATTCCAAAAACTTTTCTATAGAATTTCCATCATTTACATAGAGCTTGATAATTACTTACTGTAAGAAAAACAATGGGTAATAATAATCATAACTTATTCTGTAATAAAAAATCCTATTTTGAAAATAAGCGTGCTTTTCCATACTTGACGATGCAACACTACCCCGACATATCTTAGTAAGTCCATGAACCATATTGCCAGGGAGAGGTTAATCATCCCTTAACCTTACATACTTATTGCCTAGGCAAACGAACTCAACCTAGGTCCTTATCTTACTATCATACGCGTAGACGACCCCAAAGGCCAAAGAACACCCTACATACAGCCCAAAGCCTATTGCATACAGAATGCGGACCCAAAGACCTCTTACTTGTTCATGACTTTCCTAGATTGTAGGACATAGTGCGCATCTTACTTAAACATCATTTAATCATACAATTTGCATAATCATTGTAATAATCATACATAACTTTCTTAACTCGGCGCAATTTCTTAAACAAGAATCATATTTCTATATAACATAAATGCATGCTTAAACCATAATCATGAGTGGATCATACAATCGTAAAGGAAAATAAGACTCGCTTAACTTAGCATACTTAAAAACTTGAAATGCATAACTATCCGAAATATTAAAAGCTTGCATCATAGAAACTTTTGCATAGAATAAAATAATAATAAGGCCTTCAGCTTATGAACCACTCACCTGAGCTTTTATAAATAGGTTGTAACCCTTCTGTTGAACTGATTCTTATCTACCTTCTCTATCCTCCCTAAATATTTGAACAGTCCTAGCTGACAACAAAGTGGATATAAAATATATCACGCATGCTTATGCTTATTTTTAATAACAGTATCATAAAGAGATTATGTATATGCATATTTTGTAGAAATTAGTTTCTTTTGAATTAACGTACGATGTACAACTTAGATGATTGAAAGTTGGACACCTTCAATTTTCCTCTTCCTTGTTGCAAGGTTTGTACAAGTATGCATGGAACTTATAAAGACATCATGAAATTATGTAATCCATAGATCGTATCTAACTTATGTCAATAGAGATGAAATGAATAATTCCTGAGATAATAAATACATTTTTTGTATAAAGAAATTCAAGTTCATGCATATTATTATCTCCCTTTAACAATATCATTTACGTATTTGGATCTCCCACTAAAAACATCAACACTAGAGTGATAGAAAGCAAAAATCATGCTTCATAGGGCTATGACTATTGCTTTGTATACTTTATGGCTAAAATTCTGGAGACCTAAAGTCTGTAAAAAAAACAGGCATTTTAAATGTTGGAAGGTTAATAACACTCGTATGGCCTAGTGCAGGTCTGGAAGAACTAGTACATGCCCAAAAGAATCAAGGATGGATATTGTGTCATGCATTGTAACTTAATGTATTCTTTTAAAACGATCTTCCTCTTATTCTTTTTGGGTGGTAAGTTGAAATCAAGAATTCCAAATTAAAATTTAAGTAAAATAGCATAAACAAACCTGAAAATGGTTGAACACATGCCCACAACACAGCTCTGGCACTCGTTGGAGAATGGCGGCTGACTTGAGATGTTCTCACCGTCTCAAAGCTTAAAACATCCTTATATATATCATCTTTCCTTTTCATATTCAAATATAAACTTTAATAATTTTGCATGGTCCACGTAATAGGACAGATGCCCTGCATCTTTCTTGCATGGCAAGGATCGCTTCAACTTTCTTGGTTATCCTCGTGGTAGATTTTTATATTCATATTTCTAGAGCAATATGCGTTATTAACTTTAGGGATATGTTTACTATAATTTTAAATATCACGGATATTACAAAATATAAACTCTCACCGACTTTACAACTTTTCCAACATAACAAATACTATTTAGCAACCTCCTTTTAGAATATAAAATGACTGCATGCGAAACAAATTAAATCTAAAGTTGTAAGGTTATAATTAGGAAAAGTTGTTCCTCTTTACATATCTTAATCTTGCATATTTTATTAATATTGCAATGCTCATTCTTCTTAGATTCGTGATAGCTAATGCCCTCTAATTCTAAATTTGCATGTACACATTTAGCTATTAAATATGCACGTAATTATCCTTCCATGTTAATAATCTTATAGACATTATTAACTAATGTTAGATCCTTCTTCTTCTTCTTTTTTCATGGTTTATATTACTATATATTAATAATTATAAGGCTACACCAAAAAAAACAGAGGTGCTACATTTCTCCCCCACTTAATGAATTTCGTCCTCGAAATTTGAGATATAGACACGTTAACATGGAAATGAGGATACTGAAAACTCAATGCTTATCTTATTGTAAGTTTCATGCTATAACATACATTGAATCAAAGAGTTAAGTTCGTAAATCACAACTGTATATGTAACTACATGAGAACTCTGATATGTTTTATTCATTAAAGGGTAAGATAAAAAAAATATTTGTACATACACACTTTATTCTCCAGATATCATACTTATATATATTTTTTATAGCTGCCCACATTTTTTTCATGCCTAGTTTACAAGTCAAAGGGTTCACAATTTCTATGTAGGTAGTCACGTGAGATCATAACATATAAATGAGATTACAACATTTGGAAATAAGAAATGAATCATGGAAATAAAGTCAGAGTTAGAGAATGTAAGAAATACGCTCTTCTTTATTTTATACTGATGTATTGAAAAAAAATACAACCTTATCAAGCATACCCTTATTTATGGTTTATAGACAGACAGGGTAATCAAAGTTTCAAATGAGTGCCAGAAGGGACCATACAACAATCTCTTATCTATATGTTACGATGTCCCCTATATATATAAACTTATGTTGAATTTAGTTGGTGCTTCTCTTTTCCCCTCATTAACAACAAGTAGGTTGAAAGTAATCATAAACAAATTACTAGATTTTCATTTTGTAGGGATAAATTTTAAGTCTCACGACAGAGATATGATGGGATTTATTTAAATGGCATACTTTATGTTTTCAATATTACAGAGTTTCAACTACATACGACCACTGATCTAGACTATAATCTATCCTTCAAAACATAATTCTATTTATACAAGGAAGGAGTCATATAATGCAACATTCTTTACTTACAAATTTCACAAAGAAATCTATATGTTTTTTTAAGCTTGTTTTTACTAAAAACTCTAGTGAAATTATGATCCATATTCTGGTATCTCTTTATCGTGGCTCTATTATGTGTTCCTTGCTGAATAAGGAAAATCATGAGGTACTACGATAAATTTAAAACTAAACAGTTTGTTAATATTTTATCTTTCTATTGTCCAGCCAAGTACTTAGGAATAAAATTTTGGATTTGAAACTGGTCATGTGCTCATCTTGGTCAAGGCAATTTTTTTCATAAGACTTAAGTTGGCACAAACGCTTCACATCACCCTGTTATTTGTGTCGGACGCAAGATCTATGTACTCTGGTTATTTGACCTTTTTTTTATATCTCGGTACAAATCCAATTCTAGCTACGACATTCATAATTTTAATCCTAGAAAAGACTTAAGAAACCACGAGCTTTTGTTGGGCATATCACATGACTGAACTAGTACACGAAAAATAAAAGTTACTGAAAATTATTGTTTCTATTCAAAAACAAAAACAAAAACATATACTTACAGTCACTATTCACATATCTCTGCACTATGGCTTTGGGGACAAAAAGTTCTAACCCCCTCTGTCATTATGCATACATCCTCTACAACGTTACTTAAGGGAACAAAAAGTTTACCCCCCTCTGTCATTCTTCACCCATCCTCTGCAACCTAGTTTAAGGGGACAAAAAGTTTTACCCTCCCCATCTCATACGCATGTTATATACATAACTACCACAGACTTTTTACTATGACTGCTTTTCTTGGCATGACTACTCTTAGGATCTTCGTTGTCTACGATGTTGGATAATTGTTTCTACATGTTGTATGAGACTGTTTATTATGTCAATTAGGTCTAACAGAGTATTTATCAAATCTTCTTCCTCTTCGTGTTCTTCACATTGATAAGGAGATGTGACACTATTTTCACTTCCATTTGATGGAACCTCTGACATGAATGTTTCTGGTGGAGGTGGCTGCGATGGACTTCCATTGTTTTGTATAGGATGACGAGGTGGACGGATGGACTTTCTCGCTGTATACTTCATTTTGGCCATTACCTAATAGGTTCACATAAGAAGGAAATAGGACAAGGGTGGGTACATATGAAAATTGGTTATATGGTAAAAATGCAATGCAGGAAAAAAATAACTACTAACTAGACTTCCATACATGAGAAAGGATATGGACAATTGCTAAGATAAATACTTTCTTTATTTTTGTAATTAGAAAATTACCAACCAATTCTTCCCTTTCTTGTATGCTCCTTTGTCTATTCTTAACACAAGATCAACATAAAATCATGAAGCATTACAATGTGAGTATTACAATATATTCCCTCATTTATAAAATTTTGTCCTTGAAATTTGAAATACAATCCTAACTCCAATTATATCTAATCTTCCTCTATATTCCAAAAAGTTTTTTTCCCACTGAACACCAGTAAATAATGAGAAGGTAAATTGTCGTTGTATAAATCCCTAATAAGGATGCTTATGTGTTGCTAAAGGTTTCCTTTTGAATTAGGTGTTCAAATCTAGTTGCTCTATTTTCTGTGAGAGGACAAGTGTGGAATTATCTACAATAAATCCTTTTGATTGGGAAAAGGTACGAGATTTTCTAATATGTAGTTGTCTTTCTTCTAATGATGATTGGCTAAGTAAAGTTCTTAATTCTTCATGAGCTTGTTGAACAACTAGATAATCAGGTAGAGATGAAAAATGCATAAACATTATATATAATAGTACTATTAACATGCATTCAGGTCAGGTTTAACGATCCATAAAAAATTAAGGGGCACAACAGTTGTTACCCAATAAAGGATATGCTATAGAGACAAGAGAGTTTCTACAGAACATGATTTTGCTTATGAAAATATTTGTCCATGATACAACACTCACACACATTGATTCGTAAGTACCCTTACTTGATCCTGAATACTTGTAATTTTACCAGGAATGGAGTTGCAATATATGATCTTACACCTCCCTTGGTTACTAACTAATTCCATGAGTGACTCCTTTTGTACATGGTGTTCATTTTGTGAAATAGAATATAATGGCTGCAACTAAAGACAAACAACTCACATTCCTCGTCGATCTATGTCTTATGGTTAAGCATCAAAATACCTATATAGTAGGGCACATTATACTTACTGTTCATAATAGTGTTCATAAGGTTTGTTGTCCGCTTTGTTTATGCTACAGTTCACAATGGTTGTTTGTTCCCCTCCAACATGGTTGTTATTGTTGATTTCCTGCAAATTTGTTTTCTCTCCGTTTCGTGATTCGTAATACCTATCCAAACTTGCAAGATGATTAGGATGAGCACTATGCATAGCACGACAATTGTCCTATCATTACTTTTTTTCCACTAGCGATCTCTAAAAAGATTATCAAATCCAGATGGTTACAAGAGATCTCCTCATACTCAAGAACTAGTGGATATGTATGTGTGCCAATATAATTTCCTTCTTGCCATTTTTTTTACATATACATCTTAGTTCCAATAACTACTTTTTTTATCAAACCATAAACCCCAAATAACTACACTTTTTCACAAAAAAAATGTATTTTCCCTCTTAGTTCTACATAAGTATTTCGGATCATTTCCTTAAAGACATCTCTATTTTTAAAAGGATACTCAATTTTTTTATACTAATCACCATCCCATTATCCTATAAAGTATAAATACATTTCCGCACTCTTCTTGTTATATGTGTGTGTGTGTGTATGTATGTATGTATGTATGTATGTATGTATGTATATATATATATATATATTAGTTAACTTATTAATAGGGTCTTAAGAGGTTGTCCTAGTGCCATCCCTACTGATAATAGAGAAATCATAGAGAAATCGCATTTAACACTTTTTAGAAAAAGAAGAACTCTATATGTTATATCAAAAAAAATCCCAACTTAATGTATCTAGTTAAATCAATATATAACAAGTCAGCTTATATATATAGAATAATTTTAATATTAAATATACATGTATTTCAAAATCAATTTCTAAAAAAAATTATAACTATCCTAAAAATCTTCGCTCTGATACCAAACTTGTCACGACTCGTCCCACTTAATCCTTGAGACGAGCGTGGCTAAAAACATATACTTATCTTATCAAATTTGACCTGTGTAAAGCACAATATAATAACTAGTAGAGAAAAATCGTATTCATGTACATTTCCACTAAAAATGAAATACATATTATTACATACATGATTTTGAAATTTAAAGAAATGATCTAACAAAAAATCCAAACTCATAGCAGTCGGAAAACATCATAAAATAGATATTAACTATGATGGCACAACCTCTTTTCCTAGATGACACTTCCATACTTGCTCTACTTAGGCCCATATCTTCTTTCCTTTTAGGCCCATATCTTCTTTCCTTTGAGTACCTGAAAAAAAATTATTTGGAGTGGTGAGCCTAAACTCATCAACATGACCTTAGACCCAGTGAATGGGCCAAAAACCTCCAGCTAAATAATTGCAAATTTTATATATTGGCATAATCTTGAAACTAATTAATACTATAATTTAAACGTGAATATTTCATAATTCCAAAAACTTTTCTATAGAATTTCCATCATTTACATAGAGCTTGATAATTACTTACTGTAAGAAAAGCAATGGGTAATAATAATCATAAACTTATTCTGTAATCAAAAATCCTATTTTGAAAATAAGCGTGCTTTTCCATACTTGACGATGCAACACTACCCCGACATATCTTAGTAAGTCCATGAACCATACTGCCAGGGAGAGGTTAATCATCCCTTAGCCTTACATACTTATTGCCTAGGAGAGCGAACTCAACTAAGGTCCTTATCTTACTGTCATATGCGTAGACGGCCCCAAAGGCCAAAGAACACCCTGCATACAGCCCAAAGCCTATTGCATACAGAATGTGTACCCAAAGTCCTCTTAATTGTTCTTGACTTTTCTAGATTGTAGGACATAGTGCGCATCTTACTTAAACATCATTTAATCATACAATTTGCATAATCATTGTAAGAATCATACATAACTTGCTTAACTTGGCGTAGTTTCTTAAACAAGAATCATATTTCCATATAACATAAATGCATGCGTAAACCATAATCATGAGTGGATCATACAATCATAAAGGAAAATAAGACTCGCTTAACTTAGCATACTTAAAAACTTGAAATGCATAACTATCCGAAATATTAAAAGCTTGCATCATAGAAACTTTTGCATAGAATAAAATAATAATAAGGCCTTCAGCTTATGAACCACTCACCTGAGCTTTTATAAATAGGTTGTAACCCTTCTGTTGAACTGGAACTTATCTACCTTCTCTATCCTCCCTAAATATTTGAACAGTCCTAGCTGACAACAAAGTGGATATAAAATATATCACGCATGCTTATGCTTATTTTTAATAACAGTATCATAAAGAGATTATGTATATGCATATTTTATAGAAATTAGTTTCTTTTGAATTAACGTATGATGTACAACTTAGACGATTGAAAGTTGGACACCTTCAATTTTACTCTTCCTTGTTGCAAGGTTCGTACAAGTATGCATGGAACTTATAAAGACATCATGAAATTATGTAATCCATATATCGTATCTAACTTATGTCAATAGAGATGAAATGAATAATTTCTGAGATAATAAATACATTTTTTGTATAAAGAAATTCAAGTTCATGCATATTATTATCTCCCTTTAACAATATCATTTACGTATATGGATCTCCCACTAAAAACATCAACACTAGAGTGATAGAAAGCAAAAATAATGCTTCATAAGGCTATGACTATTGCTTTGTATACTTTATATGGCTAAAATTCTGGAGATCTAAAGTCTGTAAAAAAACAGGCATTTTAAATGTTGGAAGGTTAATAGCACTCGTATGGCCTAGTGCAGGTCTGGAAGAACTAGTACATGCCCAAAAGAATCAAGGATGGATATTGTGTCATGCACTGTAACTTCATGTTTTCTTTTAAAACGATCTTCCTCTTATTCTTTTTGGGTGGTAAGTTGAAATCAAGAACTCCAAATTAAAATTTAAGTAAAATAGCATAAACAAACCTGAAAATGGCTGAACACATGCCCACAACACAGCTCTGGCACTCGTTGGAGTATGACGGCTGACTTGAGATGTTCTCACCGTCTCAAAGCTGAAAACATCCTTATATATCATCTTTCCTTTTCATATTCAAATATAAACTTTAATAATTTTGCATGGTCCACGTAATAGGACAGATGCCCTGCATCTTTCTTGCATGGCAAGGATCGCTTCAACTTTCTTGGTTATCCTCGTGGCAGATTTTTATATTCATATTTCTAGAGCAATATGCGTTATTAACTTTAGGGATATGTTTACTATAATTTTAAATATCACGGATATTACAAGATATAAACTCTCACCGACTTTACAACTTTTCCAACATAACGAATACTATTTAGCAACCTCCTTTTAGAATATAAAATGACTGCATGCGAAACAAATTAAATCTAAAGTTGTAAGGTTATAATTAGAAAAAGTTGTTCCTCTTTACATATCTTAATCTTGCATATTTTATTAATATTGCAATGCTCATTCTTCTTAGATTCGTGATAGCTAATGCCCTCTAATTCTAAATTTGCATGTACACATTTAGCTATTAAATATGCACGTAATTATCCTTCCATGTTAATAATCGCATAGACATTATTAACTAATGTTAGATCCTTCTTCTTCTTCTTTTTTCAAGGTTTATATTACTATATATTAATAATTATAAGGCTACGTCAAAAAAATAGAGGTGCTACAATATGAGAATGGCTTGTTTCTGTCATCTGCTCCAGTATTTTCCAGACGGTCTCAGCTCCACGCGATGTGTAATTCCCTCCGCAGGCAGCGCTGACTAACCCTTGAGTCTCGTAGTTGAGGCCAGAGTAGAGTGACTGGACTAGGATGTTGTTGTCCAGGTCATGGCAGTGACATTTCTTTAGTAGGTCCTTAAACCTATCCCAAGCCTCACAAAGTGGTTCATTGGACATCTGAGAGACTGGTGATGCGGGTTCTCATTTGATTGGTCCGACTCAAGGGGTAGAATTTCTTCTAAAATAGGTTTTTGAACCTCTCATAAGTAGTCACAGTCACCCCCAAGTTCTTCACCCAATAGTCTGCTTTCCCTTTCAAGGCGAAAGGTAGTGCAGTGAAACGAATGTAGTCTTGGCTGACTTATGGGTGTCTCAGATTAGAGCATATCAGCTCCAGGTCCCGCAAGAATTCATATGGCTCCTCAATCGTATTACCATGGAATTGAGGTAATTGACTTACAAAATGTGGCTTCAGTTAATAGTGGATCTCTAGTTGTGGTGGCTGTAAATAATTCCACACTCTGTACTGTCCAGGGTTGTATACAGCTTCCATTGGCAGTTCTTCCCCAGAATTCAACTGCTCAAGTTGTTCCCTCAGTAACTGTTGTTGCTGCTCAGATGTAGCCAATCTTGCTAGAATCATTTGAATAACATCGTCATTGGTTTCATCTCCAGGATCTTTCTTGGAAGACATCTTGGGTGGCATCTCTTCTTCTTTACCTTCAGATTATAAGGGGTTCGAGTTAATAGAGTGGAAAGAATTGATGTAACAGTTTTCCTCGATCTGTTTTGGTAAGAAAGAGACAGTTTGGGTTTGTCCTCCCTCTAGGAAGAAGAAGGAATCGTAGGAATAGGGTTCTTGGGAAGGTTTTCTCGGAGGCCAAGAAGGTCCAGAATAAGAGTCTCTCTGGGCTTTTGATATTGGAGAGTTTGTGGTAGTGAAAGAAGGGTTCGTGGAGTCTGAACAAGAATTACCACAATCTTCCATTCTTGAGGTCAACAAGAGGTTTGCAGTTTATGATGTAGGCACAAGTGTGCGGTATTCGTTGATTACTTACTTTCTACGCACAAACCAAACACAATACAAAGATTTCTTTCACCAACTCACTCAGTGAAGGTCGTAAGAGTTTGGCCAATTATCCTGTCAGTTTTAATTGGTGAGAATTCAAGTCTTGCAAGCCGTTTAAACGAGCTGTTAGGAGCCAATATTTCCTTAAAAACTATCTCGAGTTCGTACGACTAGTTGCATCCACTTTCAGCCAGTATAGGTGTAAGTACGGACCGTAAACGGCTACCCGTGTTACTTAAGGACGGAGCCTTGTGCAGTGCCCTTTAAACCACCCACTCTGCTAAGGAAGTCCGGACCGTAAAACGGCTACCCGTATTCCTCACTGAGAAGTAGCTAATCGTTTTTAAAATCAGTAGTCTATATGAAAATCTTGGCTTGGCTCTATCCTAGTGTGTGTCTCTCTCCTCGCTGCAAGATAAAATCAAACAATGTCGGGGTTGCTCTCCCGCAAAAATTCTTGATTTTATGGGTTCTTTAGATTGTCTATATTTAGCAGTCCCAATTTTAATGAGGTGATCACTGAAAAATTAGATGAGCACAAATACACGTCTACTGTCCAGTCCCAATTTCCTTTTAAAATTATGTGATAAAACAAGAGGGAGGAGTTCAGGAAAAGCCGATGCACGTGAAAACAATGATGTATGCTCAGTTAGAAGACTTACAGTGTTTCCTCGCAATTTCCATGTGGGATGCAATACAGAATTGAAATTATTTTAAATGCGTGCAAGCTGAAGAAAACCGCACCTAGGCAGAAAGTTCTATTAGTGGGAAGAATTGAGTTAAATTTTTGGCTAAATTGAACGATCTACGTGCGTCTCAATTAATGTGAAGTGTGGCCTTAGGTCCTATGAGCACAAGCAAAAATATAAATGTTCTGAGAGCCATATGTGCAGGTCTATCCTAATCGCCACTCAAGTCGGGCCCCACCCTCACCGGAGAGTGAAACAGGCCATGACACACCACAGAAAAGTTCAAGATCTTTTTTACATGCGCGAGAGTCCAAACGGACATCGCTGTATGTGAGCAAGTAAATAAAATTGCAGAAATTAAAAACCTAGACTCTACGCTCTCTCACGACTTGACTCGATCTTAAATTAATTGCGGTTTTACGGATGTCGGTGACGATGCGTTGGTTTCTTGAAAAACCACTCCACGTACGACGGGTACCTCGCAAGAAAAATAAGAGAGAAAATGTCAGAGAGTGACTCAAAAAAATAATAAAAGACAAGAAAAATAAATGCAGGAAAATAAATGAGATTTACAATGAACAATTCGGGGGTCAGACTACCCGAATGCGGAAAACCGAATGAAAATTTCAAAACACAAAACTAAGTTGTTTGCCTCCCGGCAGTGGCGCCATCTGATGATCAGGAAATTGTGGCTTTAAGAAATTGTTTTTATATATTCGTGCTAAAGGAATAATTTATCGTTCGTTGTAGGCAGCGATCGAAATCAGTCAAGAAATAACCACAAAATATTAATCAATTTTTAATCGAGTGATTTTATGTTTATTTTACTTGGGCAAGTCTCAAGGTCGATCACAAGGAGGCAAAGGAACAACCTAGAGTTGTGTTTATCAGGAGTCCTGCACGGTTTTCAAGGCGGTCTTTTTTTGTATTTTCAATGTGAATAAGGGATGCAAAATGCGATGTTGGCCTATTTTAGGGACTAAAATGCAAATTACGATCAAACAATATCTGAAAAATACGAAACTTGGCCACAATGTAAATTATGATGAAATGAATGCACTGTAATTTTTTTGGAATTTTTGGATGCTATATGAATTTTTTATGGATTTTTTATGCAAACAAAATGAAATTCAATATTTAATTATAATAAATACTAAATCTACATATTTTCAAGGAATAAAATTATCTAGGATTTATCGCTAGGTAATGGATCACATAAAAATCCTCAACCTCAAAAATGTGAGATCTAATACCTATTAAAAATTAAATAGTGAAATGTGAATAATGATTTTTACAGGACAAAATATGCATGCAAATGCAAATTTTTGTGGGCACAATGTCAAGCAAAATTAACTCTACAATATATTATTTTTCTAGGATTTTTAGAGCAATGGTTAATCAACTATGAATTTCAGAGCAAGAAATAGGCAAAATATATAAATTTCCACAAAATAATTATTTGTTAATTAACCGTCAATCACAAAAACATCCATAAAGTGTTAAACTGTAGAAAATTAAGAAATGAACATCATGCTATTTTCTGAATAATAAAATAATGTAGAGAAGAGGTCTAAAATTACGGGGGAACACAAGGGGTATAAATGCAAATTATAATATATAAAAGAAATTTAAAAAGTGCAGTGGGGGGCCTATGCGAAATTACCAAGAGAAACTGGGGCTTTCTGCAAATTTGTAGGAGGGTCACGTGCGCTGCGCGCGACCTTCTGGAATTGGACTGTAGTGCAAATAGGGAATCCTTCGGGGGTGTGCGTATAAATTACCCACGATCACGTGCAAAGCACGTGACCTGGGCTGACGTCACGCTAACGTGGACGTTCTCTCCTGCACGTGCACCTCACGTGGGAGAGCCTCGGGCTCCGTGCCCGGCGGCGAGGGGGCGATGGCGAGCCGGATGGGGAGGCTGGCCGAGGTGAGGCAGATCTCCGCCCTCGAAATCGGTGGTGAAGGCGGCGAGGCGGAGTCATGGTTGTTGAAGGTGACTTGGAGGAGGAGGAGCTTGTGGTGTCGATGGCGGTGGAGGATCTCCTGTAGCGCTGGAGGAGGGCTCGACGGCGGTCGACCGGAGCTGAGCAGCGGTGGATAGCTTGGCTGCGACGAGGGAATCATCTCGGATCACGCCGCAAGAAGGCTGACGACGGGCCGTCACCACCGACGAAGAGGCCTAACACCAAGAATGGGCGGATTTCGATGGACGGTGGCGGGGGCGTCTTTAAATAGGGGAGAGAGAGAGAGAGAAGGTATCCGGTGATGGGAGCGACACTCACGGAGGTTGCGGAGGTGGTTGCGAGATTAGGGGAGGAGCGGCAGCGGCGCGAGAAGAGCGGAGGTGGTTGTGGCTGTTGCGAGATGATGGGGAAGAGGTTGGCGGCGTGGGCAAAGGCATAGGAATCGGGGGACCGTTGGGGAAGACGACGGGTCCCAGGTCGTTCGATCGCCCGAGATCGAACGGCCGAGATCGAGCCATGTGGCGAAGGTGTGAGAAGGGGCGGAGGGGCGCACGTGCTTGGTGCGTGCCTGGGAGGCACGTGCCTCGCATGTGTTGGACTTTTAATTTAATTTTTTTAAGAAATGATAAAAAATAAAGGCTAAAAAACGCTGACACGTGGCAGCCTCTAGGGCTGCCACGTGTCAGCACCAGAAAAATCGAAGAAGAATTATTTTATAAAATAAAAAAGAAATAGTAAATGACCTCGGATCGAAAAAGTTTCTTCATGAAAAATGCTCGTCTCGAAGAGATCTACAAATTTTATAAAGACATCAAAGCCAAAATCAATCAAATGCACAAAGTGAATTTTTGGGGTATCCCATGTACATAGAATACCTTGATTTTTGGGTTTTATAATTTTTTTGTTATTTTTAAACCAGATAAAAAAATCAGGAAAAATAGAAAAATCAAAGATAAATAAAGACACCTTAATCTATTTTTTTTGGATTTTTATTAATTATGAAAATATGTACATAAAATATCAGGTCAAAAACCGCTAAAATACACAATGTACAAAAGAGGACCAAAATCCAACATTCACATATGAGCTCCGATTCACTTGAACTTAGTCTTGTTTTGAAGGTAATTGAATGTACATTAGTTCAAAAGTGAGTAGGATCAAATCGGACACTAGATGGGGAAGATATGTGGCTTTTATTCCGAAAATCCTGAAACTAGGGTTTGGGTTTTTGGTCCACTTATTTGGGTTAGTGCTTTTTTGTATTTTTCATTTATTCTGGTTAGTGATATGTACACAGTGGAGGTAGTTTTGGGTTATTCGCAGTTAACATGAAGAATTTAAAAATCCGGGAAGTTAGGCTATTTACAGGTCAAATTTGGCCTGGATTTTTGGCTTCTTGTTTTGTGCAGAAATCATGGATAAAATGTCATTATTATGAAAACATGCATGAATGCTAATTATGCATAGTAGATGTAGATATGCTGTTGATTTTGATGGAATTGAGCTTAATAAATGAGATTTAGAGTGATGAATCCGAGATTCATCAGTGATGAATCCCCATTCATCACTCTTTATTCCTTTATTTTAGCTAGGAATCTCAGCAAAATGCCATGTAAATATGTGTAAATATCATAAATTGCCAAAATGCATGCATCTTGTAATTATGCATAATTAGCATGTTTTTGTGTAAAAATAAAGGAATAAAGAAACACAAGAAAAAGAGGGAAATATTTAAAATAATATTGAGCGACCTAATCCCAAGGGAGGGCTCAGCATGGGCTTGACCGCAAAAGAAGCTGATTTGAGAGAGATAAGGTCAACCATGTATGTACATAACCCTATGTATATAAATAAATCTGTTTTCCTCAAAATAAAAATAAAAAGGTGTTTCTTATATTGTGTACATATTTATAAAAATAATATAAAAATTAGAAAAGTAAAAATAAAAAGAAAAATAATAAAAATCATTTTCCACCTTGTATATATACCATGTACATATGTATATAGATCTATTTATTTAACTCATGTAAATAAATCATAAAAATAAAAAAATACATTTTTATTCCAAATTTTATGTTGTAAATAAATAAAATATACAATTGGAATAATTATGCAAAAATAAACAATTAAAAATAAAAATCAAAAATACATATATGTATATACATATATATAATAATAATATAATATAAATACGTTATTTATTTTTCAAAAAAATAATTAAAAATCACTAAAAATACTTTGAAAATAAATAAACAATTTTCATTTTGAAAATTTTTCGAAATAAAATCATTTGCTATTTTTAAATGAATTTTCAAAAAATTAAATAAGGGAATTTTCCTATTGGTCCACAGGGGATTGTTGACCCCCGGTCAACTCTCCCACGCGGACCCCCTTCCAGGCGGATCGGTGTTTGACTCGACTTCTCCTAATTTTCCCCATCTGATCTGCCTCCCATGTCCTAAAACCATGGGCCCCGATTAGAGTTGATTGATCCGAGACCCTCGCCCGGGGATCTATCTAGGGATCTGTGCACCACCGTGCCCTGCCCGACCTCTTCTTTGCCGGATCTTCACCACTATAAGGTCTGAGCTCTGCCGCACTTCTCTCACATCTTTGGTCATCGTCTTCCTATCCCAGGAGCTCCATTCCTCTCCGTAGAGTGACAACTATCGGAGGAGAGTGTTGTAGCGAGGAAGGGAGAGTTGTAGCCATTGATCCGGTGGTTTCTCCACCGAGCTCCGCCGCCGAGCGAGCTCGAGCCTCTGGCCCCGACGAGCCATCGAGACGACAACCCCAGGAGCTTCCTGAGCCCCAGCCCAGTTGATTGTAGCCATCAGGTATCCCCGATTCACCGTAGGATAGCTTAATTTCCTATTCACCCCTTTTTCGCCGCCAGCCTTCGCTGGTTGATTCATCTCACTCCGTTCACCAATTCAATCATCCGACCTTCGATTCACGTTCACGAGACTCCTCTCCATATTCTACACCCCTCCGATCAACCTGACTCGCCCTAGAGCAGGAACTCAGGTCACCATCGCCGTCGCCTCGCCGGAGACCTCCGCCCCACCTCTTCCGATCATCGATTCCACCACTCACCAGGTCGAGGCACTTTACCCTCGATCCAGGAGTCGTTCTGTGCATCTTGCAGGTTGAAAGGGCCCCCATCTGGGGGTCCAAACATTCAGGCACAAGAAGCTTCGCGCCTCCTTCGTCGCCAGAGCTCTCCAGGGCTCCTTGGCCTCATCGGAGGTACCCACCAGCTACGGACCAGCGTAGGCGAGCGTTTCCACATCTCAGAAGCTCCAGAGGTCGCCTCCACCGCGTGCATTGGGCCGGCGAACTTCATCGGCGAGGAGTTCTTGGAGGACCTTCAGCCACCGTCCGATCGAGACCCCTGCCCCAGATTAGATCGTTACAGTCGATATGCGGAGGTCTCCAGCCGTTGATCCATCTGAGGGTCACGTGCAGCCGTCGGATCAAGCCCAAGATTGCATCTGGAGCGTCGATCAACGAAGGGGTATCCGCAGCTCTCCACCGTCCGATTAGCACGTGGACCCCCTCCACCTCCCCCAGCTGTCGATCATTAATAAAGGGGTAATTTCACTTAGGCCCCTCTGTTTATCGCATTTATAGTTTAGTCCTATAAATATTTGTAGCCGTTGTTTTTATTTTGGAAGTTTTGCATCTGGGACCCTATGTTTACTTTATTTGCATTTTAGTCCCTCTCTACATGGAACACGTGCATCGTCACGTGCTATTTTGGACATTTTGCATGTTTGGGCTTGGGGTTTTCTTATGTTATGGAATGAAATTTAGTTTCTGAAATTTGCATTTATACCCTTGTGTGTGGTTTTAATTGGACATGTGCTGATTGTTTGGGATTTTTACACATTCAACCCTAAGGTTTTCGCACGTGTTACATTTAAGCCCTCCAAACTTTGTTTTATTGCAAATAGGTCCATGTGTGCTGTAGTTCTTTCATTTATTGGATAAAATAGCAAATAAACTCCAAATCGAGTGAAATTTGGACACGTGGCTCCTCCTAATGTGTAAAAATTCCACTAATTTTTTGGAACATTTTTGTGGCTTTTTACTATTTTTAACCATTCAAAAACACGTATTTTTGTTACTGTTTGAAAAAGAAAATCAACTAAAAATATAAAAACTTTTCCAAAAATTCTAAAAAACTTAGAGGTCGTTAGTTTGGTTGTTTTCTATGTCCAATTTTTAGCACATTTGAATTTATAAAACCCATAAAAATTGAAAAATCCTAAAAATCTTAGAAAAATCATTAAAAATTCTATAAAATCCAAAAAAATGCAAACTTTTTTAATAGTAGCTTAGTTTTTGTTTATATTTTTCATAAAAATTGCCATCAGATTTTTGTAACCAATTATATATTTCTAATTGGCCTTTTAAATCTGGTTGTACAGTTTGTCATTGTTTTCCTCTTTCTCCATTTTTAGAAAATCAAATAAAAATTTAAAAATTCCTAGAAAATTACCAAAAACACTTAAAAACATAAAAAACACAAAAATAATTTTATTTGAATTTTCTGTGCATTTTTGGGTGTTTAAATAAGTCGTTGAACTTGCTTGTTTATACATTTTCTTATATTTGCTTATATAATTAAAAACATAAAAAAATTTAAAAACCATTAAAATCCACCAAAAATATTTTCTCCTTTATTTTATCGTTTTTGACTACTTCGTAGGCCGTCTCGGCCATCCCGTGCTCCTTGAGTCCGACCCTGGTCGCTATACCAGGTTAATAAACTAGCGAGGACCGCTGTTAATTTCTCTGATTGATTTTTATATTTGGTGGTTCCTTATTTTTTCTTGATTGATCGAGTTCCTCGATCCGGGTCGCAACGACCTGAGAGTGATTTCTACCTCACCCGAATCTTGGTTTCACGGATTTTTCGGTCATCAAGTCCAGATAAAATAATCTTTAAAATGGAAGTGGTTTCATAAAAAGCAGAGTTAAGGTATGAAATGTGTCAACCTATGTATAATATGCATATTAATTACTTATTTATTTTCCTGTGCACATTTATACATATTGTATTTTTAATTAATTGTAAATTTTTTATTTCTATGCATATGTTGTAAATACATCTATTTGTTTAATCTAATAAATCACCTCCTAAAAATCAAAAAAATCATTAAAACCTTTGTAAATTATTGTAAATTGATAAATTATTTAATTGCACATATATTTGTAAAAACAATATATAAAAAATAAGAGGTTATAAATATAGGTATATATACCTGTATATAACACACTTTAATTATTTTTACACATGTATATAACTTATTTATTTAATTAAAAATCACCATAGTGAGGTAATTAAAATACAACATTTTTATTGACATTATTGTTTATGTTAAACTTATTTCCTATTTTATTTTCATTTATTTTCATTTTCTTCCTCTTTTGTCGTTTTTCCTATTTTGTCACATTCTGATTGGCTGGACGTAGGTTCGTTGACCCAGGTCAACTCCACAATCCTTCCCTCTTTTCATGTTCTTTCGCATGCCACCTTTCTTAAACACACCCGCTCGCCCCTCAACCACTTGATCTTATCTGATGGATCAGATTCGCATCGTTCCATCACACCTCGATCTCAACCATTGGATCACTCGATCGAATTGCAGAGCTTTATATAATACCTGTAGTACGCCTAGCCCCAAGAGTTACACTTTGCATCAACTTCGCCCCATTCCTTTTTCGAAAGCCACCTCTAGCCTCCTCTCCACAACCTAACGCTCTCCCTCCATAGTCGTTACATCCCTCATCCTCATGTGCCCCTCCTTACATTAATTCCTATATTCTAGGGCCTTCAATCATACGTTCTAAACCCACGCTTCACCACCTGTAACCGCATGCCAATCATCTATAAATTGATCATCTCCACCCATCTTCTTTCCTATCCACCAACCAATAGGTGTTGTCCCAGTATCATCCGCCCCCTCCGGTGACAACGGTGGGGCAAATTGTCGAGGAGATAATGACCTCCGGCCCTAGGTGCTATACATGGCATCATCCATGCAGCTCCGCCACCCCGGCGGTTGCCTGAGCTCCTCGGATCGACTGATTGAGTTTGAGCAACGACCTAGAGGCTCGAACCTTAACCCAAGCCATCCACTCTACCATTCTTCTTCTTCAACCCTCCAGGTATGTGTTTTACAATTTTCCTTAGGTTTCTCCGTTTAGTCCGATGCACCCAACACCCAACTTAGCCACTTGAACATCTTTCGAGCTTCGCCTTACCACCCCCATCTTCGTGACCTACCCCGATCACCTTCTCCCCTTCTCCAGGGCCTCCACTGCCTCTGTTTTCTTCTTCTTTGCCTTGCCATAGAGGAACCCAACAAGGCCTTTCCTCCTTCCACCAACAACCCTCCGTTCACCCCACAACTCTCATGCATACACTCGCTTCTTCTATCCTAACCTTGTAAGTAACCTATGCTTTAATGAATGGAATCTCCAAAGTAGCTCCATTCGTGAGCCAAACCCCCGTTGAGCGTCCATTGCCAGCTCATTTCAGGAAGTTCCACACCTCCATCTCCCCCACAAACTCCATCACCAAGCTCTTAGGATCGCTCCTTGATCTTTAGGACAAACGTAGGGGGTGAGGCAGAGCTTAGGCCTCCTCTTCGGAGCACAACCAATACCACTATAAGAGGCGGCACAACAAGAGAGGATATGAACTCATGCATTATCCGATCATCTGGATCGGACGACTCAGACGATCCTCGAACCTCTGTACCGACCCATCAGGATCGGGCGCATCAGAATCCGCCACATGGCCCGACCCTCTGCCTGTTCCGAACCTATCCCGCATGCGTGCCATGCACATACGGGCAAGATATTATGTATATCACCCTCGCTGGCTTTTCAAAATTGCAAAAGGCCCCCAAACACAAGGAAAAATTATATAGGGGCTTGCCAATTTTTGGAAATTACAAATAGGTCCCTCAAGGACCTTTTTATAATTATTTATCATTTTATTTCTCGTAGTTTTTACTACAGTTATGCCCTTGAATTGTTTTATTCATATCTTGAGCATCTGGACTCCGATTCACTTGATTTTGATCTCTTTTTACGCTTTTTTTATGCTCTATCTAATGGCATAGTAATTTCTCATTTTAACACTTGATTAAATATGCTAATTTTTTATGATATATGGTGTTTTTGCTATCTAATTACTTGTGATTAATAGATAATTGTTATATTTTTAGTGCTCGATTTGTCACTGAAATCCACCCTTATTTTATTGCTCATTGATCTAATAAATTTAGGGCACATTATCATATCTTTGAATATCATTTGCATTGGATCTTATTTAATTGCATGAAAAGAAAATAGAAACACATGCATTGTATTATTCTATCTTCGCATCATTTGATGTGCATAATGTGTCTGTGTATCATTCAATATTGTACATTATCTCAACATATGAAGACTTCGGTTTAGAATCTAATATCTCAATTTTTAATCGATAATTTTTGATGAATAGATGATGAGGCTCGTATTCCAGTGTTCAACCTCGGTACACTTACCCCGTAAAATAATTGCCACATATTCGAAGGTGTGGTCTTTGCTGAATCATTTTCACCACCTTTACTATAATAAAATGTGACTATTAAAGTTGTGAAAATAGGGTTCATCAATCCCTCAAAAAAAATTATTTGATTTACTTCACAGATCAAGCCAACAAACTAAAATGATGAATGTAAGCACAAGAACTATGAGTGTTATTTATTTACCTATATAGTCTACATGATCGAACTCAGGGAGGCTGCAAAAATCCAGAGGGTTATTATATCGATGAAAACTCAATGTAATAAAGAAGGAATTTCAATACATACTACTCTTGGTTTTTGTATTTTTTATTTCATATTTTTATGGAATTTTAATTTTATAAATTTTTTATCTTATTTTCTTTTTTTATGATTTTTTATTTTGTAATTGTTTTTTTAAATAATGGAACAATAAGTAGAGAAAATGAATAAATAAAACCAACCACTCTTTTTGTATTTTTCAAATATATCAAAGATATACAAAAACTAAAATACAATTAGCTTTTCGGTTTTTGGATTTTACTATTATTTTTGTGATATTTACAGAATTTTTAGATTTTTTTTTGTATTTTCAAATAATTGAAAAGTTAGGAAATAATGGATATGCAACAATGTTTTTGGATTTTCAAAAAACGATTAGTTTAAAAATGGATGAAAATGCATGAAGAGGAAGATAAAATTTTATATTTCTCGAAAGCAGTTTTACTTTTTTTCAAAATTTTCTATGAATTTATATGAATTTTTTGGTGTTTTGGATGTTATGTGAATTTTTTATTTTTATAAGGAATTAAAAATGTAAAAATGGTATTGTGATTAAAAGAAATGAAAACAAAAAGGCTGAATTTTTTTAGAATTTTTGGAAAATAATTTACATTTTTATTGATTTTAAATGCAAACAAGGAATATTACGTTGTTTCTGAATTTTTAAAAAAGAAAAACGATGAAAATGTAAAATAAATTTAATGATGCAAATGTTGCTTAAACATAATCACTATGAATTTTTATGATTTTTTCTATGATTGTTTGCTATTTTTATTTCAAATTAACATGAAAAATAATATGCAGACTCATAGGGGCATGAATGCAAGAGAAACTAGTTAGGGACCAAATGATGACAAAATAAGAAATTACAAGGTCAAATGTGAAAAATGCTCAGAAATGCATGTGTGAAGGCACATGAGTTGTACTGGATTGAAACTAATTGTAAATAATTTAGTTCCAAGGTCCAAATAATAACAATAAAACACATACTTTTATTGTAATTGTCATAAGAAAACACGTGCGTTGCACACTCTCAGTTCAAATAGGACTTGAATGCAAATAAAATAAATATTAGGGAACAAAATGCAAATATTCAAATGTCCGCAAGTAGACACGTGTCCAATGTGGACTTATTTGCAAAACAAATAAAGACATCGACTCGTGCACAATATTACCAATAATCTATGTGACAGCTCGGGTGGTTAAGATGTCTTGATTCTATGATTGAATGATGCTAAATGAAGCTCATAGGTTCGGCTTGAATCAACTATGGAATCTCGATCCACGGTACATCTTTGAGTAGAAATGGATGACAAAGATCAAATCTAGCAAGAAGGTTCTTGATCCAACGAACATGAGGCTCTCTTTATGAACATGTATGAACTGCGACCAATGCGAGATTCAATCGAGCATATCTCGCTCGATATCCTCTTGAGTCCCCTTCTGATAGCTTCGGCACTCTCCTACAACCTCTCTGCATCGATCAATCAATCTAATGAATTTCAGTCATGTCACCTCAAAGAACTAGAGGTCCGAATGGTGTACTGCTCGAAGTACACCTCCAAATCTTGCTTTTCACCTCCTATTGTGCACCTGAAACCTGTAATAAATTGCTGATTCTCAAAGATAGATCTCCAACCAATTCATTGAACAGAAAAAGAGACAAAGGGCGAGGGGATGTGAATATATGGTGAAGGTGGTCGGAAAGGAAGTCGATGGCCAAATAGTGTGCGGATATTAGGGTTGAAATTGAGGAAAGAAATGGAGAAGGGTTGTTAGAACGTAATGGTCGGTTCGGGAATGGATGAAAATGGTCGAAACACCTCTGATCTTGCGGATCAGAGGAAGATGATTGAAGATCTAATTTGTCTAAATGAAGGATTAGAATGCAAAAATTCCAAAATAAAATCAAAGAAATGAAAACCTACGGATACTTAGGGAGTGAAATGAGGATGATATTCACCTCGATTTGCTGTGAGAACGGAGAGACGAAACTACGTTGGCGAAGGTCTGATGAGCGAATGGATAGAAATTGAAACTCAACTCACACTCCCAACTGGAGATGCACTCCTCTATCATCGGAGAGCAACCTCTGTCACTCAATCTCGGGTGAATTAGATCCAAAATCACACAAAGCAATATCTGGGGATATAAATAGGAGTGGGATCTAGAGTGTTTTGAATTTTGAAATGCGAGCAATCTGAGGCGAAGATGATGGATCTGATGAGCCGGAGAGGGAGTTAATGATAATGGCTTAAGGTTAAGAGGAGGAACTAGGAGATGTTAGTGATTAAAGTACGTTGTCCACGCCGCAATAGTGTGCCTCCAGCATCAACATCGACATGGGGAGCTCGAAGGAGACATTCATGGAATCCACCATCTGCTTCCCCGTCATCAAAAGCGCCTTTGCCCCTCGTCCCAAGGCATGAGGCCGAGGTCGAGGTCCAGTGTTATCAACATCTTCTCATCGACATCAAGAACTGCCAGGATGAGATCTGGGGGATCACATCCATTGGTTGAGAGTAATGGTGGGTTGCGATAAAGGGTCGAGCCACGTGGCTTGATCAGATGGAGCCACGTGGCTCAATAGAAAAATTAGAAAGCATGAAAAATAAAGAAAAATCAGTAAAACAATAATTAGAAGCTTAATTACAAAAAAAGTCAAAACATGGAAGTTGTATATTTCGATAAGATCCACAAGTTTCTTGTTGAAAAAAAAATCAAAAGAGGTTAAATGTACAAAGAAATATTTTTGATCATATTTTAAAGAGATAAAAACATAGTAGTTGATTGTTTTGAGTTTTTTGTATTTTCAATTTCTTTTTAAGACCAAAATAATTATCTACAATATTTATCTAATTTTTAGGGATTTATTATAAATAAGAAAAATAAGGAAAGTGTTAGTATTAAATATACAATAATTGGTAATTAGGGTTAATTACAGAGAGTATTATTACTAAAGATGTGGAATTGATGAAGATTTGCAATGTTCTTATTTTTCGAGGATAAAAAGAGAGAAGGATGATGATCAATAAAAGATTCATCACACCCCTATACTTAAACTATGCTCGTCCTCGAGCATCTAAAGAATGAAGGAGCTGGATTAATTATTGACAGTGCATGTGAATTTTCAAGGCTTAATTCATTGAAGACCCATAATTTATGTGATCCTAAAATTTTGGGCTCAATCATGCTTAATTCAAAAGGAATCCAACTTCTCTAATTATCAGACTCTTTGTTCGTACATATAATATAAGGATATGACATTTAGTGTACTGCATTCATGAGAGTCGAGTCGAGATGTCACCCAAGGTCCTGATCCAGGTGACTCTCCTCTAGACCTAATCCTCAACACTAGGGAATAAGTCATTTCTTACATTCAATCCATTGTCTCATGAGTTGAACGTGTAGAAGGAAGGCAAGATCGTGTATTTTCTTCTCTCCCTAACATTGGAACAAGGGTTCTCTCGAGTGCCTTTTTACTCAACACGTGTAAATTTTTGTTTGTTGATCAATGTGTCCGTCAAGAGAGCTCGGAGTCATATGCACTTGTTTTCTTGGGAGTACACCGGGGTGTGTCTCTTTTGAGTATCTAAGATACCTTCGATACCCAGACTTGTATCACTATACGATGCAGAGCCCTTTTTGGGTGCTAGTATGACTCCTTGGTCCTAATGTCTTTGGTCCAAGTGGAGACATTGACATGTTTGGGAGCGCTCGCCTTGGTGGAAGATCTTTGAATTTGACTTTGTAAAGCAAGAGCTTTTCTTTGAGAGAGCTTCTCTCAAATTTGATTTCATTGATGTTAGGCTAGCTCCACTGCTTTTACCAAAAGTTGGCATGAAATGATCAACAATTATTTAGTTTCATCACACCCTGATACATAAGTAAATATCAAACGATAACATGCGAACTTGTTCACATACTTGCTAGGGCTTTGCTGACACTCAAGTTTCTTGAAGTCTTCATTGATTTTATCTCATCCTCGAGCTTCATTAAATCGGATCTAGACTCAAATCTTCCATCTCAATTCCTCAAGTAATAACTCACCTCTTCTTATCAATCATGTAGTTGTAAAAATGGCGTGCTGATCATATTCTTTAGAAGGTAGAGATGAAGAGTGTAATATAGCGCTCAAATCTTTCAAAGTAGGGAAGTGTGGATTATTAAGTTTCAAAATCCTAATGACTAAGGCCATTTAACTCAGACTCTCAAGATCTCATAAACTAATTTTCCTCAACTCATCATGCCTTGAGTGATAGTGAATGTGTCAAGAATACTCCAATTCCAGAGTTAGTGAATTTTTGTGAATTTTGAGTTGTGCAATTTTATGATATTTTTTAAATCTCAGGAGAAATAATGACTACCCCAAGCTCGTATTAATAGTTGCATCCATTTTCAGCCAGTATGGGTGTAAGTACGGGTCGTTAGATGACTACCCATGTTAGGGTACCATTCGCATTATCTTTTAACCACCCACTTTGCTAAGGAAGACCATAGTTCCCTCACTAAGAAATTCTTACTCATTTCTAAGTTTATTAGTCAGAATCGCTATTTAAGAAAAGATTTTAATTTTTCAGATTTTTATGAGATTTTTGAAAAATGTTAATAGCAATTACAAAAGAAGAAGTTAGTCCCTCATTTTTAAAAAGATTTATCAAACCGTGTCACATAATGTATAGATATTTTTAAAAATCATTTGATAAATGATTTTCTGAACAAGTAAAATCCCTATTTTTAAACCAATATCAAATATTTTTCAAAACAATGTAACATAATTAGAAAATTTTTCAAAACATTAACAAACATTGTTACAAAAATCAGTTCACAAGATACTTATACCCTAGAATCGAAAAAGTTTCGAAAATTTCAAAATATGAGCTACGGCTAAAGTATATACAATATATACAGTATACCCCATATACTTAAATGTTGATATGTCCTCATAACACATAGTGATATGAAGCCATAGATCATGTCAAATACAACGTGATATAGAAGAACTGACTCAGATGCCTCTCATACTTAGGTCAAAATGACCTAATTATAAGAAGACGAGAAGAGGCAAGAATGAATGACTCAGGTCCCCCTATAGTTTGGCTGAAAATAGCCTAAGTATTGGATATGAAATAAGGATGAAGGGATCCACGGTGAGTGATCGGTGACTATACAAGGTTCTCCCTATACTTAGGCTAAAGAGTAGCCTAAGTATTTGGATGTGAATTTCAGGATGGGGAACCGATGATTAGTTAGGCTTAGAGGGGGTGGATTTATAGAGGTGCATGGATGTGTGGGGATGGGGGAAGGGGGGTTGTAGATCATCTAGGGTTACCAGGGGGTTGGGATAGGATACATGTTGGCTCAACCAAGCAGACAAAAACCCCTTGATTCACCAACACATGCATGAAGACCAACAAAGGTTGGTCATTTATCTTTACATTTTAACTAGTGATCATTCAAAATTGAAGTTCATTACGCAAGTATAAAGTCTAGGTTTTCGGCACTATCCTAGGGATACGTCCTCACCTCTCAGAATCAAACATCCTACGTATAATGGAAGGGGTTGCTCTCCCATAAACCAAGAGTGGATTTTATTCCAATTTAATTCATCAACTTGTATTATCAGTTCTGGTTTTAATTTGAGGTTGTCACTGAAGTTAATATGAATTCAAGTCAAATCGTTAAATCAGTCATTCCCAATTTCCTCTAATTTACTTTGTGATAAATCAGGGGAAGACCGAGAAAAGCCAGTGCATTCAAGAAAATCCATGGTGCATGATTGAGAAAAAGAACTTACAGTGCCTCTAGCAATCTTCATGCATATGCAAGAATGTATTGGAATTACTCATCAAAAAAAAAGAATGTATTGGAATTTTATGCCATGTGCATGCAAATCAAAGAAATCATACCCTAAACATGCTTCTATTAGTGTTAAAGAGTTCAATCATTTTGGCTAAGTGAAGCAATGCGAGTGCATCTTATGAATTAAGCGTATCCTAACCTACGAGGCAGGCACAAATGATAGAAAAATAAAAGAGCTCGGACAGTCGTGTGCCTATCCCAAGGTCGACACTCAAGTGGAGCCTCACCTAGACTGGGGTGAGATTTCACACATCACATGCAAGATTCAAGTTCATGTTTACACACGAGAGCTCTCAAATTAGGACCGCTAGAAATGCATATGATACGTATATGTTTTCTTGTTTTTACTCCTTTTTTTCTTTTTAACATTATATGCATGGACAAAATATTGACTAAACTCCTCGTTCGTGAATTTCCTCTGTGGCTCCTTGTAGTAGGAGCTCCCAAATCTATGCCTCCATGTAGATCAAGCATCCTCCTTCTTCACGAGTCCTACCACAAAGGAAAAAGTTAGGGAAAATAATAAGAAACTTAATCAAGAAATGATGATGCAAATTAGACATAATGTAAAGATATGATATTTTGAAAGTAACCACATCAAAATATTGCAATAAAAGTCAATAAACAAATAGGATGAGATGTATCCTCGACAAGAAAATCATTTGATGAACCATATTTTCACCATTTTAATAGTCATATTTGATTGCAGTATAAGTGGTGAAAATGATTCAGCAACGACCACACCTTCGAATATGTGGCAATTATTTTACTTGGAAAGTGTACCAAGATCAAATATAGGGACACGAACCTCCTTGTCTATTCATCAAAAATTATTGATTAAATTTGAGTGATTAAATTCTAAACCTATGTCGTCATATGTTGAGACAATGTGCAATACATAATGATATGCAGACATATTATGCACATGAAATGATGCAAAGATAGAATAATACGATGCATGCATTTTTATTTTCTTTTCATGCAATTAAATAAGATGCAATCCAATGATATGCAAGCAGATGATAATGTGCCCTAAAGTTATCAGATCAATGAGCAATGAAATAAGGGTGCATTTCAGTGACAAATTGAGTATTAAAAATAAAATAGTTATCTATTAATGGCAAGTAATTAAAGAGCAAGAGACACCATATATCATCAAAAATTAACACATTTAATTGTGTCAAAATGATAAATTAACAATGCCATTAGATAGAGCATAAAACAAGCATCAAAATGAGACCAAAATCAACTAATTCAAAGTCCGGATGATCAATATATGAATAAAATAGTGTAAGGGCATAAATGTATTAAAAACTACGAGAAATAAAATGATAAATAATTACAAAAGGTCCTTGAGAGACCTATTTGTAATTTTCAAAAACTAGCAGGGTCCCTCTATATTTTTTCCTTGTGCACAAGAGACTTTTTTCTATTTTGAAAAGACAGCAGGGGTGATCTGCAAATTTATTACCCATACGTGTGTGGGCTAGGCTCAGGGGAAGGTGGAGGCACGAGCCACATGGCAGATTCTGTTGCTTCGGCGGGTGGCTTGGACTCACTCGAGTCTAGAGGGTTAGTGCGGAGGTTCTGGGATCATCTGAACTGCCTGAATTAGATAATATGGCGGTGCATGTAGCTCTTCTCCTCTCTTGATGCGCTGCATCTTGCGGTAGTCTTGGTTGTGCTCCGGCGAGGAGGCCTGAGCTCCGCCTCTCCCTTGTGTGTGTCCTGAAGATCAAGGAGCAATCCTCGGATCTTGGCGATGGAATTCGTGGGGAGATGGAGGCGGAGAACCTCCTGAAACAAGCTGGCAATGGACGCTCGTCGGAGGCTTGGCCCACGAATGGAGTTGCTTCGGATCATTCGACCATTGAATCATAGGGTACCTGCAAGGTTAGGATATCCAAAGCGAGTGTGTGTGAGAGAGTTATGGGGAGAACAGAGTGTCGTGGGAGGAAGGAGGCAAGGCCTTGGTGGGTTCCTCCTCGACGAGGCAAGGAAGAAGGGGAACAAGGGGTGGTAGAGGTCCTAGAGAAGGAGAAAAGGCAATCAGGGTAGGTTGCGAAGATGGGGGTCGTAAGGCAGAGCTCAGAATATGGTAAGGTGGTGAAGCTAAATGTTGGGTGCGTTAGATTATAATGGAGAAAAACTATGAAAAATATAAAACACATACTGGGAGGGTTGAAGAAGAAAAACGCTAGAGTGGAGGTCTTGGGTTGAGGCCTCTGGGTCATCGCTCAAACTCGGTCAGTCGGTCTGAGGAGCTCGAGAAACCGCCAGCATGGTGGAGCTACATGGCTGAAGCCATGGATCACATCTAGGGTCGGAGGTCATTCTCGCCTCAACAATTTGTCCCTCCACTGTCACCAGAGGGACAGAGGAAGCCGGGACAACACTCGATGGTTGGTGGACAGGGAAGAAGATGGGCAGAGGTGATCTATTTATAGGTGATTGGCCGATTACTACATGTGGTGAAGCATGGGTTTTGAATGATTGATTGAAGGCCATAGAGGAGAGGAACTAATGGAAGGAGGGGTACACTGGAAGGAGGGGTACACGAGGATGAGAGATGTAACGGTTGCAGAAGGAGGGCATTAGGTTATGGAGAGGACACTCGAGCAGGCGTTCAGAAAAGGAAGGGGACGGAGTTGTTGCGAGGTGTAATGCACGGGGCGATGCGTATTAGAGGTAGGAGATGAAGCTCCATCATTGGATCGAGTGATCAAATAGTCGAGTCGTGATGGAACGGTGTAGATCTGATCCATCAGATCAGATCAAGCGATTGAGGGGAAAGCGGGTGTGAACGACTAGGATAAGATCGGGGGGATCGCATCCAATGATTGAGCATGAGGGTAGGTGGCGATAAAGGGTTGGGCCACATGGCTTGATCAGATGGAGCCACGTGGCCTGATAGAAAAAATAGAAAATATGAAAAAAATGAAAATCAGTAAAAAATAATGAGAAGCTTAATTACAAAAAAAAATCAAAACTTGAAAGTTGTATATCTCGATGAGATCTACAAGTTTCATGTTGAACAAAAGTCAAAAGAAGTTAAATGTATAAAGAAATATTTTTTATCATATTTTTAAGAGATAAAAACACTCCAGTTGATTGGTTTTGTGATTTTTTGTATTTTCAATTTTTTAAGACCAAAGTAATTATCTACAATATTTATCTAATTTTCAGCAATTTTTTTATAAATAAGAAAAATAAGGAAAATGTTAGTATTAAATATACAATAATTAGTAATTAGGGTTAGAGAGGATTACTACTAAAGATGAAGGATTAAGGATAGTTGCAACGAAGTTCTTATTCTTTGAGGGATAAAAAAAGAGAATAGTAATGATCAATCAGAGATTCATCAGGGATTTTTAGGGTTGCAGCGACACACAAATAATTCACATTTTTTAAAACCCCTTGAAATCACCCGCTCAACAAAAGGTTGGGAAATGAGCTACCCACCTAAGACATCCTCCCTATGCGCAATGCATACGTGCGGCGGGAAAATTACAGAGAAGCCTTGCATTTCCCTATAATAGCGTGAAGGCCCATCTCACATTCAGCATACACAGTCTTGGGAAAATTGCAAAATCACCCATACGGCTCTCCACAATTACAAGCATACACCCGCTGGGGGTAAATTACAAAAAAGTCCAATTTATTTTGGTTATTTGCACACATACTTCCGAAGGGTACAAATGCAAGAATTTTAATTATTTTTATCACAATTGTGCCCATGAAACTTCATTTGATCATAACTTGAGCATCTTTTATCGAATTTTTGCGTTCTCAGTGTTGTTTTGATCCTCATCTGATTCTCTACCTGTTAAAACATTGAAATCTTCATTTGGAGTCATTTTCTATCATTAATCATTTAAGGAGGTTATTCAATTATGATGAGCACATTTACTTTAATTCATTGAATATTTATTGCTCAATAAACTGTATAAAATTGGAATAATTTTTCTTGGGATTCAACTTGATGTTTTTAGATTATTTTAGAAATAATGAGGAGGCATTGATTAATTACTAGGTTTGTGCTCATTGACTGGATTAATTGCTCTGCTTGACTGTTGTTTAGTTTGCATTTATCATTGCATTCATTAACAAGCTTGCATCATTTTTGTCATCATTTAAAAATCACAATAATATTGCATCTATTTATTTCTTATTCCACCACAATATATCATTATTTTCTTGCATTAAAATTATTTTAGAAATCGATGCATCATATTTCCTTGATAATTAATTACATCTCTTTAAATTAAAATCCGTAAAAAGCTGAAAAACATAGAAAATGCCAAAATATTCAATTCTAAATGAAAACCTAATTTATAAGTATGTGTTTGAGCTTGAGACTTATCCAAGTAAAATAAATAAATTCAATTGCATTGACACTTAATTCTCCGTATCATTTCTCGGTGCGATCGAATTTTGACGAATCATTGAGTTTCCTGATTACAACAACAAAAGATCAAAACTAAAAGGAAACTTTTTCGATTCATCACCAATCCTCACGATATCATTCTTCTCGGTAGAATACCTCTTCATCGGTACCCACCAACCTTCAATGACATATTCTCGATGAGCTTTGTTCCTACCTAAATGAGATTCGGGACATGCAGGTGGACATTAACCACGTGTCCTGATGGCAAGATGAGCAGACGGCTCCACACACCTCCCACACAAGTTCAGACTAACCCCAATAGTCTGAACAAGTCTCAGTCGCAACAACACATGGGTCAGATATACTACTCAAACATTCCTAGATTTGATCATGAGATTCTTTCGTGTGATGGTGCTTAAACATATGTCACTCATGAGTGGAAGGATCGTTGATGTACTTGATCGAGCAAGGGACAAATAGAGGGTCACCTCTGGAGCTTGACTTGAGGAACCTTCATAGGATGAGGAGGAGAGGCATCATATTCAGTAGACCCCTCAACAACAGACAAGGTTATCTACTCAGGAGACATAAAGGAGGAGGAGGACACTAGTATCACAGCAACCTGGATATATTTCAGAGTCTATGGAGGATCTTGCACCTCTATTTGTGGAGAATATATATGAAGCATCTATTACACAATCTATTGTAGACAGCTTTATTTTTTATTCCAAGTTGTATAAAAATAATTCATCTTTGAAGAATTTTGTTTCTCATAATACAATGAATGATGTTTCCATTCAGATTCTTCTTTTGTTTAACTTACCTCTATCCCTTTCCCGCATGCTCTTGCAGAGGGAAAGCGCATCAAAAAGATTCAAAAGGATGATACAGACATGGCATGGGTTTGTAAGGAAAAAACCGTGGTTACAATGCCATTTGAGGATTATGTGGCTTACAATCCTGCATTTCAGAAGTACCTTAAGGTGAGATGCACACCTACTAGGGTTAGTAGGAAGAAACCATATCAATATGTGAAGACTCACACCATATCAGTAATCATTACCTATTGTCTCAAGAATCAAAATTTATAGAGGAAGAAGAGAGACATGGGAGCTCACTATGTGGAGAGTGATATCAATGACATTGTGTTTGCATGTTCTCTCCTAGATAATGGTTCTTATGTCATCCTTCTATCCTTGGAACTTTATGAGAAATTGAAACTATGACCACTTCGGAAAATCACGAGCATTACTTCAATTCACATACAAATCAATGACAAGGCCTAATGGATAAGTGAATAATGTGGTTGTCTCGATTGAGGGATAATACTACAAGGTGGATTTCACGATCTTCGATATGGAAATCCTCGATCATTGGAGATATTCTCATATCATTCTTGGACGACCATTCTTAAGGACCGCTAGTGCAACATTTGATTTTCAGATATGAATGATGAAGTTCCATCCTCCAAGCGGAGAAGCAAACTTAGATATGAAGAAAACAAAGTGACAACGACCTAACTCCGAGACTAGTATGGAGTACTCATCTTCAGAGTTAGATTGCAAGATGATCAACATAATTGGGATTTGGAGACAGACCCTAGCAGGACAGAGCAAGACCCTCTCTTATGGAGAGGATTTAGTGCACGACGCAGTTTGCCATGTGTTACATGATATCTTGAGGGATGAACCCCCCCTATTACCTTATGACTCAGAGATCCCTTTGGATCTGTCAGTTCCACCTCCTTCAAAATGGTCAAGGGATATAGATGATGAATCGTACATGGCTTTGGCCAAACTATCACTTCTCTTTGGTGATCTGACTCCCTACACAACAGAGGTGATGGCTAGCACTGCACAGATGGACCCACATTCATGGAGCATACAACTAGATTCATATGCAATTCAACTGCATACAACACTACCAGAGTTGAAGCTCCTTCCTCATATACTGAAGTATGCCTTCTTGCGGGACCCAAAGAGAGATATCAAATGATTATTAGTGATGACCTTACCTTAGAGTAGGAGTCTGGGCTTTTAGATGTCTTATAGTGAAATCGTGGAGCGATTGGCTGGACAGTGTTGGATCTCGTAGTGATCAACCCTGCTCTATGATCATACCATGTATATGTTGAGGATATGTGAGACCTTGCCATGAGTTTCAAAGGAGAATTAACCTTATCTACGAGAAGTAGTTAAGGACGAGATTGAGAAGTGGTGTAAAGTAGGATTTATATACCCCATTTCAGATTCCAAGTTGGTGGACTCGCTCCATGTTATCCTGAAGAAGTCGGGAATTCAGATGGTCACCAACGACAAAGGGGTAAAGATTGCAATATGGGTACCCACAACATGGCACGTCTATGTCGACTACATGTGCATGAATGTCGTGACCAAGAAAGATCACTTTCCCTTACCATTCATTGATCAGATTTTGGAGAGACTAGCAAGGAAAGTGTTCTTATGTTTTCTCGATAAGACCAGGAAAAAACCACATTCACATGTCCACATGCACTTACCTGTTCATGTGCATGCCATTCAGGCTATAAAATGCCCTGGACACATTTCAGTGGTGCATGATTGTTGTATTTACCGAGATGGTGGGAGGTTTCTTGGAGGTTTTCATGGATGAATTCTCGATCCATGATGATTCATTTGATACATGTTTAGCGCACTTGGATCGAGTCCTCAAGAGGTGTAGATAGGTGAATATGGTACTCTCCTAGGAGAAAAGCCACTTCATAGTAATGAAGGGTATTGTGTTGGGGCATGCCATCTCCAAAAAAGGGAATGGAGGTTTATCCTTCCAAGGTGGATGTGATCAAGAAACTTGATCCACTAACCAATGTAAAGTCAGTGAGTTCTTTATTAGGGTATGTTGAATTCTATAGAAAATCATTCAGGATTTTTCAAAGATTGCCTAGTCAATGACTAAACTCTTAGGAAAAGACACATAGTTCATTGTAGATTACAAGTGTCTGAAGGCCTTCGAGCTCTTGAAAAGGAAGATTTGTGACTCGTCGATCCTACAAGCTCCTGACTGGTGTCTTCCCTTTGAGATCATGACTGACACTTTAGATTTTGCTACAGGACATGTGTTAGAATAGATGCAAGATGGCATTTTGTATGCTATACACTACATTAGTAATGTTTTAGATCCTACATAAAAGAACTATATGGTGATTGAAAAGGAAATGCTTGCCATCGTATAGGCCCTCGAGAAATTGAGATCCTATGTTTTGGGGTTCCAAGGTTATAATTTTTACTGATCACACAACCATTCTATACTTAATGGAAAAGAAGGACGTGAAGGTGCATCTTCTTCGGTAGATTTTACTGTTCCACGAGTTTGATTTACTGATTAAGGATTTACCTAGAATGAAGAATGTAGTGACTGGTCATTTATCCTGAATTGACTTGAAGGACTCCTTTGAATTTGAGTAGATCAGAGATATCTTCCTAGACGAGTCAATATGTGTAATTGATACACTATTGCGATACGCCAACATGGTGAACTTCCCTATCATCAAGCAGGTTCCCCATGGTTGGACTAGGAGCAACATTGATCTACTAAAGTTGGATTCGAGGAGGTACCATTGAGAGCATTCATTCTTTTTCTTTAAAGGGTTGGACTGTGTCTGGAGTAGTTGTAATACTCAGAAGGAATATCAGAGTGTCCTCCCACATTGTCATTCACTTGAGTCTGGAGGACATCGTTCGGGAAAGAGAACCATGCACAAGGTACTCCAATGTGGATTTTATTGGCTGACCCTGTTTAGAGATGCTTTTGATTTTGTATGGTCGTGCTCGATCTATCAGAGAATGGGAGGGACGGTTGGATATAGAGATGAGATGCCTATGCACCGGTAATTTTCTGTGATATTTTAACATGTGGGGCATAGATTTTATGGGTCTTTTTTCCGAATAGCCAAGGACATGAGTACATTTTGCTTGCAGTTGACTACTTGTCTATGTGGATGGAGGCTATCCTAACTCGAGCTTCTAACATCGAGATTATTTGTAAGTTTGTGAAACACCATATCATTGCTAGGTTTGGGGTTCCCAAGGTTGTGATTTCTAATGGGGTTAACCAGTTTGTGAATAGAGAAGTAAAATCACTAGCCAAGCACTACGAATTTGAGCATAGAGTATCTAGTCCATACCACCCACGGTAGAACGACATGATAGATGTTGGACATGCTATCCCATGACGAGCCCTTATGCGATAAATGTTATCGCAAATATCATTCCCTGATCTGAAATGAAGAATAACTAATATGCAAAATGTGTTCCTTGGTACAATTACGGTTATATACCACGGCCATCTTAATAATCACACAACTGTCAATTCAATTGTTTAATCATAGATGATAGTGCTTGGATGAATATCTAAAGAGTTAGATTGAGGACTCATTAAGCACCGTCAAATGATTACTAAGAGATGATCTCCATCCTGAGTAGGAGATGGCAATCCTTTCTTTTTTGGTTGATATCTGACCGACCTCTAGATGCATGTTCTTTACATAGGAATAGAGATTCAGAGGTGTCAGATTAGTTAGGTCAAAGAGTTGACATAATGAGATAGAGATAACTAATGACCTATGTTGTATATTGTCACAATATAGGCACACATCCTCTGACCGGAGACATATGTGTTATTATATGCCAGAGTGTGTGCATTTGGCAGACCGATAGGTTGATGGCCTAACCAAGGTCTATACGTCGGTGCGTTGGTGTGCATACTAGGGTATATGAGTAATGCGATCTCTCAAAGGGATCATACAGGTTCATTTACTAAACCGGAAGACATGAGATCACTCACGAGATATTGGGAATCAAATCCGTGCACGGTCATCTCACTTTGGAAGTTTGACTAAATTTGTAGGTTTGATGTATACTTTCGGAAAGTATATAATCAATACCTAGGTATGATATATACTTTTGGAAAGTATATGATCGATATCGACTCACAATGATTAAATGATAAACTTAACGATAAAACCCTGAAGGAGATAGTATAAATAGATCTAAAACTCCAGGTTTATTCTTGGCCTTCCAGTATGTAGGATGTACATGTATTAGGAATACTTGAGGGTGATGTAATCATAAACGATTGTATAACCATGACGCCTCCATTATGAGGGAGTGATGAAACAGATCTGGATTTTAGTGACTCCTCTCATAGAGAGGTGATCTGATCTTAGTCCAAATGTTGTACATTGATCTCAATGTGATTCAAATACAATTAGAAGATTAGATCTACAATTTTGATTTAATCAAACATCTATGGAAGGTCCCCGAGGTCAAGATTTGAGATGTGATCTAAATATCCAAGTCATTATACGTGGAACATACAATCTCCAAGTATCCGCGGAGAAAGCGCAATGTTCTTGAAAGAGATGAAGAATAATTTCATTGTTGATAACGTATCCGAGCATTGAGAAAGGGGTAGATAAACATGATTTAGTTATCACGAATAATATGAATTTGATTAATATTACTTGGATATATAAGGAGAGTTATCTAAGATAATTAAATGTGATTTAATTATCAAAGGTGAGAATAATGTGAATGTGATTTATGTTATTTGGGCACATGAGAACAAGAGATCCAAGATGATCAAACATGACTTAATTATCAAGGATATGAATAAAGTGGATAGAACTATCTATATTATTTCTATCTATTATAAATGTGATTTATAATATAATAGAGAGAGCTTGTTGTAAATAGTATCTTCGAATTAGTTGTTGATGTGAATTGGATTCACGTTGGAAATTAATTGGAAATGCAATTTACATTTTATTTTAGATTGTTAATATGATTCACAATTATTTAATGGCATGATTTTAATATTCACAAAATTGATTTGGAATTATTTTTTATGAATTAATTTACAATAAAAGTTGTTGTAAATTTATATGAAGGATTAAAGGAGCCAACACCATCCATTTAATGGATGGTGGATGGCCACCCTTTGACTTGGTCATAAGGGTGCCTTCCCCCCTTTGGGAGGATGGGTGGTTTCCCTCATTATCCTTTTATGATAATTAATTTAATTCAAAATTAAATTATGTTGATTATTCAATATATTTAATTTAAACTTAAATAATTGTTGTTGTATTTTTACAACAAAATCGTGGCCATTGAATAGAAACACAAATCAATCTCAACAATTGATTTTATGTGTTACATGGATGAAATCCATGGACTCCCAAAATACTATAAAATAAGAGGCAACCCTAGCTCATCCAAGATATACAACATAATATGCTCTCCCTCTCTCTCTCTCTCTACATGCCAAGTCTCTCTCTCTCATTGTGGTCGTCTACCTTGATGCCCTAGAGAGAGATCGACATCATCGTCACCACGTCTTTGTGTCTTCGCTTCAACTACTCGTGGATCTCCATCTCCTTCGGTGCACCTCTCTCGTGAAGAAAACACCGGATCTCGTGAGACAAATCAGGTGATTTGCCCTTTGGATCATCAACAAGGATTGTGAGGAGCACGTGTTTCATCAATGCGCTCTCAAGCTCTCCTCCGTCGAATCGGACTTGAGTTAGGAGGTCTCTTTGTTTAGAGACTCGATAGCAACCATGCTTCAAGAGGTAATCTTAATACATAATTGTGGTTTAGATGAAACGATCCGAGAAGTGTTCTAAGAACATGTGGTTTCATCATTTTAATTTTTTGAAAATTAAGCTACCCTGAGCTACTAGTACGACTAGTCACTCCCGATCGCATATGATGTGATCACCACGCTTCCATGATGCGCTTAAGGATTTTCTCATATCCTTCAATTGGTACCAGACCCATAGGTCAAAGGTTTTGGATATGATTCATAAACTTAAGATGTCATGGGTATTTTTAAGTTGTGTGAAGTTTAATCGTGTTTTATTCACACGACCACGTTTAGTGCATTTTTTTGCCATGTTTAAGTGCCTTTAAACATTAAGGAAAACTTGAGACTTGAATTTACATGATTAGGAATTTGTTTGCTCAAGTTATGATCATTTTAGTAAACATGTATCCATTATTTCAAGGATGGTGAATCTTGACGTAATTAAAGAATTAGTTATGATTTTTAAATACCTATAAATGCATATTTATCATGTTCTATTATAAATCAAATTGGCAAATAAAAGAAATTTTGGTTGCTTGATTAAGATTTTATTTGATCGAGTTATACCATTTTTAGTAAGTATGGGCCACTGTTGGAATCGATCATGAATCTAGTGATTATCATTCAATTATACTAATGAAATTTAATTGTTAATGAATATTTGTTAAATATTTAAAGATGATGATTATTTACTTGAATGACATTGCCTTAACCAAAATGATAAGATAATTGATCTTAATCACAGTTGGTTACCTCCTTTCCAACAAACATTGATGCTTAGAATTAAGGATTTCTTTAACAATCTCCTTATAATATTAATAAAAAAATATTTTGATAAATATTATATGGTACAACTTTGGTTGAATCAATTATCACCTCAAATACAAAATGATGAAATTGTATTATCCTGACCCGAGACATATATGGTGTCTACTCAGGGAGCGTTGGGGTAGGAGGTTTCTCTACGAGTGGTTTGTCACACTTCCATCAGTACTGGCCATGACAGCTGGTAAGGAAAGGATAATGCTTGAAGCAATCATGATGTGTTTTTTCTAATTATTAAAAGTCGAATAATATGTATTTTGAGATTATACCATCCTTTCAGTAATAATCAAATTTTTTGTTAGTTGATAAATTGAATTGATAATTGATTTAATATGGTTGAATTAATTATATCCAATCCAAACACTTGAATAGAGTTGTTATTTCCTTTGGAAGAATTAATCATGTGAATATGATTCATAATTATTAACTAAAATTTTAATGGGATATGGAGAATCACATAAATGACATCCATGATCTTCCGTTAAAGCGAAGGGTTTCGTCGCCACGGATTGTATGTAGGAGATGCCTGCCCGAAGTAACAACTCCTACATTCAAGCATATATGGATAGGGTTCTTTGCTTCTCGAAAGAGTAAGATTGTATACGTAGTGACCCCACATATTATTGAGGTGATACTGGATTGCGCATAGTGAGTTCTATTCCTGTTGACAGGTAGTTCTAATAATGACGGATCGACATCACCTTAGAGGTGGTGGGCCTGGGTGTTAAAGACCGAATTGGGATATGCAAGTTGGACTTGTAAGGCAGAATGAGTTCCTGCTTCTTTTTATCTGAGTTTCATATTCTCATATTATTGGATTGTAACAAAGATAAGAAAGGAGATCACATATCTTGATTGAGATATAATGGCAAGCATATCTCTTACATTGAATGTGATTAAGGGAATGAACTTTTAGTATTAACAAGGTAGGGAAACTTCGATATAAAAATTCCTAAATCAATGTAAAAATATATGTTTTGTGTATATATATACATATATATATATATATTCAAATTTCTTATTTCAGATAATCATCATTAAACCCACTCAATACTATACTCAATAATAACTAGTAAAATATCATGGATTGGATCCATGATCAAGATATTGTACTTGTAGTTGGATACATAGTGTATGTGGTTGCAATGTACAAGTTTACTCATAATAATGAGGAATATTAATTAAATATACAATAGGACAACAACCTAGGGTTTGTATGTTTATATAATGTTGATCTTTCATCGAGTGTGCTTTGGAAGTATCTTGTTGATGATGATCATAATTGTCAAATAATCCAAATAAAATCTAAGAAGATGTATTGTCATACATAAATAATCTCAACATTTAATCATAAATGACATGGTTCACTGCATTATGCAGAATGGTGGCTCGATATGCTAAAATGTACTCAAAATATTTGAGTACCTACCTGAAACAAAGTCTTTAAAAGTTAAGATGGATGTAGATATGACGAGTGTCACCATTCTACTATCTATACTCAAATCATTCTTAAAGATTCATAATATTCATATCGTATGAGTTGAAAGAAGAATGTATAAATGTTGAAATACTCTTGCATTGAATTCTTTAGAATCCTTTTATCTTAAGCAATGGTTGTTTGTAGATGAAGTGAGTACAGTGGAAGTATGGGTCTGACCCAAATAAGAAGGAAAGTCAAAGAGTTGACCGTACCTCCGTAGTTTCCACACATATGACATCCAAAGAGTTAGATGAATGTCAATACCGCAACAAGCTGATGTGTTCATAGTATGACTATCAAGTCTATCTAGAATTCTTAGAGAAGGACTTGGATAGTGCATCAAAATAATCTACATCTATATAACATCATTGAAATTGACTTACTTATTAATATAGATTAAATTCTGATAATTATATCTCATTCTTCTAATGATATTTGCAATTGGTTGCATATGTTTTAGAAGATTAGATAATTCGATCTTATGGTTTAATAGTCATCCACATGGATATTGATGAAATTGTTGCAACAATCTCTATTGGGTAGAGAGACTTCAAAATTTCAGTGGGAGAACCCTTAGTCTTAGAGAATGTCTCTATGACCTAGATAATATAATGCATTCATTGTTTATTTCTAAATGTTGGAAATGAACATGTATTCTAGAATAGACCTATCATAAAGAGTTATAATGGATATATTTCAGATAGTGATCTAGCATCTAGAGGACTCTACCAAATTAGAAAATTAACAAAAGGTTCATTAACATTTCTAATACTGAAAATTAAACATTTTAAGATCAATAGGAGGTTGAAGATCATTTAACAATGATATGGCATCGAGCTTCGGACATAAGTCTATTGATGAGATCAATAAAATAGTAAGAGGTAAAACTTTATAGTGTCTGAAATTTCAAATTTTACATACTTGTGAATATTGTACTCAAAGTAGAAAATGTCTAATGCACCCTTCTCTGATAATGGTGTAAGATGCCAACGTATTCAAGATCTCTTACATATTGATGTATGCGGATTATCTATATCAAAATAAACATTAACGATATGTGATATCAATTGATGATTATTTGTGATATGATACTTCTTCTCTTCACCTTAGAAACCTTTGAAATATTCAAAGATTTCACAATTTAGTTTAGAACCAAAGTTCGAAGGAAGATGACATGAATTTGATCTAACCTAGGTAGTCAGTACCTATTAGATGAATTCATGGAATACCAATTAGAGAAAGGAATATCACTCATGTCTCAATCCTCCTAGTTCACCTAAACTCAATAGAGTTGTAGGGAAATACAATTGGATCATGTGTGACATAACTTAATCATTGATGAATATTAGCATAGCTACCTCTTAGTTTCTAGGTATTAGAAGAGACTACAATATATATCCTTGATAAGGTTCCATGAAAGTAAGCTGGAATCTAGCAAAAGAGTGTGCTACTTCATTAGGAAAATAAAGGATGGTATTGGATACCTACTTTATGACCTTGAGATTCTTAAAATATTTCATCTCTAAGGATATGATTCTTAGAAGATGACTCTCTTGAGAATCAAGATGAAAATGAAGTGAAGGAAATCATTTAATATTGAGAAGATAATGAGGCTCCTGAAATTGGAAACTAAAGGATAATTAAAGATGAAACACTCATACCTCTTCAAATTAATTTGAGGATCGAATCTATGTGTCAGATAAGTCTGACAATGATTTGACTTCATATGATGAAGTTTATGAGGATCATGACATGCAAATATGGATGTTAGCAATAAAGTCTAAAGTAGACTTCAAATACAAGTGTTGTATATGGACCCTTGAGGATCCACCTATAAGGGTAAGACCCGTTAGGTGTAAATAGATATTCAAAAGAAATAGGGGAACTGATGAGAAGGTAGAGGCCTTCAAAGCACTGCTCGTATCCACAAGATGCACACGAAGAGAAGACATCGCTTGCGATGAGACTTGCTCTTCAATTACCATGCTTAAACTCATCAGAATATTGCTAATTGTAGCTACACAACTTGACTATGAAATATTCAAGATGGAAGTCAATACAACATTCTTCTATGAATTCTTCATCGACGATATTCATATGAAGTAGTCTCGTGGCTTCATGGATGAGGAATACAAGGTGTGCAATTGTAAGAAACTTCATATATGGACTCAAATAAGAATCTTGTAGTTGTACCATTAGATTTGATGTTATTATAAAGGTTATGATTTCATATAGAATCTTGATGAACCGTGTGAAGCTTATTACGAGAGCCATTGTGTTCATCGTGCTAAATATAGATGATATCCTAATCATTCAAATGATACAAGAATGATGATAAGTGTTTTATAATATGGTTGTTCCATACCTTGAGATATGATCTCAAGGATACCTCTTAAGATCTTAGTTCTGAAAATATTCATAGTTAAAGAGAAAAAGGTATTGGAACCGTCGCAATAGTGGTACACCTTGGACATATACCATTTTTTGGATAAACTCCAAGGAAGGCTTCTTTTCCTTAAGATATGTTACGGGCCTATCTGAAGGGATGGCACCTCAAAGAGTTGAGGATGTGAATATCAAATTTGCATGCCCTAGTGCATCAGCTTTGGGAAGCTCAGTGTATGCTAGATATGTATAAAAATCTGATGTCTGCCATGCAGTGGGAGTAGAAACTGTTACTAATCTTATTACGGAGATAAAACACTTGATTGTAGTAATATAAAAACCTTTAAGAGATTAAAAGATTTTTGATATAGTGATCTTCGAAATAAGGGTATTCTAATAAGGGTAACAGAATTTACATACTGGCTATAACGATTATTGAGTTGTAGTGCCAAGATCCTAGAACTGCTTTAACCAGATTGAGTACTGGTTGCATAAGATGCAACATTCGCATTGGATGCAAGCACTGTTACTAGGAGAAATGCAGGTACCGTAAAAGGACTTTGCGTAGTCTCTCAGGAACAAAATGAATGATCAACTTACTTAGATATTTTTCTAAATAGCCTATGATGGTCACATAAGTGTGGGTTTTAAGATTAGCCCATTAATGAATCTTTGGGATAGTTGGAGATTGTTGGACATGCGAGCCCACAATGAGCCATTATGAAATAAATCTTATTGCAAATATCATTCTCTGATCAGAAATGAAGAATAACTAATTTGCATAATAGGTCCCATAGTACAATTCGGGTTATGTACCATGACCATCTTAATGATCATACAGTTGTTGATTCGATTGTTGAATCATAAAGGTTGGTGCTTGGATGAATATCTAAAGAGTTAGATTTAGGACTCATTAAGCACCGTCAAATGATTACTAAGAGATGATCTCCAGCCTAAGTAGGAGATGGCAATCCTTTCTCTTTTGGTTGATATCTGACCGACTCTTGATGCAGGTCCTCTGCATAGGAATAGAGATTCAAAGGTGTTAGATTAGTTAGGTCAAAGAGTTGACTTCACAAGATTGAGACAACCAATGACCTATGTCGTATGTTGTCACGATATAGGCATGCATTCTCTGACCGGAGATAGATGTGTTATTATATGTATGAGTATGTATATTTGGCAGACCGATAGGTTGATGGCCTAATCAAGGTCTATATGTCGGCACGTTGGTGTGCATACATGGGCATATGAGTAATAAGATCTCTCAAAGGGATCATACATGTTCATTTATTGAACCATAAAACTTTGGGTTTATTCTTGGTCTTCCATTATGCATGATGTACACGTATTAGGAATACCTGAGGGTGATGTGATCATAAACGATTGTATAACCATGACGCTTCCATTCCGAGGGAGTGATGAAACATATCTGTAATTTTGTAACTCCTCTCATAAAGAAGTGATTTGATCTTAGTCCAAATGTTGGACATTGATCTAAATATGATTCAGATACAATTAGAAGATTATATCTACAACTTTGGTTTAATCAAATATATGGGAGGTCCCTGAGATTTGGATTTGAGATGTGATCTCAATATCTATGTCATTATACGTGGAACGTACAATTGCTTATCTCCAAGTATCACGGAGAAAACATATTGTTCTTAAAAGAGTCCAAGAATAATTTCAATGTTCATAATGTATCCAAGCACTGAGAAATGGGTAATTAAACGTGATTTAATTGTCATGAACAATATGAATTTGATTCATATTATTTGGATATATAAGGAGAGTTATCCAAGATAAGTAAATGTGATTTAATTATCAAAGATGAGAATAATGTAAATGTGATTCATGTTATTTGGGCACATGAGAATAAGAGATCCAAGATGATCAAACATGATTTAATTATCAAGGATATGAATAATGTGGATAGAAATATCCATATTATTTGTATACATTATGTTGACAAGATTTTTTACGGCTTAAAATATGATTTAAGGAATGTCGTTGTGAACCGCAATTAATCGAAATCAAGTAAATAAAAGTACAAATACAAACATGATGGAAATAGATGAGATGTACAGTGCAAGTAGAGGTTCGTAAACACAGAGACTAAGCAAACTCGCTCTTTTTGTTCTTCTTTAAAACTGGATTCAACTTTTTAGCTCTTGCGACGAAAGAAAAATTATGAGAAAATACGATCTACTGTGAAAATATTTCCCACAACTTAGAGTAAACGAATGCCAATATGAGTGCAACTAAGTGAGAAAGTGGGGGTTGAATTGCAATTTAGTAGGGAAGAATTGAGAATCACTTGCAATATTTGAAGATATAATAGAATATGTGAAAGTTGTAATGCATATATCGAGAAACAAACTAGAGTAAATAAAACTTATTACAAAGTAATTGTTTCATCAAATTTAACTTAAACAAGAACCACTAATATAGCAAAATGAAAGGGGGATGTAAAAAATGAGAAAGGGAGTGCTTCTCTATCCGGATGCAAAATGAAGATGATGGCAACGACAATGATCATGGAGATGAACGCGTGGGTTGTTGACGCACTGGAGTGGAGGAGGAGGCTGTCAAGGAGGAGATGCGTCACAATAGTGCGGTTGGAGTTGGTGGTCATGCGGAGAGAAGGAGCGAGTGCGTTGAGGGAGAGGAGGGGCGCGGGACTACAGGTTGCTGGCCACGCAAGGTGGAAGAGGTAGTCGCACACCGGAGTGCATGAGGACGGGAGTCGAGGACAAGAGAGAGAGAGAGAGAGAGAGAGAGAGAGCCTTCAGGGCAAAAGTGTGAGAGTAGCGGGGGCGACACGGCTTTTTATAGATGGAATGTTCCCTCCTACAATAAAGAGAGATTCAATTCCCATGCACATAAGGACAAAAATTCATTATCAATGCAAGAGGATTTAATTTTTGCATGGGTAAGGGGAAGGAGACGAGTTGTACGTGGATGGCTCTTATGCATGGGTAAAGGGGGAGAGAGAGAATAAAGAGGGTATTCATGTATGAGACTTTAAAGAGTACGTGGGTGGCTCTTGGCATTTAAAGAGTGTAAATTTTACACTATCATCCTTTCCCTTTTCTTTCCAACAAAAAGTGAGAGGCATTTGTAAAGCCAAAATAGAAGTGTTGGATTCTTGTCAAATTTAATGTTATAAATATGAACCCAATATATTCTCTCTCTTACTAAAATATGGCTTGTTTAGTTTATGCAAATAATTATTTATGGATGATTATTAATCTCAGTATATTAATAATCCCATCGTATAGTTCTTAAATAATATGTAAATTGAGATTTCTGAGAACATTTTATCCAGATATATCATCATGATCTATCAATTTATGCTATGATTTAATTAATTCTGTATAATTAAGATGGTTTCTCCGTTGTGCATATGGAATAAATAACATGTGAATTGTGTGCAAATAGAGATTATATATCAAATATTAAGGTTGTCCTTCACATAATTTGATCATATTATATCAATATATAATGTAATCATCACACCCCCATGCTTAAATCTTGCTAGTCTCGAGCAAGAATAAGATAAAATATGATGAAGGATGAAGGAAATAATCAAGATGGACTGGGTGAGGGTTTGCAACAGACATACCCACAAAGTCTTTGAGTTTTCAAATCCAAACCACACAAATACCAAACTTCAGTAGAGTCAACCCATGGATTAAAGATTTATTCGAATTATCGACTTGACTCGAGTTTGTAGTTTCAACGGCCTTTCAGTTCCGATAAAATCACGTGGTTTCAAAAGTCGATCAAGACAGCTCATCCACAATAAACAAGCATTCTCTTTGACCTTTAGTGGATATAAACGGTGTTCGTGATGTTTTAGCTTTCGTGAGTCAAGAGAACGAGACAACAACACAATCAATCAAGGTATTGAATGATTCCCTATGCATATAGTCTAAGTCGTTACCTGAATTCAGGCATAGTCTCTTTTCACCCAAGTATGTTAGTATAAAAAATAGGTCATAATTCATATGGAGAATGGGTCTTAATTTTCAGGATTTTCCTTAGACCATTTTGGTTCATTGCTCTCATTCTTTTCCTTTTACGTAGCATAACTTTGGGCCTCTTTGGGCCTCTTTTAAGAAATTAGGTAGCATCATTGGGCTACTACCACGGCTTGATGGTGGAGAAGGGTTATTTGGTGGTCTTATTTCATTGCTTTTGCTTCGCACATCTTTACATGATTGGTGGTTTTTGGCATTCTTTTGTATTGTGATATTCCTTTTTGTAGTGTTTTTGCTTTGAGTTTGGTATCAAAGGTAGTATCGGCTTCATATTGACTTTGGAGACACCATACTGACTTATTTGCTGGCACACTTAGACTAGAGAGATCATGTTTCTCCTGAGCCAAGTTCCTTCATAGAATATAGACAAAATTCAGGCATTGGCACAACCAAAAGGACGACTCCTCACCTCAACTAGTTTGTAATTGTATCTCGTAAAATAAACTCAATCAAGCTAAGTGGAATGTGCAGTTGCTTAATATCCACTTAAGAGTTTAAGAGTGCTACTAGTTGCTCAGGTGATTTAGTTAGATACATAAGTTCATTCACCAGTAGAGTTAGTGGAACTGAGAGAATAAAGTCCATATGGACCTGAAGAAAGCTTAAAAACTCATGCCTAATGAAATTCTGATGGAATTAAGTGGATTAGGGTTAACTCAGCTTTATTTTATGATCTATGCAATGAAGAGCTGATTTCTCTTAAATGGGAAGGATATATTTTTGGTGGGTTTTTTAAGTATATGTATTTTTTTAAAAAGTATGCAATTTTGAAAATATGCAGACAGCCCCATGTTTATCAGAAACCATGTCCTCATGGTGAAGTTAGAGAACCTATAGATTGAGCGAGTGATATGAAAACATATATTTTTTTGTGTTTATTGTTTTTTTTTGTTTGAAGTATGGAGGTGTACCTCCAAACTTATCTAATAAAATGCAATAAAAATAAACATGCGAGAAATAAGAAGAAAAGATACATGTGGAGGAGAGACTCATGAGAATGCATGGTTTAATGCCTCGGCTCGGTAGTGTGTACTGCTCACTATTCCTGTAGGTATGTTGTAGAAATAGGCAAAGGACCAGAGGGTTCGACAACGGATTTTAATCTTTGACCATTAACTCTAGAAGTGGCTTTAGTGTTTGGGTCAGATATTTTTGTTGAACCATTATCAAAAACTTGGGTTACAATGTATGTTCCTTTCCATTTTGATCTCAGCCTTCCTGGAAATAGTTTTAATTTTGCATCAAATAGCCACACTTTTTATTCTCCTGAAATGTTTTTCTCGAATTGTTAACATCATGTCATATCTTGATTTTCTTCTTATAGATTAAGTAGTTATCGTAGGCTTGTGATCGTTATTCTTCCAATTCAGCCAAATCCAGTAACCTTCTTTTTCCAGCCTCATCATAATCCAAATGGTATTTCTTTATCGCCCAAAGGGATTTATGGTGGATTTCAATGGATAAATGACATGGTTTTCCATAGACTAGTCGGTATGGGCTCATTCCTAAAGGTGTGCGAAATGATGTTCGGTAGGCCCAAAGAGCATATGGCAAGTGTTGGGATCAATCTTTACGATCAGATCAGACAATTTTCTGGAGTACAGTTTTAATTTCTCAGTTAGAAAGCTGAACATTCCATTAGTTTGTGGGTGATAGGCGGTCGATACACAATGTTCAACTCCATTCTTTTTAAGTGTATTTTTCACTGATGCATTCAGAAAGTGGGTTCCACCATAACTAATGATCACCTTAGGTAAAGCCAAATCGAGAGAAAATGTTGGCCAGGAATTTGATGATAGTTGCGCTATCAACAGCGTGAGTGGGAATGGCTTCAACCCAACAGGAAACGTAGTCCACGACAAGAAGGATGTGCTAGTAGCCGTATGATGTGGTGAAAGGTCCCATGAAGTCTATGTCCCAAGTGTCAAAAATTTCGACTACATGTACTGGATGGAGGGGCATCATGTTGCGTCGGGTCATTGTTCCATTGGTTTAACAGGCGTGATAGGCCTGAGCAAAATGATGGGCATCCTTAAATAGTGTAGGCCAATAGAAACTACATTGTATTACTTTAGCGGCTATATGCTTCTCCGAATGGTGTTCTCCACACCCTGAGGTGTGGCAGTGAGATAGGACACTAGAGACATCAAATTCAGGGATACAATGTCTCCATATCAAATCAGTGCCCTCTTTGAAGAGTAGAGGGTCATCCCAGTGATAATATCAAGCTTAGGCTTTGGTTTTGTCTTTCTTATGTCTCGGTCAGTCGTCCGGTAATGTGGAAGTGGCGAGGTAATTGATGATGTCCGCATACCAAGGGAGTTAAGAGAAAGACATTATATTCTCATCTGGGAAATTATCAGAAATTGGGTGCAAGTTATTGATTGGTAAAGGTGACGAAGGTAGTCTTGATAAGTGATCGGCTACGACATTATTTGCTCCAGCTTTGTCTCGAATTTCGTATCGAATTCTTGGAGCAATAATACCCACGTAATGAGTCTAGGCTTGGCATCTTTCCTTGTGAAGAGGAATTTCATAGCATCGTAATGGTATGTGTAAATTATGATGTGGGACCCTAAGATGTAAGATCGAATTTTTCTAGTGAAAACACAACATCCGACAATTCTTTCTCAGTCACAGTATAATTTCTTTGGGCATCATTAAGGGTCTTGCTGGCATAGTGGATTGCATAGGGCTTTCCATCCTTCATTTGTCCTAAAACTACCCCAACAACATAATCAGAAGCATCACACATGATTTCAAATTCAGGGGTCCAATTAGGGGGTTGTAATATGGGTGCTTCAGTGATGATTTTTATTAGAAGAGTGAAAGACTCGAATGCTTCCTCGGTGAACCTAAAATCCTGGTCCTTCTCAAGTAACTCGGTGAGTGGGCAGGCAATTTTCGAGAAATCCTTGATAAACCTTCGATAAAAACCGACGCGACCTAAAAAGGAACGAGCTCCTTTTATATTAACGGCGGGCCTAGGTGGGTGATGGTCTCAATTTTTAAAGGATCTACTTCCATCCCTTTCTTTGATACAATGTGCCCCAGCACAATCCCTTGTATCACCATGAAATGTGATTTTCCTCAAGATAATATCAAGTTTACTTCAATGCATTTCTTTATGACTCTATTTAAAAATCCAAGTGTTTCCTCAAATGAGTTTCCAAAAAATGAAAAATCATCCATAAATACTTCCATAAAATCACCGATCATATCAGCAAGTTTCCCATTATACACATATGAAAAGTTGCTGGGGCATTACATAATCCGAATGGTATGCATCGAAATGTATAAGTCCCAAAAGGACAGGTGAAGATGGTTTTATTTTGATCCTCTGGTGCTATGGCCACTTGGTTATATCTAGAATATCCATCTAAAAAGCAAAGGAATTCTTTTCCGTCTAGTCTCTTGAGGATTTGGTCAATGAATGGTAGTGGAAAGTGGTCTTTTCATGTAGCCTTATTGAGTTTTCTATAATCGACACAGACTCTCCAAGATGTTACTACTCGAGTAGGTATGCCCTCTCCTTTTTCATTTTTCATAATGGTTAATCCAACTTTCTTGGTGACGACCTGGAGAGGACTGATCCAAGGACTATCGACTATTGGGTAAATGATGCCGGCACTCGACCACTTGTATATTTCATTCTTCACAACCTATCATAGATTAGGATTTAATCGTCATTGCATTTCTCAAGAGGGTTTGTTGACATTTTATAAGTATATGTGGTGTGTACAGAATGTCGGGCTATTCCTTTCAAATCAGTTATTTTCCATCCAATAGCTTGGGAATTCCTCTTCAAAACTTCCATGAGTTAGCATTCCTGAGTGTGATCTAGGTTGGCATTAATGATGACCGGTAGAGTGTGTGCATCATCGAGGAAAGCATACTTCAGATCTTGTGGTAGGGGTTTCAGTTCAATAATAGGTGTTGGCGGGATCGAAGGAGCAGTTTCTTCTGATGTATTTATCGATGAAATAGTCTCAAATGGTGGCTCCATCATGGGCATGATCATAGATGAAGTCAATGCAAGTTCAATGCCTAGTGTGTCCCAGGCTTCATCTAACTCAAAAAATTCCCGACTAGTGAGAGGACATGGTGGAGCTTCGAGTGCAGAGTTCGGATTATATGTGGTAATTTGATGAGATATGTCCTTATAAGTGGATCGGGAGGTGTTCAGACTAACCTCCAGAGGATCTTTGGAGAGATGGATAGGCAAAGTCATTTTGTATATCAAGGACAACGTAATTCTCTATCCAACCACAGTCTTCAGTGTCAAAATAAATGGATGTGGGAATGACAAGATCAACCAGGATGATTTTTCCATTGATATTAAATTATATTTTCCTGTCTTCAAAATCAAAGTGGGCCTTAGCTGTGGCTAAGAATGGTCGTCCAAGCATGATGGGTGTCTCACTCGGTGTATTGGCTAGATCCATATCCATTATAACAAAGTTAATCAGAAATTAATGTCCTTGAACAGTAACTATTACATCCTCTAGTAGTCCTCTCGATCTCTTCACAGAATGATCAGCCATTTGTAAAATCATCGAGACGAGTTTTTGTTTCCCTAAGTCAAACGGCTCCAAAATAGCTGTAGGGAGGAGATTAATTGATGCGCCATTATCTAGCAGAGTGTGCTCGAAAGTCAATTCATCAATTGTGCATTTAACTAGAGGTGCTCCCGGATCTTTCTTCTTGATGGGCAAGAATTTGAAAATGGCATTGGATGTTGCTTGTGGGAGCACATATTTTTCAATATTTTCCTGATCTTTCTTATTCTTTCCCTTAGATCTCCGCTTTGGTGTGCATTTTTCTTTCAAAAAGTGGGAGAAGGTTGGGACTTGTTCGAGGGCTTTTAGGAGTGGAATATCGATGATAATGTCCAAAAATAATTTTTCCAACTCTGGATCAATAGTGGATGATCTCGTGTTTTTCCTGCGAAGTGCTTCAGGAAAGGGAATGTTTATGGTCGGGGAGGAAGTGGGAGGGGTGGGGATCTCAATTGATTCCTCTTCATGGTCGATGTCTTCATTCTCTTCAATTTGCCTCTCAGTGGTTTGTGGTGCGATATGAGCAGATGTGGTTTATCCATTTCGAAGAGTCACGACATTGGCGAATTGGTTGGAATTGGATGATGTTTTGAAATTTACGTGAGTCCTCAAAGGTTGTTGTGTGTTCCCGTAGATTGAATTGTTTCTTTTTTGGGTGGGGCAAAAAACCCTTGATATTGTGTTTGGGTTGTGGAAAATACTTGACTATGATTTTGATATCCAGGGAGTGAAGTAAAAGACCCAGCATGTGGTGGAGTTTGGAGTAATCCAGATGAGGTAGCCTTGTTAGTGTTGGGGTTAGGCAGTGGTTGAGGTGATAATGCTAGGATGTAAGACCTGATCTTGGCAAACTGTCTAGCATTTTCAGCATTGGCTTGTTGTTGGGCTTGGTTTGCTTGTTGTGTGATGTAGCAAGCTGCTGAATAGCTTGGGTGAGAGCATCAAAATTCACGGCCGAGGGAGGTTGAGACAAGAGAGGTCATGTCAGTTGTTTAAGCTGGTTTTGATTTTGAAAATGATAATTGTTCTGTCCATTCCACCTAGTATTTGATTGTTCTCTCCATCCTGAATTTTAGGTGTTTGAGAATAACCCACCTTGATTTCTTTGTATCCAATTTATTGTTTCAGGAGTCATTTCTTGATCATAGGTGAATGGTATGTGGCCAAAGTCTTGAATGTTGGGGTTATAAGTAAGCCCACAGACATTATTCGGGACTTTATTCAAAGCCAAGTTACTGATTGCCTGAGTCATGAGATCCATTTGTTTAGAGAGGATTTCCCATTTATCGTGATTTTGCTTGGATGAGTCACTGGTGGATCTCTTCTGATCTACTAAATTAACTGACCTCACATGCCCACTATATTGTTCAATGGAGGAGCTGTTCACTGAATTATCTGCCATGTTTTCAAATAAAGTCCATAGAAGTGTTCATCGTCCATCACATGAGTCGTTTATAACTCTTTTGAATGATGTGTCTATGCCCTCATAAAATATTTGGACCAATTTCCATTTGCGGATTGCATGGTGATGGCATTTCCTTTGCAATTCCTTTAAACACTCTCAAGCTTTGTGAATGGGTTCTTTCTTTTGGGTGAAAGATGATATAGCTTGTCTCAGGGCATTTGTCTTTCCTATTGGGAAATATTTGTTGATGAAAGCTTCTCTTAAAGTGTCCCAGGAGGTGAGAGGGGTTCCATAATTTCGGAGCCATTGGAGTGCTCATTCCTTCAGAGAGTGAGTGAAGGCTTTCATATAAATGTATTCCTTTTCTATCCCGGGCATGCTCATTGTGTCGTAGACAGATTGAAAGTCTTGTATGTGTAGGAAAGGGTCTTCATTCTCATTTCCATAGTATTTTGGTACCAAGGAGAGAGATGCTGGCTTTATTTCAAAGTCTTCTACCTCAAGCAAAATCTGGACCTAATGGATTAAATCTTCTGCCGCAGGGTTATAGTGTGTACTGATAGGTGGTCGGATGAGAGGTGCAATGGTGTGGCAGATTGTGGCATTTTCTTCTCTCAACAGTTGTAATTGTTGCAGAATGAGGTCCATGGGGTTAGGTCGGTTCTCTTCTCCCATGTCTCCTAAGTCAGGTGATTTCTCATATTTCTCACTTGAACAAGATGGATGGGGTTTTGTTTTATAGAATGGGTCGTAATCTAATGGTTTTTGCAATTGATTTTTCAAAGATCTACGACCTAGCATACACAGCACAAACACAAAACAATTTGTTGATTCACCAACTCCACACAAATTGTCGCAGATGCGATTATTTTTTCGATTTTAGATTTATTTGCTCAATAAATATTATCAGAGAATTATTGGTCCTTAATGAAGAGGTGTTTATGGTAGATTGTGAGAAATCGATGTCCTCATCTGGCTGGCGGATCCAGGGTGGGTACTCAGATCGAAGATATGTTCTTACCGCAAGAACCTATGCCCAACGCGTCAAGGAGTACGACTTCTCTCTACAATCCCACGTGGCTCCATGGGTTTTTGTCTCTATCTTAGGGTTCTATGTGCTCGTGAGTTTGTGTCAATCACCATGTGTGATCAAACAAGCATTAAATTTTATCCGCTTTCGCTTGGATTACTGCGGTGATCTTTCAAGCTTTTCTTTTTGTATGATCAAAACACTATTTTGGTGGTCGTTGAATTAGATTATCATAAAGGGAGAAGACCACGGAGATGATGCAATCAAGAATTCTTTTTTTAAATTATTCTGATTTAATTCGATGTGCAAACAAATGCAAGAAATGTAAATCCTAGAATGTCTAAGTGAAAAAGGAAGCTCACAGTGCATGCACTTTTGGAGATAAATCCGTAATGTCTTGTCCTGCTAATGGCAAGCTTTTCTGAGGAGGGAGAAATTAATATTATAAAAAAATTTCTACTAAGAACAAATTACAAGTTCGCTAAAAATGCATGGATCTTCATTTTTTACTTTTTACGGGTTCAAGTATTTGAAATAAAAAAATTTCACGGATTAGAATATCGAAAATAAATTAGAAATGCAGAAAAAATTGTAAATGTTGCCTAGTCCCCGGCAAAGGCATCAAAATGTTGACAAGATTTTTCACGGTTTAAAATATAAATTTAAGGAATGTCATTGTGAACCATGATTAATCGTAAAGCAAATAAAAGTACAACTACAAGCATGATGGAAATAGATGAGATGTATAGTGCAAGTAGAGGTTTGTATCTGCAGGTACTAAGAAAACTCGCTCTTTTTGTTCTTCTTTAAAACTTGATTCGATTTTTTTCTCTTGCGATGAAAGAAAAATTATGAGAAAATGCGATCACGGTAAAAATATTTCCCACAACTTAGAGTAAATAAACGCCACTATGAGCGCAACTAAGTGAGAAAGTGGGGGTTGAATCGCAATTAAATAGGGAGGAATTGAGAATCACTTGCAATATTTCAAGATATAATAAAACATGTGAGAGTCGTAATTCATATATGGAGAAACAAACTACAGTAAATAAAACATGTACCAAATAGTTGTTTCATCAAATTTAACTTAAACAAGAACCACTAATATAGCAAAATGCAAGGGGGATGTAAAAAATGAGAAAGAGAGTTCTTCTCTATCCGGATGCGAAATAAATATGGTGGCAGCGACGACGATCATGGAGACGGACGCGCGGGTTGTTGGCGCACTTGAGTGGACGAGGAGGCCGTCAAAGAGGAGATGCGTCGTAGCAATGCGACTGGAGCTGGTGGCCATGTAGAGAGGAGGAACGAGTGCGTTGATGGAGAGGAGGGGCACAGGTCTGCAGGTTGCTGGCCACGCAAGACGGAAGAGGTAGTCACACACCGGAGTGCAGGAGGACGGGATTTGAAGACGAGAGAGAGAGCCGTCAGGGCAAAAGAGTGAGAGACAGCGGGGGCGACATGGCTTTTTATAGATGGATTGTTCCCTCCTGCAATAAAGAGAGATTCAATTCCCATGCACATAAGGGCAAAAATTAATTATCAATGCACGAGGATTTAATTTTTGCATGGGGAAGGGGAAGGGGAAGGGGAAGAGTTGTACGTGGGTGGCTCTTATGCATGGGTAAAGGGGGAGAGAGAGTGAATAAAGAGGGTATTCATGCATGAGACTTTAAAGAGTACGTGGGTGGCTCTTGGCATTTAAAGAGTAGAAATTTTACACTATCATCCTTCCCCTTTTCTTTCCAACAAAAAGTGAGAGGCATTTGTAGAGAAAAATAGAAGTATTGGATTCTTGTCAAATTTAATGTTTTAAATATGATCCCAATACACTTCTCTCTTACTAAAATACGTTCATTTAGTTTATGCAAATAATTATTTATGAATGATTATTAATCTCAGTATTTAAATGATCCCATCGTATAGTTCACAAATAATATGTAAATTGAGAAATCTGAGAACATTGTATCCAGATATGTTACCATGATCTGACAATTTATGCTATGATTTAATTAATTATGTGTAATTAAGACGGTTTTCTCCGTTGTGCATGTAAAATAAATAACATGTGAATTGTGTGTATTTGGAGATTATATGTCAAATATCAAGGTTGTCCTTTACATAATTTGATCATATTATATCAATATATAATGTAATCATCACATTTATAAATGTGATTTATAATATATTAAAGAAAGTTTGTTGTAAATAGTATATTCAAATTAATTGTTGATGTGAATTGGATTCACATTGGAAATTAATTGGAAATGTAATTTACATTTTATTATGGGTTGTGAATATAATTCACAATTATTTAATGGCATGATTGTAATATTCATAAAATTAATTTAACATTATTTTTTGTGAACTAATTTACAACAAAAGTCGTTGTAAATTTACATGAAAGATTAAAGGAGCCAAACCATCCATTTAATGGATAGTGGACGACCACCCTTTGACTTGGTCATAAGGGTTGTCGCCCCCCCCCAGGAGGGTGAGTGGCTTCCCTCATCATTGTTTTATGTTAATTAATTTAGTTCAAAATTTAAATATGTTGATTATTCAATATATTTGATTTAAACTAAATTAATTATTGTTGTATTTTTAGAATAAAACTGTGGCCATTGAATAGAAATACAAATCAATCTCAAACATAGATTTTGTGTTTCACGTGGATTGGAATCCATGGACTCTCAAAATACTTTAAAAGAAGAGGTGACCCTTGCTCTTCGAAGATATACAACAAAATATGCTCTCTCTCTCTCTCTACATGCCAAGTCTCTTTCCCTCTCTCTCTCTCATTGTGGCCATCTGTAACACCCCCAACTCCCGAGGTGCGGGAATAGCATGCAATATCGGTATTGCACGCTTGTGTGGTTCGGTGGCCACACTATGAAGTTCTAGAGGACTTCACCTTAGCTAGCAGACAACTAAGGATGGGGTTTACCGCATGAAGGTCGTAGACCGTGGGTTCCCCTTGCCACAACACACGTGTTCGGCGGCACTTGATGGAGCTTGAGCTGCAACATCCACGTAGGAGCGTGGGGCCCACTGATGACGTGGTGTTATGACATGGCGTGCTGACGAGGCAGATGACATGGCATGCTAACGGAGCAGGTGACGTGGCATCGGTTGCAGAAGACGAAGGGATTACACGAAAGATGAAGAGAGTCAAGCGCACGGAGAGTCATCTCGGAAGACGAAGGGTCTTCGTAGAAGACTAGGAGTCCTTGCATTCATTGTACATGTAATAATGGTGTCCTTCATATACCCTCGGCTTATCTATATAAGGAGGGGTAGAGCTCATTTGTAGATATCACACTCAGAGTGAGTCTCTTGAAATATAATGAGGATTTAGTGCCAATTGCTCTTGTGTCCTTGTGCTAGCGCTTGTGTTCGAGTGTTCTAACGGCGTGGTTGATCGGTGTGCTGGTGTACAAACTACACGCAAAGGGACGGTTGGTTAGCTTGCGCGAAGCTAACGCCGCACAGGTTAGTCTCAAAAATTAGAGTTTGAGATTTACCCCTGTGACACCATCCACCTTAATGCCCTAGAGAGATTGTCGTCAACATCACCACATCGTTGTGCCACCGCTTTGACCACTCGTGGATCTCTGTCTCCTTCGGTACACCTCGCTCGTGAAGAAGACGATGGATCTCATGAGATGAGATCAAGAGATTCAGCGCTTGAATCATCAACATGGATTGCGAGGAGCATGTGTTTCATCAACGCGCTCGCAAGGGTCTCCTCCGTCAGATCAGACTTGAGACAGGAGGTCTCTCAGTATAAAGACTCGATAGCAACCACTCTTCAAGAGATAACCTTAATACCTAATTATGATTTATATGAAACAATCCTAAAAGTGTTCTCGGATCATGTGGTTTCATCATTTTATTTTTTTTAAATTATGTTGCCTCGAGCAACTAGTACGACTAGTCTCTCTCGATCGCTTGATGCGATCTCCACGCTTCCGTGATGTGATTAAGGATTTTCCTATATCCTTCAACATAGGTTTTTGATTGAGAGGTGAAGAACATTCTTCAAAAGTTAGTTCGTCTTGATAGGAAGAATTGGTCCCAACTATTGGTCCAAGTTTTGCGGGCCTATAGGATAGCCTACAAGAACCAACTAAGTGCTTCACCTTTCTGGATGATCTATGACAGGCCATGTCATTTGCCCGTGGAGTTAATTCGTAAGTCGGAATGGGCAATTAAGAAAGTGAATTGGAGTTGTCACTTAGGGAAATGTTGATGAGACTAGAACTTGAATGAGCTCGTGGAAATAAAAAATCGGGCGTATGACAATGATCTGATCTATGAAGAGATTAAGAAATGGCATGATCGGCACGTTAGGTGTAAGAACTTTGTCCATGGACAAAAGGTATTGTTGTTCAACGCCAAGTTGATGGTATTCCATGAGAAGCTCAAATCCAAATGGATAGATCCCTGCATTGTTAAGGAAGTGCACAATAATAGAAGTGTAGAGATAGTCGATCTCATGGATGGTGCACGTTCCTTTATAGATAATGGACAACTGTTGAAGCACTTTGCAGATTCTAAAGAGCAGTTAGTCCGAGTCGAGGTCATCAACTTCATGTAGAGAAAGTACGGTGCAGATGCATCAGACCACTCTTCATGAAGATGCATCATCCAAATTCAACAGCAAGAAGATTCACTCATCTTTCCTACTTACACACACTTGATTTGTTCATTCTTTTAGAGCATAAGTTCCCTCTCCTTTTGATACTCACTCTTACTTAGTCTATTTAAAGCTTAAGTATAGGAGGAACACCACTCTTTTCTATACATCTTTGTCATCCTCGTTTCTTTCTATTCTTCACTCATTGGTCCCTCTTCTTGGCCTTCTTCTTGTACTTTGGTTATTTTTAACCTAAGTATATGAAAGAGACCCAAGTTAGTTCATGTATATCCCTTTGTATTAAGCATGAGCTACGGCTTCATATCACTCAATGTTATGAGGGCATATCACAAGCTAAGTACGAAAGGGTATATCGTGTGTGTGTGTGTGTGTGTATTTCATACATACTTTAAACATAGATCATATTTTCAAAAAATTTCAAACTTTTGGGGGGTCAGGGTAAAGCATCTTTTGAATTGTTTATGTAAAAATATTTTTAAAATGATTTGAAAATTTCTAACTATGTGATATTATATTTGAAAAAAATTACAATAGTTTGAAAAACATATATTTTACTTGTTTTGAAAATCTTCTAAAAAATATTTAGAAAATATATACGTATGAGACATGGTTTGTAAAATCTTTTTAAATTGCGGATGTAAATGAAACAAACTTGTGTCTAATCCTTAAAAACAAAAAAATCACAAAATATCTTTGTCTAATAAAAATGGCTTCTTATTCATTATTGCATAAGAAATCACCATCCTTGAAAAATATGCACTTCATTCATGGGCATTGCATTGCATTTGTGCATTTCATTAGCATATCATGCATATGCAAAGTGGAAAGTCAACGGGTTCAGAATTGAGTTATGAGTACAAATCGAGAATGAACTTGACTTGACCATAATCTAATTAAATTTCAGAGGAACTTCATTAAGAAGTAGTATTTTAGAAACTTCATGTCATAGACTTAATTCCCCAAGTTTACACTACAATGTCTGGACTTTGACTATTAGTATCTAAACTAGTCGCATCATTCTTAGTAAACGCTTGGATTAGGAATTAGTTTGTACTCTACAATGCTCACTTATACCAACTCAGACAAGTTGTTGGAAGACGTGTGTCTCTTTCTTTAGTAGCGTAGACATCTAAAGATCGGAGTATTGGGTTTAAATAAAGGTTTGATAAGGAATGGATTTCTAGCCCATTTTTTCTAAAACATGGGTGGAATAAAAAAAATTTTATATCCATCGGAGCATAATAGATCAATGCAAAGCATCCACAAATTCTACCAAAAAGAAGCCAATACCAAAAGGAACAATATTTGACTACATTGGTCGAAGCTTCAGAAAATCCTGCAAATTTGGTGAAGACATGGCTACATCGACCAAAGTTTCACAAGGAGGTTAACTACATTGGTTACTCCCCACTTCTTTTCTCCTTCTTCTAGGCTTATCTCCCCACTCGTTGTGAATGAGTACCTTCTTGAACTTACAAGTAAATACATGACTCCCCGAAGACGAGTTACTGGAGGAGATTGCATGGTAGTTCGGCATCTTGAAGTGAAGAGATAACTCCCTTCACACACCAGAGACAATTATTCAGTGTTCATGTGGGATGTTTTGGGAAGGGGTTGGTCTAAGATGACTTTTGAGTGGGGTTTGAATGATGATTTGAATAACTTGGAGACTGTTGTTCTGAAAACCCTAATTCTCATGCGGAGTTCCACCACATTATTAATCCAACGGTCGAGTCAAGCTCCATTTTCACTTTTTGTTCATGACCTTGGTATGGAACCCAATCTCATTTCACTTATGCATTCGTTTTAGTTACTCGGGGATAAGCAATGTTTAAGTCTAGGGGGATGATGAATATGTGATTCATCACTCTAAAAGATGAAAATAGAGCTATGTTCCCAAGTGTTTCATTCCATGTATTCAATTAAATTGCATGTCTATCATTCATGCATATATAATTAATATTCTTGATTTAGCATGCATAATTGCATTTAATAAGAAGCCAAAAAACCTTGTACAGTACCATATGCGTACTGCCATATTTTCTCTATTTTTAAATTATTTTTCATTGACTCCATATTAATAAAAATCAACTTATCGTGTACATATTACTAACATTAATCAAGGAAAAATAAAAAATAATAACATGTATATTTGCCCACTAAGATCCAAACCTTAGTTATGAGACCCATGCTCACTTCTAAATTAATATACATTCAATTACTACAAAACAAGATGAAATTCAAAAGAGTTAGAGTTCATTTGTGAAACTTGGGTTTTGGGATCTCATTGTATGTTGTACATATTGTGGATTTTAACCATATTGTTTTATGTACTAAAATAACACTTTTAGATTTATTTCTTTTTCATTTATTTTATTTTATTTTGTGTTTGATAAATTGTACAAAATCCCAACCTAAATTGAATCAAAAAATAAAGAAAATAAATCACTGTAAATTTGTATAGAGTATGTTTATTTGCCCCTTTTATTTTATTTTATTTGTTTATTTTCTAAATTGTTAAAAAAGATAAAAAGATAGATTAATGTATATATTTTTTTATCTAATTTTATCTTGATTTTTATCTTATCTAAAAATTACGAAATAGGTATAAATACAAAAATATATGATTTTTATTTATAGAGAATACCACTAAAAATATGTTTTGTACATATGTCCTTTTGATTTTGGCCCCTTAACAAAAGATGTAGGTCTCATCGAGGCAAACAACTTTCATGAAGATCACCTTTTGATTTGACCTCATTTTCTTTTTTTATTGAATTTTCTTTTGATTTCTCTTCTGAATTTTCTGGGACCGATACATGGAGGCTCTTGGAGCCGCCATATGTTGCCCCCTCTCCTTCTTCACCTACCCTATTATGGGTCGTTGGATGAAAATCCCTTCCTCTAATGGCTTAGATCTCTTTTTCTTTATATGTTCTATTTTATTTTATTTCTCTTATTAGTTATTCTCACGTCACATGGCCTTACTACAATTGTTAGATCTCGGCCGATCGAACGATCGTGCCTCTTACCCTTCTTTTGTCGGTCGTTTCTTCCTCTACCTCTATCAATGTCCATTACGCCCCCAAGCCATGTTTCCTCCATCTCTGTTACGCCCCCTCTCCCCCAAAAACCTCCATCCCTCTGCCTTCCTCTCTATCCGCCAACATAAGGACAGAGGGAGCTCCACCAGCCTCGTGGCCTCGTCGGTGATAGCGATAAGTATGCAAACAATGACGCCTCCCCATCTTAGTGAGATTCGAGGTCCTCTCCGTCCTTGCTACAGCTGCTCTTCACAGCTGCTTGCTCAGTTCTGGTACGACCACACCATAGAGCGAGGATCGAGGGCCGCTCCATGTCCTCTCCCCAAGTTACTCCACCCACTCCAGGTACTTTTCTTCTTCTTTCCCTTATTCATATATTCTTTTTACTCTAACACACCTTTCGACATCCACCGCCCGCCTTCACCTACCCGACTCAGGCCCCTTCACCTCCTCACGGTCGATCGTCATCATCTCTCGATTCCACTTCACACTCGCATCGACCGTCGTCAATCACCTTCACCCCTTGCCTCCTCACACGTGATCCACATCATGCCATCACCTCAGACCTTGAGTAGTAGCCATTGTCGGCCAGCACCACGTCTCCGTCTTCGCCCATTGCTCTATTGTACAAGTGTCGCACTCATCTCCTTTGCCACCGCCCTCGACTCGCCGCTCCGCCTCGATCGCACCACCAACGGTCAGTTCCACCACCATCACTCCTCCATCCATTCAGTCGCCATATAGCGATTGTAAGGCCACAACGTCATCGAGCTATGTCTCTACCTGAGCCCTCATCCTCGAGTAGACCCGAGGTTGTCTCCCTCCACCACATGAAGGCTTGGGGGATGATCCTCTACCTGCTGACCCGAGCCTCACGAAGCATGTACCCACATGCATGAGCGAGGAAATATTTCATCCGGGCCCTCATATTTCTAGAAAATCATGAAGAATCCCCCACTGACAACACATGTGCACAACACGTACATACTTGGAACAATTGCAAGAACCCCCCAACGGGAGTTGATAATTTCTATTAGACCCATGTGAATGTTTATTAATTTTTATTTATAATTTTCCATTTAAACCATGTCTTTGCACTATTATTCAAAAAAACATTTGTTATCATTTTTAAATTCCAAAAATGGTATTATGTTGTTTAATTGATTTTCTGTAATGCAGTAATTTGTGTACATTTTTTGCGATAAAGGAATTATTTATTAAATTAATTGTGATGAAAATTTCCATATGTTGCCCATTGTTATCTCAAATTTTTTGTGATTAATCATTCCTTGCCTAGAATTTATAGAAAAAATAACACTGCATAGTTAATTTAGCTATGTAATGCTTCCAAAAATTACTTCATTTGCACGCATATCTAGTTAAATAAATTACCTTGTGATTTTTGTAATTGATTTTGAATTCTTTGTAAACTTGACAGATTTAAGAATTAGAATTCTTCTTAGATATATCTAAATTAGACACATCTAGGATAATTTTAGTTCTAAGAATTAATTAAGTTTGTTATTTATTAAAATTGATTTACTGAAAATCACTCTATCTGCATTTTTGATTCGCCATAAATTCATTTTGCATCAACAAATTCCAACAAAAATATAGTAGGCTAATTTCATAATAATTAACTTACTTTCAACTTTTCATAATTTTTACATACCATTTGAATGAAAAATACAGAAAGACCCATATAAGTATCTGTTTTGCATTTGCATCATTTCGCATATAAAATATAAAAAAATCCTTCTTTGAAAATCGTACGTTAAGTTTGATAAATTTAACCCTAAGTTGTTCCCCTGCCTCCTTGAGTCGACCCCGGGTCTTGCCTTGGTTAAATAAACATAAAACCGCACATTACTTAATTGATTGAATCATTTATTCGTATGGTTAAACCTTGATGGATCCCTGATTTCCCGAATACAACATAAAAAGATAAATTAGCAAAGGGTATTCTCGAGTTTGTCACATATAGAGGAGTCATCATGTGGTGTTCAACATCAGTACTTGCGTGCCTTCAACGCAGTGCTTGGAGTACATGCCAAGTAGTCATGGTTGGTGTTCTTTTTTCACTTGTTTGTTTAGAGTTAATATTAATGTATCAGTTGGTGTAGGCCACATTAGTTAGTATTCTGGGTAGAAGTAATAAGATGGGAGTTTCGGGAAATGATGGTGATTAAAATAGAAATGAAATAAGTTTCCACTGTATAAAGAGGAATGGGAGATTGTCGTGGGACTTCCGACTATGGGGTGGATGATCTAAGTGGTTCGTGCCCTAACTCATGCCCTACGTCATTGTGGACTCTTACAAATGAATGGTGGCTTGGACGGTTCTCATGAGTTGGAATGAAATCAAGGGTTTGTAATAACATTTACAAAAGTCAAGTTGGAAGCTTGGGGTGAACAGGGAAAAAATTACACTTAGCATGGGAATGTAGGGAGCATGTTGGGAACTTACTTAAAATGCATTGTAGGTCGCTACATGCCTAAAGAGGCAACCCAAGCTTAATGTTTCTTAATGCCTTAGAGTCATAGTGTAAAGTCCCACACCAAGGCCAAAATCTATCCACGAGGCTTGGGTAACTAAGGATAATGGATTTGGTATTGATCGGAGTATGGTTCTTATTTGTGAGGATGACTTATACAATTGGTTTCTTTAGCACACATTCTATAGAACCTTACTTGTTGTATTTTTAGCACCGTACTGGCAACTTTGTTCATAACGTACCTTTGTGTTGGATCCACATGTGGACCAAAAATAGTCACAACCGTGAGCGGCTCATGCTTTAATTTTCTCATTTTGTGCAGATATGCTTTTGTGGTACACTACTTATAGATATCTTGTACCGTTTTGCTTTACTTATAGTTTTGAGAGACATGACATGTAATATGTATGTATGGACACGCTTTTGATTCATACATAACACAATTGATTTTTGTGGAAATTGATTGCAATTATTTGATGGATATGATGTGAATGGAAATAAGGGTAAATAAATTCTAAATTATAGTCATTTATGTTATACTTTCTCCTGCATTATTATCATTCCATGGTTTGAATGTGGGATGTACGTGTTTGGAATTGGTTTGCTGAGTACCTGAGGTCCCTGGGGTCGTCACAGATTAGTATCAAAGACATAGTACTCCACTCCATTCTACGCATATAATTTTCCTTGTTAGTATTCGAAATACAAGATAACGTCTGGGAGTCTTCTGACTCGACATGAGTCGTAATTAGAATATGATAAATTATATCTATGTTCACATGCCAATCTTAAAGTAAAAACAAGTATTAATGTTATGGCTCTTTATCCAGAACCATGTGACCTCGTATGGATCCCGATGTGGCACAGCAACTGGCCTTTCTTGTATAGGTGTACATGGCAACCATCAGCGCCACAAGGTGACAGAGTAGTGATTGCAGTAGCAGGACGATCCATCCTACCATCAGGAGGACATCGTAAACTTCTTAGTGTTCCAGGATCCTAAACAGATGGAAGATGTTGATGTGTTATAGAAGCATCAGAGCACCTATGTGACATATCATAGGGCCTTTCTGCCCAGTTCTTCGGTACGAGCATGCCATACGATGTTGAGTTGTGGATGGCACTTGTATCCAAGGTCTTGAGGATGATCCATGCACCTGAGGATGCATGAGTTTCTTTTGCAGAGTACTCGCTGACAGGGTACGTAGAGAGGTGGTGGAATTCCACCAGGGAGCACATGACCGATCCCATCACTTGGGAGGTCTTCTTTGATGAGTTTTGTACATAGTTCTATTCCAACCATTTGATAGACGATTAGAGGATAGAGTTTGTTGAGTTGTCCCATGGGTCTATGATGGCTCAAGAGTGCTTGATCCATTACACAGAGTTGTATCGCCATTCCCCTGCCACTATAGCTTATCTGGAGGAGAACTTGCAGAAGTTCATCTGGGGGATGTGCGAGGAGGTCCAAGATAGACTCACGCAGAGTTGATTGCATGGAGGTCAATCATAGTTGCCTCAACCTCAACCCAACAAAGAAATACGTCAGTGCTTATCTCGATTCCACAAAGACCATTGCTGCCACTCGACCACAATGGCACCAACTATCAGTAGGTTCAACCTATCCCCTACCTTGGGGAAGGCCTTGGTAGTCCATGGTTCAGTTTCTTCCCATCCCCTACGCAAACACAGAGTTGTAGGCTTGAGTAAGACATTTTTGCTTCTGGAGGGACCATGTTTTCGTGGAGTAACCATATACATTACCATTGTATACAAACGGGCCACTGTTGATCGGGAAATTTTAGAGATTGGAAATTTGATTGTAAAAAAATGTAGGGTCGTTGTTTTATCCCCAAAATCCCGCGTCAACAAAAAATATTTTTCTTATGATTTTTGCTACTTATTAACCTGTATAGCGGACAGGGTCGAACTCAGGGAGGCTACAATTCCCGAGGGTTATTCAATTAATCAGAAACTAATTAAAATAAAATAGGAATCTCAAAGGACAACTATCCTTGGTTTTTGTGATTTTTTTATCTTTTTATTTTTATTTATTTATTTTTATTTCCATTTTTTTTGCATTTTCTGATTTTCAAATTTTTAGTGATTTTTATGTTTGCAAATTTTTTATTTTCCAAAAATAATACGAAGCAATATATACAAGATCAAGAATATGCACACCGACTTTTTTTTTGTAATTTTTCAATTAGTAAAAAATGCTCAGAAAAATTCAAAGAAAATATTTTTGTGTTTAAAAGTTTTAAAATGTTTTTGAGAATTTTTGTAGATTTTTCGAATGTTTTTGTATTTTTCTAAAAATTAAACAGTGAGAAAATAAGAAAATGTGCACAGCCTGGAGTAATTTGCAAGTTAAAAATCTTTTAGATGCCCAAAACTCCTGACAATTATTTTTAAAACAAACTAGAAACCATTATCTACAAACAGGAACTGAAATCACAATTTTTCGATTTTTGTAGAATTTTTTATGATTTTTATAAGATTTTTGATGTTTTTCAATTTTTTGGGTTTTATAAATAATTAATGCATGAAAATTGGTCTGAAACTAAAAGATAATGAAATACAACTAATCTAATTTTTTTAGAATTTTTGGAGCTATTTTCGAATTTTTATGAATTTTTGAATTTCAAACAATGAAAAAGACACTGTTTTTGATTTTTTAATAATATCAAATGAAGTCAAGATGCAACAAAAATTTCATGCTAGATAGATATGATCATCAGGAGCATAGCACAATTTTTGCAAAATTTTTAGGCGAATAAAAATATTTATTTCATTCAAAAGCACAAGCAAATCATCATTCTGCAGTTCGGGGATTGAAATATAAAGACTGGAAAAGTTAAGGACTGAGTTATAAAGTTTCAATGTTTTTCTGTCGCAAATAAATAATAAAATAAATGACAAGGCATAAAGCGCAATTTTACCCACTATATCACATGCGGTGCATGTGCTTTGGAGTGCAGGGGCCTCTTTGTAGATTTGAGAACTCCAGAGGGACAGAACGCAATTTACCCTTTCTTTTAATCAAAAGCCCTAGGGTTCTTCTCCTGCGTTCATTCTTCTCAAAGGGGGCACCAAAGGGGGCACAAGGGCTGCAAAGGGGGCGCCGCCCCTTCTTCTTCCACGCGGGAACGCGTGTCGCGCGCGCGCGGCCGCGCGTGGCTGCGCGAGGCGGCGCCGCGGCGGGGCCGACGCGTGTCGGCGGTGCTGGGCGAGAGCAGAGCGGTCCGCAGTGGCGGAAGGGCGGAGTAGCTGGAGGTCGGCGTCGAGGAGGCGCGCAAGGCTGGGCGCGAGAAGGTGCAGCGGCGGAAGGGTGGTGACGCGCGCTAGGACTTTGGAGTTGGCGCGGACGCTGGTTGGCGGGCGGAGCGGCGGATCTTCTGGGGCGCACGCCATGCACGGGCAGCGCGGGGGTGCCGCGGAGGTTGCTGTCGCGGGCTGAAGTGTGACCGGGAGCGGACGTCGGGGCTGAAGTACGGACTGCCGCGAAAGGCAGAGGGCGTGATGGTTCCAGGAGGCGGGGCGTTGGGCGGCACTGCCGCCCCTGGAGACTTTTTTTTGTTTTTTTTTGTTTTTTTTTTGTGTTTCTTTATGTAAAAACAGTAGAAATAAAAAGTTTTATTATTATTTTTTTTTGGTAAATCCGAAAATAAAAGAAAGAAATAGGAAATGAATAAAGAAATTTTTTATTATTTTTTTTATTTTGATAGTGTTTTCCTGCAAAACAAACGTTAGAGAAAATAGAGAAACAAAATTTTTTTTATTTTTATCCTGCAAAACAAATGTTAGACAAAAAATTTTATTTATCTACAAACTCGGGAAGTGTATGGGGATTCGGCGAACGGTGAGGGATTCGAATCCGATTCTCCGACCACCGTGCGTGGTCGGAGTTGATAGATTATGAGAGATAGAAATCGAACGCGTGGGGATCGAGAAAGTGAGATGAAAAATCGAGTCGGTGGCGGATCAAATCGAGATGAAATTTTTTTAGATCTAGAGCAATAAAAATGACGAAGAAAAATACGACAAAATAAAATACGATTAAACTAAGATAAGAAATGCGAAGAAAATACGGATCTCACCTTAGGAGCGGAAAATGGACCGTGATCGCCTCGACAAGGCCGACTCGCTGTCACCGGACGGCTTGGAGGCTAGGCAACTTCCTTGAAGAAATTTCTCTCGGAGATCGGGCTCCTCCCTCTAAAGATTGATCAGGTTGGAATGAGGGAGATGGAGCCATATAAATAGAAAAGAGATGGATTTTGAATTTTGAATTTTTTTTGGATAAGAGATGAATTTTTGATTTTTTTTGGTGGAAGAGATAACATGAGAGATAAAATAGAAGGATAAAATTATTTACAAAATTATCTAATTTTTTTGAATTTTCGTCACTTTATTTATTTGAATTAAAAAATGTTAATTTTTTATTTTTTTAAGATGGTTAGTTAAAAATAGCAACTATATACATGTACTATATACATATATGGTATTATATACAAGGGTTAAATGAGGAAATTAGCTTTTTTTTTGTTTTAACAATGTTATTATTATTTTTTTATTTTTATTTTTATTTTACATAATTAGTAAAAATATTTACAAATATATATACAAATACAATATGCACAAAATACAAGGAAAAATTGCACAAACCACCCCAGAAAACCAACTTTTCAACCGTAACTCCAAAAATTATAAAATCACAGTCATTTTGAAGATAATTTAATTCAGAATTCAATGGAAGTGATATTTGTTCAATTTGAGATCATATGGAGCCGGAATTGATCTTTCAATTAGTGCTTAGTGGCTTTTTCCAAGTGTGGCTACTTTTATTCTGTACATGATTTAATTGTGCAATCAGTTTTATTAATTAGGACCCATTTTTATTTACAATTTTGATTTTGAATGTTATTTGATTTGGGGTCAATTAAGGTACAAATAAATTAGTGTTAGTTTTATACAGATATACACAAAATAAGTGAGAAACACATTTTTTTAGATTTTCTGGTTGAGGACCCTATCTCCCCCTACTTTATTCCTGGTCGATCAGGTCAAGTCTTGACCTTCTCTCGGGGTTCGGGTCAGCCTGTATACAGTCTTCCTTTTTTTCTTTTATTTATTTTTCCTTTCTTTATTTATTTATTTATTTTAGGTTAAAATTAGTAAGAAATGTACAATATTTACACACAAATGCAAGTTAGTAAGAATATGGAGTTAGCATTATATGCAGGTGTTTTATAAGGGATTTTAAGCTAAAATAAATGAATAAAGATGACGAATCGCATATTCATCATCCACTTCAAGGCATAATGCCAAATGTGTGCCAATAGCTCAGGTGTGCAGCAACAATAGAGTGGAAGACCATATGTGTTTTCGTGATAGTTTTTGGGCTTGGGATTCCGACATGGATACGGTGCCTTGTAGCGAACTACACATCAGGAACTCTGCATTGCAGGATAGAGCACACCATCGGTGAGCAGTTGAATGCAGTGACACAAGAGCATGCTCATGCTTCTGGATCATTCGTTAGAGGTATGATTTCAACATATGGTATTTCTTTACATGCATTGTTTGATTTGTGGGATACACATTCCTTTCTTGCACACAGTCGGATGCCTACATTAGGTAAGTCCATCTTCATTGGTCCATCCCCATGCTACAGCAAGGGACCATGGGACCAGTTGTCCATCATCCATCAAACTATTGAGGATGTAGAGGCACAGATAGGTGGGCATGAGATGCTTGCATTTCTCCCATTGATTCCGTTAGAGGATTTCGACATCATCTTAGGCAGGGAATGGCTGGAGAGGCACCACACATGCATGTACTATTTCGGGAAGATGGGGGTATTCTATCTACTTAGAGTACCTCCATTTCAGTTTGACAGATGTACCTATGAGGGTGGGATCGAGTGCATATTTGCCTTAAGGACACACATGTTTCTCAATCAGGGTTGTGTAGGATACCTTTCCTACATGGTAGACCCAACCAAACATTATTATATTATTAAGGATGTTAGAATCGTGCATGAGTTTCCTAATGTGTTTCTCGATGTCTTACCTAGGATACCGTCAGTGAAGGAGATGGAGCTTGAGATCATGCTATTGCTTGGTTGACCTCCACACCAATTCTCATCATTCCTTTTAGTATGTTGGACTTTACAATTTATATCGATGTTTCCAAGTAAGGATTGGGTGTTGTGTTGATGCACCAAGGACAAGTTGTGGCTTACATGTCATGGTAGATGAAGAGCCTGAACGCAACTGCCCACTCACAACTTGGAGTTGGCGGTTGTAGTCTTCGCATCGAAGATAAGGTGCCACTATTTGTATGGCATGACATTCGAGATTTTCACTTTCCAAAAGAGCCTCATGTACATTTTTTATTAGAGGGAGCAGAATATGAGGCAAACGTGGTGGATGGAGCTGTTGAAGGACTATTATTGTACTATCTCATATCATCCTAGCAACGAGAATGTGGTGGTAAAGATCTTGAGCAAGAGAGCACAACAAAGGGTTCAATAGCTTGGTTGCAGAGTTGTGATGTGCTCACTGTACTTAGTGAGTGACATCCATTTGAGATCACGTGATGACGTAGTCATATTAGAGAATACATGACTAGTATCGCATATGTCTAAAGGACAAGTTCAATGATTTCACATCTGTGAGTCCATTTTATGGAAGGGGGACTATGTGTGTATCCCAGATGATGAGGAGTTGGGGAAAGATATCTTGGATGAGGCACACAGTTCAAGAATTTTTGTCCATCCATGTGTAACCATGATGTACCAAGACCTCCGCCAACCCTTTGGTGGAGAGTGTGAAGAGGGACATAGCCAAGCACGTCAGTCGATGCTTTACTTGTTGGATGGTGAAGTCAGAGCACCGGAGATCCCCTTAGTTTACTACAACCTCTTCCCATTAATGAGTGGAAGTGTGAGAGAATCTCCATGAATTTTGTCACATCAATGCCACATACCCTAGGCGGCATGATACAATATGGGTAATCATTGACCGTTTGACCAAGTCATCCCATTTTATTTCGGACAACATGACATGTACTCCAATTAATCTAGTCATATTATACATCTGGGATGTTATTCGGTGCACGGGATACCCAAGGATGTAGTCTCAAATAGAGATTCACATTTTACATCACATTACTGGGGAGAGTTCATGAGATCCTTAACAATCGAGTTACGCCATAGTTCAGCTTACCACCTACAAATAGATAGGTGGTCTAAGAGTACCATCCGTACTTTGGAGGATTTACTACAAGAACACGAGTGGAAAGGTTCCTTGAAGGATCATCTTCCACTTATTAAGTTCACGTACAAAAATATCTACCACGCCAGTATCGGCATGGCACCTTTTGAATTCTTGTATGTGAGGAGATGTACCACTCCATTGTGTTGGTAGTAGGTAATTGACAACACCATATTCACCCGCAGATCATAGAGGAGACATCTAAAGTTGTGGAGACTGCCATGAAGATATTGTTGATCGTGTAGAGCCGTCAAAGTGTTAGCATGCCAGCAACGTCGATAACTTGAGTTTCGGGTTTTGTATCTCACATTCATGCCATAGGATATAGTTCTTAACCAACCTCGTATGTATAAGTATACCTTATAAGCGTAGGCTGGAGATTTTGCGTTCTTGCAAACATCTCCAGTGATGGGGCATTCGATGATTCAGTGTTAAAGACAAGCTTACATTCTTATTTGTTTGGATCATTTAAAATCATGGCCTAAGTTGGGAAGGTAGCTTACAAAGTGGTCCTTACTTCACACTTCAAGGGCATTTCACGACATGTTTCATGTGTTGAATCTTCAAAAGTACATCCGAGATCCTAGGAATGTGATCGTCTAAGAGGAGTTAGATGTGGAGTAGAACCTCAAATTCTCTAAGGAGCATGTTCAGATACTAGACCATACAGTCAAAAGGCTGAGGTGGAAGGAGATTCCTTTAGTTAAGGTCTTGTGGCAGAATCAATACGTTAAGGAGGTGGTGTGGGAGGGTGAGGTGGATATGAGGGAGAATTATTCTCATCTATTTCTAGGTATGGAATCGAAATCCCGGTCAAACTCCATTTAAGATTTTTATGGGGTTCACTTCTTTGAGATTTATATACATTAAGGTCTGGAGTGTGATCGGCTTTAGGATCACAATAAGTCTCGTGGATGAGACTTCCTCTGAGATTTTTATGATGTGAGATCCTTCATATCGAACCCCAATCTTTCCCATTTTGTTATCTAGTTCAATAGCCAAATCAGGCAAATGAGAATACCATCTTTTAGTGCTCGTCAATACCTTTCCAATGATTCCAAGAACGTCGAAATCATAGTTTGTATATGGGAACTACACCCTAAATACGATCGGGTTTTATATGGGTTGGCAACCGAGCCCTAACTAGATCCAATCAGATCCTACAGAGGAAACCCAGCCCTAAGATTTATTACCACTTTGAACCTAAGTGCATTCCTACGTGAGCATCCCAACCCATGGTTTCTTATTGCCTTAGAGACATAGTGTGAGATCCCATGCAGACCAAGGCCATAAACTGTCCACGGTGCGTGGGTAATTAATGATAGCAAATTTGGTATTTATCGGAGTACGACTCTTTTTGTGAGGAAGGTTTACCCAGTTGGTTTCTTTTGCTTACATTCTTTAGGATCTTAAATGTTTTATTTTAAGCAATGTATTGGAAACTTTGCTCATGCCATATCTTTGTGTTAGATCCACAGGTGGACCGGAGCAGCCGCAACAGTTAGAGGATCCTGCTTAGAGTTTCTCTTTTTGTGTCGCTACACTTTTGTGGTACAATACTTGTAGATAACTTTTATTGATTTGCCTTACTTATAGTTTTGAGATACATGGGATGTAATATATATGCATGACACACTTTTGATGCACACATGAAACATGTGATTTTTGTGGACATTGATTGTAATTATTTGATGGATATGTGATGTGAATGGAAAAGACGGGTAAAGAAATCTTAAATTCTATACTTTTATGTTATACTTTCTCATGTATCATTGTCATTGTGTGTTTCGAATGAGGAATGTATGTGCATGGAATCAGTTTGCTGGGTACTCAAGATCCTCGAGGTCTTCACATTATCCAAAAGGGTATTTTCACCATATTGTTTCATTAAATTTAATTTCATTCATTCGTATGAATTTACTATATTACGCTTGTCTTGATTTGGTATTTTTTTCATTTACACCTTTATTTATCATTTTCCTATTATCAACAAACTAATTTCGGCACAAGTTTATAAATTTTAACGAGATCATGTAAAAACCATATTCACGTTGGTAAATTTGATAACACCATTTTTAACATTCTCAGCTCATAATTTTAAGTATATTGTATATTTATTGTTGTAAATTTGTATGTTTGTTTATAAACTAAACTGCATAATTGCACTATATTGTTCATTTTCTTATATGTTCTATCAACAATTTTTGAAGCTATAGTGCGTAAGTCTAATGGTCTATGCATAATCCACACTCCTTATGTAGAATAATATATTTTTTTACAAAAAAGAAAACAAATTTGTAAGTAAAAACATATATACGGATATTTTATAAGAGGATTTTTTGCACCACAAACCTAAAAACTTTTTAAATTACGTTCGTTGCATTTATACTTACTAATTATCACTTAAACCTCACAAACTTTCTTGTTTAACACCTCAAAACCTCGTCGTTAGTTTAACTCTTATTGAATCAACTTACTTGAGTTAATGTTGTGTTAATAATGTTGAGTTAATCAAATCTCACACAAAATCAAGGGTGTTTTTCTTGACTCTCTCTCCTTCCTTCTCTCATGATCTTCTTCCCTATCCTCTCAATTCTTTGAAACCCAATGTCGGCCATGGGTGACGACCCTCTTCGCATAATCAACTTCTCACCGGATGCCTCTCGTGTCACCTTCTCCTATAATGGATCGTCGGAACGGATCTCCCAGTGGTTGGAGATGTGGCGGACGATGATTGGAGGAATAGAGTGACAATGGAGAGTCTTCTTGCGATGTTGCTTGGATTGGTAGTTTAGTAGATCTCCAGATGATCTCGAGATATTGAAGGTTATTTCTTAATGCTCGAATTATATTCTTGAATATTGGTACTAGCGATTCGGGCACTCCACTAGAGTTGTGCTTCTATTCGTGATAAAGTTGTAGGTGGTGCAAACATTCATTTGAACAACTTTAGTGCTTGGTGCGCCCTTGCCACCAACTATCATTCACAACGTCCAATAAACCGAACATGCAATCACTCTAAGTACAAATGCTCACATAAATGTTTCCTCTCCCAATAACGAGGATTGTACCTCCAAATCAACCTCAAGGACCTTTTCCACGCAACCTCAGCAACTACAACCAAGATCATGTTGCCTAACTAAGGGTGGCATCACCTCCAAAAAGACATGCGCAGCAACACTCAAACACAAGAAAACAACTATGAGCCAATGGTGAGGGATGGAGGACAAGAGACGTAGCTTGACTTCGAGTTCCCTTGTGGATAGAGGGACACGAGGATGGGGATCACCATGGGTGGGAACATGGTCTTGATGATAAAGCAAAGAGGGTTAAAAAGAGGGAGATCTTGTTGTTGGATAGTAGAGATCATCCTCCCAACCATGCAGCATCGAGCGAAAGCGCTCGAGAAGAGGTGATGGATCTACGATTTATCTAATTAATCAATCAATCTTAGCTATAATCTCTGAGCAATACACTCAATAAATACCCCTAAAATCAACAACTTAACAAAATAATAGTTGCGATAAAAATAGATTAATAGTGCATATTTATCTTGTAAATAAGCTTACAAAATAATTCAAAATAAAATTCTTAAAAATTAGTAGTCGGATATGTATGTATATTATCTTATAAATTACCCATATTTACTCTCTTTTTTCATAACTCATGTTATCTCCTTTCGACATAATTCCTTTTTTAACATGTATATAAGAATGATGCGATGCTCGTGGATCCGGGTTACTTGTGTACACAATACTTGCAATATTATATTCATAATTAATTACATTAGGTTAATGAAAATGAGAGAAAATTTTTCGCATTTTGAAATGACATTCATAATTAATGTAAACAATCACATAACTAATAACAAGTATCACCAATTTACATTGCATTAATTTCCATATATATTTATATGTGACAGAAGAAACTGACAATTGTGCGTGTATCCCAAAATGTAACAAAAGAGAAAGAAAAGCATTTACATCATTCTGAACAAAAACTATAACATATGTACCGTCGAGAGTATTAGCGGAAGCTTAGGGTCAACTATTAATCGACAATGATGCAGGCACCTTGCCTACCATACATGTAGGAAACAAGAGAAATGTCAATAATTGTTGAATACAATCTAGCAAATTACAAATAACAAGT